>JAJJWW010010632.1:0-231362 GCA_023531295.1 Papaver armeniacum | reverse complement strand
GAGATTGGTTGGGGTTCAACTACAGTCAGGATCGAAGTTAATTTGGAGTAGGCTAGTGTCTGTAGCGGCTTAATACAGTGTGTGTTCAATTTGGACCAGGTCCCGGGGTTTTTCTGCATTTGCGGTTTCCTCGTTAACAAAATTCTGGTGTCTGTGTTATTTCTATTCTGCATTATATTTGTTTATATAATTGAAATATCACAAAGTTGTGCGTTGTTCAATCAATTAGAATATCCGACCTTTTGGTTGTTGATTTAAATTTATTGACACTTGGATATTGGTCTTTGGTACCATCCAAGTTATCTCTCTTTGATAAAGACTCATGATTTCTATTTGCTTGAGTAAAGATCAAATCGAGAGATTGAGATATAAACTCTTTGATATACTTTTCTCTAGATTGAGTCTGACTGTCTAGTTGATTCTCTAGAAAGTATATTGGAGTTTGTACATACAGGTTACTAAGCAAAATATTGGGTGTGGTTGTTGTACCCCCGCTTTTTCAATAAAAATTCTAAACATATTTTAAAAAATAAGTGTTTGAGCATCTGCTAAATTCTCTTGAGATTGTTGGTGAAACGGTTCTTGAACCGTAAGGCTTGTTCACGAGTCAGGGTACCGCGGTTCGTGAACTGGGTTCGGCAACCCTACAAGACTCCCGAACTCAGATGGATACGGTTCGTGAACCGGGTTCTCCAACTGCTAGCCTTTTAATACCAACATAAAAATTCAGTTCACCATGGTTTGTGAACTGTCCCAATCTGAACTAACGGTTTTCGAACTGACTCTGTTTTGGAATCGGAGAAGATGATGACAGTCCCGAGTATATTAGTTTGGCGCCTTTAATATTATTTGTATTATGGCCTCCCCCAGTAAATGAGTCGACTGCCTTTAGCAGTACCTTTCAACCAGTACACCCCTTAACGAATGACGCCCCTTAACATACAGTGGGGGTGCCAATAACACTTCCCTTCAAAATGACCATTTTGCCCTTAGTCTTCCAAGTTCTTGTTTTGCTCATAACTTCTTCCTAAGAACTCAGAATGACTCCGTTCTTTCGTCATTGTCTTCGTCTTCTCATCCTCTACGAAATGATGACTACAAATCCTCCATTTGAACGAGTTTCACTGGGTCTTTGGCCCTTCTTCACTTGTGACTTCACTTTTGTAGCTATTTCCACTTCTTTTGGATGATTCATCTAATAAAAGACATAAACTAGAAAACAATCATAATACAAGGTAATATGCAAGAAATATAACTAAAACCAGTACAGAATTGACACTTTAAACATTTAAATTAAGCACTTATCAATTTACATTTCAAACAATTACAAAAAAAAAAACAACGCAATCACTAAGCTACTCATTCCTAGTTTCCGCTGCGCAACTCTAATAAATCTGCAAGGAATGTCAATTGGGGTGAGATGACAGCTCAGTAGAATGCACCCCTATTCTCTAAAGATGCGAAAATATCAATCAATTAAAGAGAACATACAACAAGAGATTTTTGCACACCTTCGAGGATTCAATTACATGTTCAATTAACAAGCTCGCAATATCAATAGTATTTTAGACAAATAATCCAACTTACGACATCATTGATTCACAACATAATTAAGTTTTCAGTAATTCATCCATTTGAATTTCAACGTATGAGTTCACAACACCAATTATGTTTCCAATAAATCATTTAATCTAGATTTCAACATCCGATTCACAAATTAATATTGTCACAACAAGCCATGAGTTTACAATACCAAAATAATTGTCAACAATTTATTCATCAATGATTCAACACATCTATTTACGTATTAATACAGTCACAGAGAAACCATGAGTTCACGGTACGAAAACCTTGGTTCGTACACCCACCTATCGTTTATCGGCACGGACAACCTCCATCGGTGGTCAGGAATAAAAGTTCCTATGGGGATCATACCCATCTGCTCTCGGGGATCATTACCCGTTTCATTCACGGTACGAAAACCTTGGTTCGTACATCCACCTATCGTTTACCGGCACGGACAGTCACCATCGATGGTCGGGAAACACAAGTTCCCATGGGGATCATTACCCATTTAACTCTCGGGGATCATTACCCGCCGTTAGCATGAAACATGTTCCATATAACGGTAAAACATGAACTAGTTTCATTTTATAAATCATTTTCACAAACAACACAAGCAACCATGGCTTAACAACATGAATTTCTTTCAAGCATTTATGCAAACAAGTTAACTGCAGCCATATTACATTATATTTTCCATGTTAATAACTTTATCTGATCATCTTCAAACTTTAAAAGGACATACATAGATCAATAATATACAACATATCAAAAATTCACAGTAAACCAACGGTTCAAACAAAATATGTTGAATTTATAATGATAACCCAAAAAAACTGGGCAGATTACGTGTTATTACCAAACAATTCATGGAAAATTCGTTATAACCTCAAATTGAGCAAATCCAACTCACAATGAAAGATAACATACACATGTATAAATTTCAATAAGATCACAACTCATTATAACATAATTTATTTTTTTTATTTTTTTTTGATACGCGAAAGCCGGACCCAGGCCCCTACCCGAACCCAGCCAGTTGGACTGGTCCCACAGCCAGACCCAACACTGCTAAGCACAATATACAACTAATCTATTACAAACCTTTACGACGGCGGGGATTGAACCCATGACTTCCTCCTTACTGGAGTTGATGGGATACCACTGAGCTATGCTCTTGGACCCAACAAATTATAACATAATTAAGGTTACCTAAATCACGCAAAAACATGATAAAGTAAAACCACACAGAATTTTCAGAAATCATAATCCAAATTGCAAGAAACATTCAACAGTGAATTTACGGTGGATTATTCTCAAATTTTAACCAGGAATTCATAAACATGTTATCTATCAATACTAGAAGGCTGATCATCAATCGGATACATATAGTTACACGCATAAATTTCATAAACCTAACTGTGTAAAATTAAAGGAAATCAAAATTAAGTATAACCAAAAACACAAAAGAGAAAAGGGATCTAGCATTCCACCTTAATTCATTTGATCATCTTGATTCTCCATTATTCTCTAAAATAAACTTAGCTTCATCTCCTTCTTATTCTCCTAGTCTTTTCTTTTCTTTTCCAACCTCTAACTCCTAATTTTAGTTATAATTATAAAACCTATATTAATACAATATTAAAACTAGCACTAATATACAAATTTAATTATTTTGTTTATCTTTTCATTTTATCTTAATTTTATCTATTTAATAAAATAAATTAAGTGATTTTATTTCCACCCATAGATTTCCTAGTTCAAGAAACCCACCTAGGCTAAGGCCAGGGAACAACAACCTAAATAACAAGGTACATGGTATAACCCGACCCGAAACGGTAAATAAAAATACCGGGTATTACATTATACCACCCTTAAAAGAAATTTTGTCCCGAAATTTAGAAATACCTATAGTCTCAAAATTCCAAAAAAAAAATCAATCTAGCACACAATTCATAATCGCATGGATTACATAAAAACTAGAATATAACTAATTACAATTAAGCAAGTAATACACCAATCAAGTCAAACAAGCATGCTTAGTATCACATCAATATATCAAATAATTTATTTTACGGTCTCATTCAAGATATAAATCCTAGAGCTCCGATACCAACTTTTAATGACCCGACCCTCCACCGATACTATCCCCACTTAGCCACTGCGGTTGTCCGGCAGTGTGGGGTTTTCAAGGGCATCGCTGCGGTCATCCAACAACAACTTCCCGGGAGGTCACTCGTCCCCGGATTACTCCCGCCCGAGCACACTTAACTGCGGAGTTTTCTGCCAACTCTGGAGCCAATTGTGCTAAAAAGACCTCGGTGTTAGGAAAGGATAAATCATTACTTATATTCCATTCAGCCAACAACTACATATCCCTCTTCTCAGAACCAGCTAAATCTAATATTACCAGTGTCATTTTGAGCCCAGGTGTTGATAAGACTAATTTAGATATGCCACTTATGGTTAATGGGGTTCCTGTTGGAGACATTGACTCACCATCATCTCATCGGGATCATGGTAATTGTTTGCTTTCATCTGTTACGGTGCACAAGGCAAATGCTATTTTTGGAGGTACTACTCTTAACAATGTTGATCTGGGAACTGTAGCTCCAGACTACTCATCAACCATGGTAACCGCAGCGAATAGCTCAGTTCTTGTTCTTCTAGATTATTCAGCATCAACATCACAGCGCTAGCTCCAAAATGTGTAAATTTCAAGGATGTCAGAAAGGAACAAGAGGGGCTTCTGGCCTCTGTATATCCCATGGCGGTGGCCGGAGGTATCAAAAAGCAGGCTTCCACAAAGGAGATGAGGGTCGAACAGTTTACTACAAAGCCCATGGTGGTGGTCGGCGGTGCCAATTTTTAGGGTGTACTAAGAGTGCAGAAGGACGCACAGATTCGTGTATTGCCCATGGTGGTGGCAGAAGATGCACTCACGAAGGTTGTGCCCGAGCTGCTATAGGGAAAAGATGTTTGTGGGGAAAGCCTGGGACTGAGTTTGCCGTTCCAGATGCTTCTCAGTATGACAGGTTTGCTAGAGGAAAGCCTGGTATTTGTTCTGCTCACAGTGCCTTAGTGCAAGACAAGTGTGTTCATGGTGGTGGAACCCTTCTACTAACTTTCTTTGATCCTAAACCCAGCGGTTCCGGTAAAATGACCGTTGAAGACATGAATGTTGATGTTCTGAAGATGCAGATGGTTGGCGTCCATGAAAGTCTCATCCCAATAAGATTTGGAGATCCTTCGAGTTCTTTGTACTCTCCTCCACATGTTCAATTCCCAATGGGGTCAATCACTCTTCCTGAAAGTAGGGTTCATGGTTGCGCTTTAATGGCAATGACATTGTTTGGTAAAATCATCAGCCCCAGTAGCGAGGCAGGGACATCATCATATGTGGCACCACCATACAACAATATGTAAGCCACACTATATACTAAGGTTTTTATCTCTTCTCTCTTTTCTAGTGTTGTCAGAGAAGAACGATGATCTTCTCAATAGTGTTAGTTATTGATGATGATGATGATGATGATAAGAAGTCAGAGGTTTGATCATCTCTTTCGTGCATTAGGTGGTGGGATATTGAGTTAGAATTTTGCAAAATTGATTCTCCATTAATATTACCCTTTTGCAAACTAAAAAGGGGTATGCAGCAGCAGCAGCAAATTTGGTTGGGTCTTCCTCTTTTTTTTTTTTTTTTTTTTTTTTTTTTGCGTCATACTAGTACTGGGAATGTCAGTAGAGTCCTATAGATATTATTTATTATTATACCATAGTGTGCAGGTTTTTGTGGTCATTAAAAATGGTATCAGAGCCGAAGACGGGTCACCTGACGAGGGTGGGAAGGTACGCTGGACGGTGTTAGTCCAGGTGCTTGTTTCATGAGGGTCAGGGAACGTCGGAGATCTGGGCTTGAGTATATATTTTGGAGCCGAGGATGACTCCAAATTAAGGTGGTAGTATTGTAATACCCCGATATTCGGCAGTTGTTGGTTGAATGGAATATAAGTAATGATTTGTCATTTCCTAATACCGACGCCTTTTCAGCACAATTGGCTCCAGAGTTGGCAGAAAACTCCACAGTTAAGCGTGCTCGGTCGGGAGTAATCCAGGGATGGGTGACCTCCCGGTAAGTTGTTACTGGATGACCGCAGCGATGCCCGTTAAAAACCCCACACCGCCGGACAACCGCAGTGTTTAAGTGGATATCACAAGTAGTACGTTAAACAATCTACATAGTTTTTAA
This sequence comes from Papaver armeniacum, assembly GCA_023531295.1. NCBI lineage: Eukaryota > Viridiplantae > Streptophyta > Magnoliopsida > Ranunculales > Papaveraceae > Papaver > Papaver armeniacum. The sequence goes on along the minus strand of JAJJWW010010632.1, from coordinate 225,550 downwards.
GCTCAGAACTTACAAAACCTGCAAGATTTATTTATGTGAATTTATATCTTGAAATTTAGATTACAAGACTTGTTTATTGTGGAATTCGATTCGTGAACAATTTGGGTACGCACTAGGTTGATTCTTGGATATTTATTTTTGTGATCATCCAAGTTCCTTCGTTCTACAACTGAGGTGTAAAGGATCTCATTTGTTGATCCATACTACTGATAGTAACAAGTTTGTATACACAAGTTTCTGAACAAAAAGTTTATGGTAGAACTAGTAAGGATTGACTAGTACGTATCTAGTGATTCAAGATATATAGATGGAACTATTGATCATCCAACATTAATAGACTTCGTTTTGCGTGCAGTAGTTACTTTGAAGTTTGAAGACTTTTCTTTTTTTGCTTTCTGATCTTTGTGATACTCTTCTTACACACTTTATTGTTTGGGATCTAAAAGCGGCTTATTTTGATAGACACTAGACTTTTGGAAAGATCGAAAAAACTGTCTAGTTGTTTCTCCTCGTAGAGTTGCTTGGAAAGAGCTTGTTCATTGAGATTGATTATTTCGATAATCGTTGTCTTGGTTTGATCTTTGGCCAAAGGAGTTTATACTTATAAATAGAAGATCCTTTACTCTACTTTATCTCTGATTTAAAGATTGATTTGAGAGAATTGATAAGTGAGTTGGTTACTATTACAAAATTAGTCCTTTGGTGTCTTGGGTTACGATCCAAATGAGTTTAGAGCGTAATTCTTCACAACGGTGAAGCAACTCAAGATAGTGGATTCTGTCTTGGGATTCACGTGGCATATTAGATTGCTTGTAGGAGCACAGATACTGAAAGAACTGAGTAACTAGTGGTAGTTTACTTGGTCTCAACTATGCGAAGTTGCAGTAGTAAATTTGTATAGCAGCTTAATTATGAGAGTATTCAAAAATGGGTCGGGTCTCTGGTTTTTTCTTCCAGGCAATTTTCTTCGTTAACAAAATCTTGTGTGTAGTGTGATTACTTTTATTTTTGCATTATAATTGCTATTATAATTAAGTAATCATACTAGTATGTTAATCTACTCGGTAACCGATCCATAGTTATCTTCGGCTTCAAACTTAGACTATTTACCAAGTTAAATCTTGTTGAAGTAATTCTTTGACCATTATTGTTCTGGTAGAACTACACAAGGTGTGTCTATATAGGTTGATACGAAAAGATTATGGTATACTTGGTACCCTCGTTATTTATACTGATATCAAAGCATACAAACCTGATAAGATCCAACAATCTTTGTTTGGTGCGATCCAACCTATAAGATATGAGTCAAATCAGGATTCTAGAAAATTCTAAAAGGAACTTATTTGACGTACCACCAGGTTTTGGTATACTTTGTTCTTGGTATGCCCGGATAAATACTAATTTGTTTTCTGCCCCTTTTCAACGTTCTAGTATTGTTAACTTGTTCAATGAACAAAGTAAAGGATGTACTGTTGATATAAATATATTAATCAAAAAATAGATACCTGCTCCATATGCATCAGATTCAGAAAATGATGTTTACATTGATATTTGGGTCGACCACCTAAAGAAAATAAACAAAACAATTAAAAGGTAAAGTTGAAAGCAATAAGAGAGACAAGATCAAGGAATCCTTCTTCGTTACGAAACAATGAATCAAGTTATGTTCTTTTCCACTTGTTATTAGTCACAAATTATCACCAACCGTAGGATAGCATGTCCGCTTAGCTAGCCCCAAAATCCCTAATTTCACCGAGTAACAGTCCGCTTAGTTATCGATTCTATTCATAAGAACCACCTTGAGGTCCGCTTACAAGATGTAATTCCCAGAATGCATTAAGATTTATGAATTTAGGTTTAGTACTAGTAGTTAAACTCGGTTCGCTTGGTTCACTTTCTAGCGTTGTTTCTACACACAATTGCTCCACGGAATCCCTCCGCAAGGTCTCGTGTTTGCTACTTATGTAAAGAGTCAAGAAACGATTACTTATCTCCTAACTTTCACTAGCTTTAGATTAAACTAACAAATCAATTTAGCATGCATTCTAAACAATCTATCAATCAATCATGAATGTCTTTAAGATCATTCCTATTAGTAAAAACAAACGATAATCATGTGAAAAACTTCAAGATAGAATTGAAAACAAAAACTCAAATCATATTAAGAACTAGGAATTCATCCTCAATCAATAAAATTAACTACTCATGTTAAAGAGTTCACACAAAGAATAAGAAAAGAAAAGAAATTGTGTGTGTAGAGATGTGTGTGAGATGGTCTAAAAGATGTGAAAAACTTCTCTATTTATAGGCTTCAATATTCTCCAAATCTTCCAAGGATTAGAATCCTTTTCCTTTAGCAATTCAACTTCCAAATTCAAGTCTTTCTCTTCTTCCATCTTCTCTTTCCAAATTTGAGTCCAATTCTCCATCCAATTCCCTAGCCCAAGTCTTCACACCCATGAGAGAAGTCCATAGAAAATTATGGAAATTTTGGCTCTCCTAAAACGGGATTGTGGCCGAATTTGGCCGGAAACGTCACCGCCGCCACCTGAAATTTCTTCGTCAAGAGAATATTCGACGGAATATTCCGTCCGGTCCTCCGTTAGGACTAACGGTCAAAAGGGTCAAACTAACGGTGGAGTCATCGTCAATGGTCAAGGGAGGCGTCTCGGTCGGCTTTGAGTCGCCTTCTTACTCGGCTTCGAGTTGGCCGATTCGGCTGGGTCGGATCGAGTTAACACGCCGGGCTTCCGAGTTGACTCGCCAGAATCAAAATCCTACGTTAGTTCAATTACCACAGGACTTCCCACCACAATCGTGCCATCAATTTCTTCACCTCGTTAAGAAATCCTAGCATACATCTATTGAAGCTTCAATCCATTTCGGTCACAACCCATTCAAGTTATCAAGACCAATACTTCTTGCACCATTCCCCGTGACTTATGAATAGCGCCTCAACTTGTTTGGAAACTTCAATCAACCCATGAAAATCCTCCGATTCTTCCATTTATAATCTGGCAACGAACAAACTTTCCATCTCGCATTCACTTGTAACAACTTCAGATCCTCCACTGTCTTTCTCAACTCAAGCACAATCTCGTATAACAAAAGAAGACTTACCACCACCTTCAAAGCCAACACTAGCTTGGCCTTGCTTTTTGTTCTTCATTTCCCAAATCGACAGCCACAGCAACAAATGTTCTCCCTGCATCTGAACCACCAACAAAAACCCCTCCTGTTGCTTCTTACCAAGCTCATTGCAAGCAACATCTCAGTCCTTGCAGCTCTTGATTCACTGCACCCTAGTTCCATTTCAACTCAGACAAGCCATTGGAGCTGCACAAATCAACTCCTTCCATGTTGCTCAATATCTCCATTTCCCTGAATCGATTGCAATCCAGGACTCCACCATATCTTCAAATCCACCTGCTCAATCGATTTCAACACCTCAGACCACCACAAACCCATTTTACTTCAAATCTCAGCTTCAATTGAATCAGCAACAGCAAACCCATTTTCCTAAATCTTCATAGTAACAACATCGTCATCCCCTGTGTACTCCTTCTTCCACTCAATCCCTTGAGCTTCAACTCTTTCATCGATTCAAACAAGTACCAACACTCTCGATTCGGGCGAGTTCTCATTCGAACCCAGAAAGCACCACCACAATCGAACCCATCTTGTTCTCTTCCCATCATCTCTGTCTATCTCGACATCTTCATAAACCCATTCGAACCCTAGTTTTAATTTCAATCTCTTCTTCTCTGCTTCATTCAATTCACCTTCACCTCACATTAGTTGTAGCAGCGACAGCAGATCCATTTCTCCGACTCTATAATTTCTCTCCATTGAACTCGATTCCATCTCCTCTCTGATTCTTGATCTGGATCTTCACAAATAGCAGAGCTGCTGCTGCTTTTCTAACTTTGTTTTCAGGTGGAATGAGGTGAATGAGAGAACTCGTCTCTCGATTCAGGGTATAAGAATCTGGGTTCGGGTGTGAGGCAGGGGTATGGATGGTACACCCTATGGACAGAACCACCCTAGTTGGGTGCCCATAATAGGATGTCACTTCTGATAAGGGCTAGCCAGATGGCAGCCCCTTAACCACAGCTAATCTGTCTTTAATAATCCTCCAAAAGATGCCCCTTAACCTCAACTAGGCTCCATATAGTGTTCGCCTGTAAAATGACCTTTTTGCCCTTTTGGCTCAAATTGGGTGATTTCTTCTTCTTTTCCTCCGTGCGACTCCAAAGTAGCTATAAAACTCAAAACAAGCGTAAAATACATAATTTACACGAAAAATAGCAAAGAAAGCATAAACTACTAGATAGTAAATACGGTGTATTCTACACCTATCAAATTCCCCCACACTTAGACTTTGCTAGTCCTCGAGCAAATCAAACTAAAACTCACAACTTCAAAGCGTTCAAGCGTCACAAGCATCCAAAGAGTTATGAGGACATAGAGTTTCCGCATTCTAGTAATAAGAAGTTAGAAATACTAAAGAACATATTCTCGTTCTTAATTGTTGAGTGAGAAATAACCATCACCATAATGAGAGAATGCGTGTTTGAGAAACGATCAATAAGCATTTCGCCGACTTCGCCTCACCAAATAGGATTTTATGATAATTGCACTCAAAAAGACGACTTTTTATGGTTCTCACATGTGTGCGGGTAGGAATGAAGAGAGAAATCCTGCATCACGTTGAATGGTGGGAAGGATAACTTCCAAATATTTTTTTAAAAACCCACATCTTTTAATATTTTGAAAACCATTTTTCTCGACGATCTCTAAGAAAGGAAATCAACCATTTATTATCGAGGATGAGATTACTTACTCACCTTCACATCCGATCGCCAATTATGATAACACCACTCTCACGGCATCCAATAGAAACGTCTTCCGCTCCTCGTCTTTATCTTCTTAGTCTTCGTCTTCGGTTTCAACTATTGATGATAAACCCTTGAATTTCATAAATCCTTAACAATTTGTAACTCTTTTACCTTAAAAATCCTTGTCGCTTGAAACTTTCTTATAAATTTTCCTTCCCCACGGCTCATTCACAAAACAAATATTTCTCTTGTTTTTCTTTTTTTCTTTTCATTTTTTTTTTTTTTTTTTTTTTTTTTTTTTGACAAGAGAAATTAAATACAAAATAAACCATGGCCGTGGAAGAAGTATTTTACCACTTGATTCTTCACAACTTGTATTGTCTTTGAATCATAAACTTTCAAAAATTCTCACCTTTTAATTTTCTTCGCTTTCATGAATAAGTCTTCATACTTGGATATAAAATTACCTCATTGTATTGTAAGTCCTCAACTTATATGTAAAAATCCGCTCTTTTGTATGTTGCTTTACTTGTATTTGAAATTTGCTCTTTTTCTCGTTTGTTGCTTATAAACCTTAAACTTTTCCAACTTTCCTTGTAGATTTTGATGTTGCTCCTTGTTGATGATGAGAGTGTTTCTATGGATCCGTTGTTGTCGAGAGAGAATGGTGCTAATCGCAAATCGAACTACAAGAAGGAAGCTTTCATCCATGGACGCCACCCTCATGATTGACAAAATTAGCACTCAAGAGATCAAAGAGTAGTGCTTTATTGGTGGGAGGTTGGGTAGCTCACCATTCTACCCTAATTAACTTACGGTGACACACACTCAAAAGAAGCTCTTTAGTAGATGGAAAATTTCTGGTCGGTGCCTCTCATGATATGAATACTGGTAATCTCCACTAATGATTGATCAAACTCTAATAACGCATTTCTCCCTGCACCAAATTCGCATCACCGGCATGATTAAATCCATTATTTAACACTCAAACAAACAAGAAATCCGAATGTAGTTCTCTAACATTTCCAAGTTCAATTATGTCGGTCAAAATCTCTATGTAAACATAACTAGAAATATGCTAGTGACTCTCAAATCTTTAAAAGTTGGAATTTTTAAGTAAAACTTTTTTTTTTTTTTTTAAAAATTTTTAATTTTTTTTTTAATTTTTTTGTAATTTTTGTTTTTAAAAACATGCTTAACCACTCCCCACACTTAAACCTTACATTGTCCTCAATGTAATTGAATCCTCCTAGTAAAGTCAAGGTGGGAAATTTTAACATGATAAGAAACAAGAAAAAGAAATAACAAAAGCAAAAGGATAAGAAATACAAAACCGATGGGTTGCCTCCCATTAAGCGCTTGTTTTAAAGTCGACGGCCCGACTTGGCTCTTGCAAGATTCATTCCCATATACTAACAATCGGAAAATTTGAGGATCCACCCATAATACCTGTTTTGCAAACAATAACTCCATACAAATATTAGCACAAGAAAACAATAGTGAAATTATCGCTCGATAGAAATTTCCCCCACACTTATTCTCGTCCACACTCGGAAGTGTATAAAGAACATAGAATTTTGGGAACTTCCATGTATTACTCTTGGCAAACCTGCATAGTGTTAGCATCAAGTGTTTCCAATGGTGGATATTTAGAAACAAAATCATCCAAAAATACTTTCGAAGCACATACATTCAAACCAATAAGAGGTAAAGGAGAAGAATCAATAGGCAAAGGGTTAGACAAACCTTTCAAAAATTCTTGTATTATAGAATCCTCTTCATCCTTAAAAATTCAAGTGAATTACTTACCTCTTGTATATCGTGGTCCTCTATTAAACCTTGCAACCATTCTTCGCTCGTTTTCTACCTTAACCATAGTCTCGGTATCATTAAAATCATTCGCAAGTTCAATTGGGTCTTCCACAAAATCAATGAATGTGGTTTCATCCTCTAGTATCATCTCTTCAACATTCTCATCATCGGAATCGGGCCATTCACTAAAGTGATTCTCATCGGTATAGATTGTAAGATCTTCTTGTGAGGGTGTTACTTCGTTTACAACAATAGGTAAGTCACACCCAATCTCCTCCTTTTGAATAGGTGAAGGATCGTTATTATGATCCGGAGTTGGAATAACTTCCTCATTGTCGCAACGTTCATACACTTCCGCTGACTCCATCTTTCCTTAAGAAAGTTTTGCCAAGCAATAAATGCATCTTCCTCAAGCTCTTCCTTTTGAATAGGTGATTGATCATTATTAAGATCAAGGCTTGAGTAATCTACACTAGTGTCATCAAAAGTATCCAAAGGTTGGTCCTTTTCAACACAATCATCTTCATTTTCTGGACTCACCATAATAAGAATCTTCATCGGTTTCAAACCTTTATCCCACGTCGTTTAAGTTCCATATGAATAGTCCTACTAATTTCTCGCGACAAGCTCTTCCGAGTCTCCATCATCTTCCAATTTGTATAATTTACGTACAAAGTTTCCCGACGTTCACACGCTTACCACCGTTAGACGGCATCTCTCTTTTGGAAAAAGTGAAGGAAAAACACGATGAAGAGGAGTATATTCCAAATTCTCTGATCATTACTAGAAAACAAATTGTTAGATGCATAACTATCCTTCCATCCTTGTGTTTGTCCACTTACATACCCGCTCATAAGGTTGTTGATATGTATGAGAATATCCATAAGGTTCTCAGAAAATTTATCATAGCCAAAATATTGGTTTTGATTGTATCCTAAGGATGGTTGGAAGTTGTCATAATGTTGAGGTTGAAAACCGTATTGATTGTTGTAATATGCTTGCTCTTGTCCACCATACATTGGAAAATCGATACCGAAATAAGATTCAAAAACCAAGTTAGATACTAATAGAATCCAACAAAGCAAGAATAAAGCAAAAAGAAAAATAAAAACAACTAAAATCATCCGTCATTTGCTCCCAATAATGGCGCTAAAATTTGATGCGTGTCGTAACCACAACAAATTAATTAATACTTTACTACCTAATTAACTAGTAATATAGGGTAGTCAAGGTCGATCCCACGAGGAGCACGAGATTCTAGTTGTAAAAGTTGTCACGAAAGGGGGTGTAAAAACAAAAGAAAATAAACAAAACAATTAAAAGGTAAAGTTGAAAGCAATAAGAGAGACAAGATCAAAGAATCCTTCTTCGTTGCGAAATAATGAATCAAGTTATGTTCTTTTCCACTTGTTATTAGTCACAAATTATCACCAACCGTAGGATAGCAGTCCGCTTAGCTAGCCCCAAAATCCCTAATTTCACCGAGAACAGTCCGCTTTAGTTATCGATTCTATTCAAAAGAACCACCTTGAGGTCCGCTTACAAGATGTAATTCCCGAATGCATTAAGATTTATGAATTTAGGTTTAGTACTAGTAGTTAAACTCTTAGCTCGCTTGGTTCACTTTCTAGCGTTGTTTCTACACACACAATTGCTCCACTAATCCCTCCGCAAGGTCTCGTGTTTGCTACTTATGTAAAGAGTCAAGAAACGATTACTTATCTCCTAACTTTCACTAGCTTTAGATTAAACTAACAAATCAATTTAGCATGCATTCTAAACAATCTATCAATCAATCATGAATGTCTTTAAGATCATTCCTATTAGTAAAAACAAACGATAATCATGTGAAAAACTTCAAGATAGAATTAAAAACAAAAACTCAAATCATATTAAGAACTAGAATTCATCCTCAATCAATAAAATTAACTACTCATGTTAAAAGAGTTCACACAAAGAATAAGAAAAGAAAAGAAATGTGTGTGTAGAGATGTGTGTGGAGAGGTCTAAAAGATGTTGTAAAACTTCTCTATTTATAGGCTTCAATATTCTCCAACTCTTCCAAGGATTAGAATCCTTTTCCTTTTGCAATTCAATTTCCAAATTCAAGTCTTTCTCTTCTTCCACATCTTCTCTTTCCAAATTTGAGTCCAATTCTCCATCCAATTCCTAGCCCAAGTCTTCACACCCATGAGAGAAGTCCATAGAAAATTATGGAAATTTTGGCTCGCCGAAAAATCGGATTGTGGCTTAATTTGGCGGAAACGTCGCCGCCACGGCCACTGGAAATTTCTCCGTCAAGAGAATATTCGACGGAATATTCCGTCCTGGTCCTCCGTTAGGACTAACGGTCAAAAGGGTCAAACTAACGGTCAGTCGTCAACCAATGGTCAAGGGAGGCGTCTCGCCGCCTTTGAGTCGGCTTTCTTACTCGGCTTTCCGAGTTGGGATTCGCTGGCCTGATCGAGTTAACACGCTGCTTCCGAGTTGACTCGCCGGAATCAAAATCCTACTGAGTTCCTGCGATTACAGGACTTCCCGGCCACAATCGTGCCATCAATTTCTTCACCCGTTAAGAAATCCTAGCATACATCTATTGAAGCTTCAATCCATTTCAGGTTACAACCCATTCAAGTTATCAAGACCAATACTTCTTGCACCATTCCTCGTGACTTATGAATAGCATCTCAACTTGTTTGGAAACTTCAATCAACCCATGAAAATCCTCTGATTCTTCCATTTATAATCTGGCAACGGCAACAGCTTCATCTGCATTCACTTGTAACAACTTCAGATCCTCCACTGTCTTTCTCAACTCAAGCACAATCCTGTACAACAGCAGCACTACCACCTTCAGGCCAACACTAGCTTGGCCTTGCTGCTTTGTTCTTCATTTCCCAAATCGATGACCACAAAGAACAAATGTTCTCCCCCGCATCCCAACCACCAACAAAAACCCATCCTGTTGCTTCTTACCAAGCTCATTGCAAGCAACATCTCAGTCCTTGCAGCTCTTGATTCACTGCACCCTAGTTCCATTTCAACTCAGACAAGCCATTGAGCCGCACAAATCAACTCCTTCCCCCCAATGCTCAATATCTCCATTTCCCTGAATCGATTGCAATCCAGGACTCCACCATATCTTCAAATCCACCTGCTCAATCGATTTCAACACCTCAGACCACCACAAACCCATTTTACTTCAAATCTCAGCTTCAATTGAATCAGCAACAGCAAACCCATTTTCCTAAATCTTCATAATAACAACATCGTCATCCCCTGTGTACTCCTTCTTCCACTCAATCCCTTGAGCTTCAACTCTTTCATCGATTCAAACAAGTACCAACACTCTCGATTCAAAGGAGTTCTCATTCGAACCCGTAAAGCACCACCACAATCGAACCCATCTTGTTCTCTTCCCATCATCTCTGTCTATCTCGACATCTTCATAAACCCATTCGAACCCTAGTTTTAATTTCAATCTCTTCTTCTCTGCTTCATTCAATTCACCTTCACCTCACATTAGTTATAGCAGCGACAGCAGATCCATTTCTCCGACTCTATAATTTCTCTCCATTGAACTCGATTCCATCTCCTCTCTGATTCTTGATCTGGATCTTCACAAATAGCAGAGCTGCTGCTGCTTTTCTAACTTTGTTTTCAGGTGGAATGAGGTGAATGAGAGAACTCGTCTCTCGATTCAGGGTATAAGAATCTGGGTTCGGGTGTGGAGCAGGGTATGGATGGTACACCCTATGGACAGGAACCACCCTAGTTGGGTGCCCATAATAGGATGTCACTTCTGATAAGGGCTAGCCAGATGGCAGCCCCTTAACCACAGCTAATCTGTCTTTAATAATCCTCCAAAAGATTCCCCTTAACCTCAACTGGGCTCCATATATCAATCGCCTGTAAATGACCAAGGCCTGAAGGAAGGGAGTCCCTCTTATGGCCACTTTTTTGTAAAATGAAGCCTCACGCAAATGTACAATTTGATTAAAAGATTGGAAATCTTTGGTGTCCATTGTTACCTTTTCAGTTGACACAATTGTCCCTCCCTTTTAGTCCAATTATTATAACTCTTTAGGCAGGTTCATATGGGGAATGGATAAACCCTCCATTTGCCATGCCAGCTGGCCTGACAAACTGGGCGCGCCACTATGGGAAAAAACATAAGCGGCCGAGTCTCCACCGACCGGTTGAAACAAGACCGTCCGGTTTTAGGAAGAGCGCCAGCGGTCGAGACTCGACCGCTGGAGGTTGAGTCTCAACCGCTGGCGGTCTTCTTAAAACCGGTCGGTGTTGCAGTCGTCGCTTATTAAATAGTGAAGTAACGGCTATTTCCCCCACGTTTCCCTATAAATTCACCACATTCAATTCAATTTAATCACACCTCATTTTCTCATTAACTATATCTTACTCACTCTTTTGTACCTTAATCATCTGTTTAATTTCTTTTTCTCAACTCAGTGGATATGGATTCTTCTGACGAAGAAGTGCGTATTCATATGGATCGATTTGAAGAACAACAACGAATATTCGTTCAGGCGTTGAAACAAATTGATGATGAGTCAGATGAAGATAAAGACTTAACCAACAACTTGTTGCAGCTATATTCATCGGGACAAATACCTAGAGATCCATAGCCAAAAGAATTGTTCACAAGAAGATATATGTACCGGGGTCGGGATGAATGGCACGAGAAGCTGATGCACGATTATTTTCTTCCCGACCGTGTGTTCTCTGATGAAAATTTCCAAGGCCGATTTCGCATGCCCCGACATTTGGTGCTAAAGATTATTGGTGAGCTTTGTCAGGTAGAACCTCAATTTAATTATCAGTATGATGCATTGAATATTAGGGGTCATAGCCCTGAACAAAAGGTTACTTCGGCCTTAAGGATTCTAGGATATGGCAGACCTCCAGATTCTAATGATGAGTACCTTCGCATTTGCAAAACAACTGCATACAAGTATCTTTCGTTGTTTTGCGGAACAATGATTAATCATTTTGGTCCAACCTATTTACGAAAACCAACTGATGCAGATGTTAGAGAGATATTAAAGAAAAATCAGGAAAGGGGATTTCTCGGAATGCTGGGTAGTCTTGATTGCATGCATTGGGTATGGACCGGATGCCCTACCTATTGGGCCGGTCAGTATAAGGGTCATTACGCAAAACCAACGGTTATCCTTGAGGCTGCTGCTTCTTATGATTGTTGGATATGGCACGCTGTTTTTGGTCTCCCGGAATCTCAAAACGATATAAATGTTTTACACAAATCGCCTTTGTTTGAAGATTTAAAGTATGGAATTTCTCCTTAGGTAAATTTCATTATCAACGGGAATCAGTACACTCATGGTTATTATCTTGCAGATGGAATTTATCCAAAATGGTCAACTTTAGTTCAATGTTACCGTCAGCCACCTTCCGATGAAATGGGTCGTTCATACTCATATTTCAATAGTAAACAAATGAATCTGAGAAAGGATGTGGAACGAGCTTTTGGAATTCTGAAGAGGAAGTTCGCAATAATTTGTGGGCCTTATCGTGGTCTAAGTGCTCGTGAAATGCATAAGACTATGCTGACTTGCATCATTATACATAACATGGTTATCCATGAGACTCGGCGTAATAAGAATTGGACTAACCATCAAGATGAAGACTTAAGGCCTGAGATTATACCATCAAGAGGATTACCTGCAAGGAACTATGCGCAAATGACCAGTCATATCGAGAATATGACTCTGTATAACAGGACAAGGGAAGATCTCAGAGCGAACATGTGGGCTGAGTTTGGAAGAGATGGAGGACGAATTGAGTAGTGTTGTTTTATTTGTTATTTATAGTTTTTTTTTTTTTTTTTAATTTGTTTTATTGTTTAAGTCGCCTTTGTTGTTCCATAGTTTTGTTTTGAAGCTGTTTAGTTTAAATTTTTTTAACGGTAATTTAAAGTAGCGGTCTAGACTCAACCGCTAGCATTCCTTATAAATATACCTTCGCTTCATCCATTTCAAATTAAATCACACCTTCACTTCTCTACAAAAACACTTTTCTACACTTTTCTGGTTAATTTATGGATGATCCTAGATTCACTGAAGATGAAGATTCATCTCTTTGTAAAAACTATGTAATATACTACCCAAAGAGAGGTGAGGAACGACGGATGCACGGTTTACCTAGTATGAGTTATTTGGGTAAAATTCATGATGCCTTCTGCACTGAGACATGTAATCCTCACAACAGGGATCGAGCTGTTTTGTTTTGCCGATTCATGGATATCAAAAAAGAGCTTGTGAATTTTATAGCTATGAAAAGGATTGTCACTCGATATCGTCTTAGAGGTGAGACCAATGCTGAATTGGGAATACGAACTCGAGACGAGTGGCGAAGATGGAAACGAAAAGATTTCGAATACGAAGCACATTACCAAATTCTTAAGGAGTTTCTAATAACTTGTATGGTATGTTAGGCTTAATATTAGTTTTCATGGATGTTGTCAAGTTTAAGGTTTAATGTAATGAAAAAACTAGTTTAAGTTTTAATGTAATGAAAAAAATAGAACGATGTGTAATGAAAAAACAAGAACAATTTCATTCACCATAAGTTTTAACTACTTCATCTTCATTAACATTAAAGTTGATACATTAATTAATTAAGTGGCACTATTTCATCGTGGTCTTCATCTTCCTCATCTTCAGCTTGAACTCCAAATTGTTTTTCCAAATTTCTCTTGTTTCGTTTTTCTTCCAACTCCTCTGCTAACCTGTCCATCTCCATCTCCCATACCGAATATTGTCTGGGATTCATTGTTGCGGTGTTTGCATTGAGAATCTTATTCTTGTCATAGTCTGAAACAAATTTCTCTTGAGTTTGTCGATGTTTTTTCATCTCCCTAGTCATGAACTTCCGGTCAACAACTCTTTGCTTTTCGGCAATCTTCTGATTCTCTATCAAAGTATCCAAAACACCTTCACTTGGTTCTCCTTCTTGGGCAGCTTTTCTCGCTGCTCTTGCAGCGTTTCTTCCTAATAACTTTCTCTTAATCGCAACATTGACATTCAAGTTGGAGTTATTGTTTGTTGTGGTTTCTGGTGAAGAAAATGGATTCTCCGAAGGGGGATGAGATGATTGAGAAGGATGTGAAGCTGGAGTTGAAGGTGAAGAAGTGTATGGTGAACTTGCAGGTACATTCTGCATGTTTGCTAACACTTCTGGATCATATTTAGATAACACTTTCAAAATATGATAACAACTTTCATAAGCAAATTTTTTCCCTTGTTTATGGTGCCAATCAGTTCGACACTTTCGTTCGACATCAACATCGACAAGACCGCTCGCTCGACCACGAGCAACTTGCATTATAGCAGCGACATACAAGGCAACTTGGGCATTGATTATAACGAAGCGACCGGACAATCCATTTGCATCACGATCGTTGATGTTCATAGTTTCTTCACGAAATTTAGCAAATATGTTATCCCACAACTTGGTAGATTGTTGTTGGGCACTATCGACACTATCTTGTATATAGAACACATAGTTTCTGCAAATGCTTTCATCTTCGGCTACGGTAAATTTTAGACCCCTAATCTTCTTATGTTTAGTTTGAGAATTAGATTGAGTATTAGGTTGAGACATATTAAAGAAGTTATACAATACGAGTGAATGAAAGAGTTGGATGATGAAATTTCTTTTAGATTAAGAAATGTCAAGAGTAGAGAAGAGAAGGTGTGAGTTAAAATGGTAGAGGAATGGGGTATTTATAGGGGGAGGATTTATGGCCGTTGGATCAAATTCAATTCATCGGTGTAAACTAAACCGAACGGTCTTATAAGGGCCGCTAGCGGTGGAGTAAACACCTAGCGGTCGAGACTCGACCGCTCGGTAGAACCTTGACCTGGCCTGGCTAAGTGGCAAATTTGCCACTTAGCCAGGCCAGTTTGCCACTTTGCCAGCTCCATATTGGGTGCAAAAATGGCAAACCAAAGGGTTTGCCACACCCATAGGAACTGGCCTTATGTCATACTTTTTCAGGGGTATAATTGGCAAGCAAACTAGAATATGACATATCTAAAAATCCGTTCCTTCGAATTTTATAAATTTTATCTCGTTGGAAAGCTTTTAAAGAAATATACACAATGAGTACAAACAACAATATCAAATTTAGGTTTTTTACGAAAAATTTGGAGATGTTTATCCTTTTAGGCACAATTTTTAAAAATTGAATACATAACCATCATGCAAACCACTTCAAAGGATGCATAACATATTATGCAGCCATATTTTGGTTTATGCATAAAACTAATTTCTCGTTGCTACTAATAAAACGATATACGATCTCTCCTTTTTAGGAAAAGTGATACTTTCACTTTTTCAATTTGACATATTTGTCTTCTGTTCGGTCGGCCCTCCCCACCGTGGCAGCAGTGTTATAGTTTTATCAATTATGTCATTACCAAAAATCACAATCTAAGAGATACAATCAATCTTCTTACGAATAGGGATATTGTCAGAGATTCTTTGATAAAAATCATTTCACATAGGACATCCTTATTACAGGAGAGAATTGATCAGACAATGGCTATTCTTACTTCCGAGAATCACACTGAAGAATAACTTTTATGAAATCAACTTAAAACTGAATTCAGACTATTTGATGCTCTCATGAAAATCAGAAATATATTTTAGCAGCCTCGAGGTAAAGAATTGATACAACAAATTCGGAAAGTTAAAATATCTGATTTTAGGACATAAACGGTTAAAAAACCAGAATTAACCGAGCCGATTCGGATCGGTTTCAAACCGAACGATTCCATCACAGTTCGACTACGATTATGGTGTTGAAATTGAGAACCGGAGTATGTACGGTTTGGTCGACGGTTTCGCCGAAAAGCTGGACCACATGCTATAGTGCACCCTCGTTAAAATGGGCGGTAACTAGTGTGTATTTTTCCTCTAAAAGATATCCCTCCCTATTCACCTTGAAACACCAGTTTGTCGAGAATTCCCAAAAGTTTGGTCAGGGCTGGTACACACTCTATTATCGGTCGTGTAAAGGCTCTAGTATTTACGTAGTCAACTAGTAGACTTCTCGAGGGATTAGAGGCTCTATCTCCAAACATACACACCAGCACGTTGTGATGGCTTCAGTCAGGAGTACCAAACAATGCAATCAATCACCAGGCCGCGCGTACATATGAAAGTCAATGCAAATTATAGTTTCCAACGTGGCATACAAATGAAACCGAAGCTGTACATGTATTTGTGCAGCTCATTAAGATAATCAAGAATTAAAATGGAAAAGAATAGTCAGGCACACCATGATCATGGACAGATATGGTAGAACCTTTTTCTGACCTCCATTTTACCTACAAAACCAACAACTACAAACAAAATGAAAAAAAATATAAAGGACGTAAGAAGCGAACCTTGATAGAAAAAGAGGAGGAAAAAAGAAAACCCTAAAAACAAATTTAAAATAGAAAAAGAAGAAGAATAAAGATACCAAGTTTAGTTTGGTTAGGGAAATAGTTTAATTAAATTAGAATTCTTGTTTTTAGTTCCAATTTCAATTTCAATATCAAGTCTTTTATTCGTTGAGCTCTCATTGTCTTTCAATCTTTACTACCAATTGTTGTTGTTATTGTTGGTTGTAAGCGATTGATTCCAGTTGAAGCAAACAAAATTCTTAATCTTATTGAGCTTTCTGATGGTTTCGGTTTCAATTAGGTTTTCTTCATCTTTTCTTATTCTTTAGAAGTTGGTGAAGAACAGTAAAACAAGGTGTTGTTCAGTTCAATTTCAGAAGTAGTTTGTGATATGAAGAAGAATACAACATGTGGGTGTTTCATTTTTGAGTTGATTGTTGGTATTTGTATTGTATTTACTTTGTTTCAACCTGCTTTAGCTGTTAGACCTTTAAAGGAGAGGACAAGGTCTTGGGGCGATGAGGTTAGTACTTTATTTCTTTCTCTCTGTATAATTTTCAGCAGGAAATTGGTGAATTATGTCAAAACTTGGATATGTCTTCATCTGCTTTGTTGAATAATAAAGGTGTAAGCTTTTTCAACCAGTCGTTGATATACCAGTTTCTCATATTTCATAACCTTAAATTTGTGGCAGTATGAAATTAGCAATCTCCATGTATTCTTATTTGCAATCCGCCATTAGTTTAGTTGTTTTTTAGCACATTGACCTGTCTCCCAATTGTATTCCACTGTCACAATGTGAAATTAAGCAACATATAGCTAAATTTGGATTGTGAAAATGAATGAAGCCAATATCCGATTTCAGCTAAAGATTAATGCCCTTTCTTCTTCTGTTCTTGTTTTGTACCCTGTCTTGCAGTGGTTTTTTATCAAAAAAGATGAGAATGACGTTGGCACATATTCTCCGTGGAACATAACTGGAACCTACAAAGGTTTGTTGCTTATGATTTCGTAAAACATTGATCAAATTTGAGATTGTCCGTAGTTGTAGTGTAAATATCCCAATTGTTCTTTTTTTTTTCTTTGCTTAGTATACTTAATGGGCAATGTGACGAGCAGGGACTTGGAACTTCCGAGATTCAAATAATAGCTCCCACTGGTTTCCAGATTTTGGAAAATCTAATGGGGTTTCAGTTCTTGAATTAGTTAGTACTCCAACAAAGATAACTGGTGTGCATTATGTCCAGGTAAGGAGATTGATCTGTTTTTTTAGGCTATGTCATATTTTCAGTTTTCCAGCAAGGCTCTTCAACACTTCATGTTAGATTGTGAATGTGCATGTATGAAGAGTAGTTAAGCATGTTATTATACACAAACAGTGTTTACACGCGTCAAAAACATGGTGAGCGAAGCAAATAGCCTAAATAATTTGCTACAGACACAAATATGCTGGACCAAATGTTTTATATATTCTCTGTTAGCACATCGAAACATCTGCAAGTTATTACGATTTTTGGTGCATGACTATCTCAACAACCATCTCTATGGAGGCTATAATAGCAATACCACATTCAGTTGCAAGTCTTGAAAAACAGAACCTGAAGGATAGCATGTGACCCTGTCACTCTCATAAAAAACAAAAATCGAAACTTACTTCGAAAATTCTTGCTTGGTGTAGTTTTGGACTTCATGTATGACAGGATTGTTGGTCCAACACATTTTTTTTTTTCAATTTGGCATCCTAGGGGGTAATTATTTTCCATGACGTGGTTGACAATGACCGAGATACTGGAGCTGCTCAAATGAGGGTAGAAGGTGTGTATATATGGCCCTTTAGACAACTTCGGATGGTAGTCAACAGGTAATTTCCAGTAGGTTATTTCATGTATCTTTTCTTCGCTTGAGTTTTTGGGTTTCTACTCACTAGTTAAAGAGTAATTGGCAGCACAAGTTTTTTGTGTTTTTCCCTCTGCAACTTTCAGTGCATGGTCTTTTGATGTGATTGTGCCTTTGAGAGATTTTGGTTTTTACTTTTATTACATTTATTTTTCTTCCGATCACTTGTCAGTGTCACATAAATTTCATCCCAAATCTATTGACCCTGCAGATTTTAAATTGATGTCCGATTAGGTTCTCCCTTTTATTTATTGTAAATTGCACACGTGCAGTTGAGGTGTGTTCTCGTCCAGTTTAACTCTTGAGCTGATTCAATTTTTTTTTTTTACTTGATATACCTTTTGCCTTTATTTTGTAGCGAAAAGGATGGAGAACTTGGTCAAGAAGATGATTACATTTTATCGAATCCTTATCACTTGGTAATCATATTTACAATACTTGAACTTATATTAAAATGTGGGTTGATCTTTTGCTGTCATTCATCAAATAAGTATCATAGATGGTTAACCATAAGGCCATGGGTCAGCTCTTGCCATTTTGTCTCATCCCGTATAAGAACCTTTACTTGGTATTATGGCTTGGTTATTCCAAGTTAGGCTTTTCAGCTCAAATTTTAGGCAGGGTGACACATGGTAGGTAGACATCCCAAATTATATTCAGTATGCTAGGGCCACATTCAAATTCTTGTAGTTGTCTCATTGTAGGGTTTGGACTTCAGGGATATGATGGGTTGTCAAAAGTACTTGTGGCGTATTGCACTTATGAGCTCTCTTATGGACGTGGGTTTCATAGCTTGACTGCTTGTTTGTATTCCCTTGAAACAGCTTGGAGTTTTCTCGTCTCAGGTTTTTCAAGAGTCTCCCCGAGATAAAATGTGGAAGAAGAAGAACTGTAAATCCATCTTGCTTTTCCTTACCCCAAAATTAAAGTCATTATGTGCTGCTTATTTCTTATCTTTTCCTTTACAGCACCTTCCTTTGACATGGAGAAACGTTGCAATTTAGAAATTGCAGCTCAAATTGCGCGCGTGTCACCCAACCAATATGGTACTCAACTTATTCTGTGATTTCTGTATTTATTTCTCTATAGAATCTCTTTGAATCAGAATTGTTTCTGCTTTGCTCACATTTATTCGTGGACGCCTGTTATGAAATTTGGTTAATGGAAAGGCAGATTAGATTTTTACCCACGTTAAGAAGAATATAAAGACTTCACCTTAACTTTTGCAGAAGCTGGTGAATCGCCTTTTGATGTTTTTTATACAGTGAACACTCTTTTCTAGCTCCTATACTTCCTGACTTGATAAATTATTAGTTAATAACTTAATATACTGCAGAGAAATGAACTGTTACAGTGTCAGTTATAAACCTCTTATTTGGAAGCTGAAAAATTTACACTTCAACCTTTCTAAGCATTTGATGAAGTATACTAGGAGCAATGTCTAGTTTCCTGTAATCAGAGAGCTTAAGTTACTTACAATGCATATTTTAATAAACTCGTATGCACGACATCATGTTGTGGTTCATCTACTTCATAAAGTAGAACTCTGAACCTTGTAACTCTGTCACTTTGGAAAAATTAATGTATTTGCCGAGTACCTAAGCTTATTAATTGCTTGCAAGTAGATGAAGATCACGAGCTTTATCAGTTGGAAGGATTAATCGAAAGTCCTTCTGTGGAGGATGATGGAGAGTGCTTCTCACCCATAGTTGTAAATGCTACTTCTGTCAATGTTGAGGTTTACTACAACAAAGCAGTCAACTATACATTGATGGTCACCTTTGTATCCTTCACAATCACCAGTCCTTTAACTTTGTCGTTTCAACATTATTTTTCATCAATTTTTTGTTCTATTATAAGTTCCTTGACATCTCCACGTATTAGATCTCTTTCCTTCAAGTGCTTCTGTTAATTCGGCAAATGGAACATAGCAATACCCAGTCAGTAAGTTTCATACCTGTCGTTTTCCTTTGCCACAATCAGAGCAAAAGCATTTTTAAGTCCCTTGCGGAGACTTTCTTCTTGAATATTTTCCAACTTCCTTGGAAAACGTGATTAGTGTTTTGTTCACTTTTTCTCAGGGAGCAGCTAAAATTTCAATTTTAATGATTGGGCAACAAGCCATTATGGATGCCTACCTTTGTCTTTTACATTTAACAGCAGGAATCCTAGTGGGTAAGTTTGTATTTTTATTTTTTCCTATTATCGTGTTAGCGTTTTATACTGCACTTTTAGTGGCATGAAATTGTGTGATTCCTTGTTAAACATTGTGTCCATTTCTGACAGGCGTGTTTTTACTAAGTACATATTTCAAGTTAATTTGCTTTTGTTCTTCATATACAGAATCCCTGTTTAATGCTTTCGCAACGGCTGCCTTTTTCAAGTTTGTTGTTTTCTCCATATTCGAAATGAGATATCTTCTTGCGATATGGAAGGCGAATAGGCCAGCGAGTAATGGAGAAGGTTGGGAAACAATGAGACGTGAGCTGTCAGTTCTTTATAGCCGTTTCTGTAAGTAATTTTTTTCAATCAAAATGCTTACAATTTCTTCTAGATGGTACAAGTTGTATTAGTGGTTAGCTATTTGATTATATCACAATTTCTTACTTCTGCGGAAAAACGAAGCTTCTTGTTCTTTGACAAAAGAACTGTTTGTGGTCAACACCTATAGTTAAGAATATGCATTTATGTGCAGATGGGATTCTTTTGGGAGGCATACTAATCATGTATGAGTTTCATAGTTATCTGCGGCCTATTCTTTTTATTATGTACTCCTTTTGGATCCCTCAAATAGTCACTAATGTCATACGTGATTCAAGAAAGCCTTTACATCCACATTACATATTGGGCATGACTGCCACTCGGCTGGCAATCCCACTTTATGTCTTTGGTTGCCCTAACAATTTCATGCGCATCGACCATGACCAAACTTGGTGTATCTGTGTGACGATATTCATGGGACTCCAAGCAACTATGCTTCTTCTCCAACATTATCTTGGATCTCGATGGTTCATTCCTCGTCAGGTTTGGACATTCTTACATTCTTTTTTTCACAATTTTCTGGATCCAAAGTTTCCCGTGCCATGCTTCTAGATCGAGTTTCTTTTAAAATCGATCTAAGAATTCGAAATCTTACGATGATCCGGTGCTTTACAGATCTTACCAGAAAAATATAGCTACTACAGAAGGTTTGATCACAATACATGTCACTCCACAGACTGCGTCATCTGCATGACAACCATTGATCTGCCACAAAGATCAAATGACTGCATGGTACTTTAACCTACACTTGTATTGGATGCTCCCTCCAAATTTTAGTGCCGTAGTTAGTTTACTCAAGTCTGTTTGTTTACTCAATCAAGCGACTATGTTTTTGCAGGTGACACCATGTGATCATTTCTTCCACTCAGGTTGTTTACAAAGGTGGATGGATATAAAGATGGAATGCCCTACTTGCCGACGGCCCCTGCCGGCAGCCTAAACAGAGTCGCATCTTGTTTCTTGTATATTACTTAGAAAGAATCAACTGACATTGCCCCGACCCTTTCAATTTTGAGGTAATGATAAACACAACTTTTCTTCAACCACTTAGAGAGCTATACCAACAAAAGCTTATTTGCATAGACTCAGTTCTTCAACATATAGTGCATATTAGATTTTGAAGCCTCCCTTATTATTTGAAACTCAAGTTCTTAACTAATTATTTGAAGAGATATAGATATTTCTTTCTTAGTTTTGTTTTTGACGACATGGCCATGATTAATTTACCGTTAAAATGCTTGTCTTTCAGGTGGGGCAGAACTCAGATTTGCATAGTACACACTGTTTCGAGAAGACTGAGATATATACGTATGATCACAATTAAATTTGATCCTTGTACCATTTCAGCATTTTGTATAATTAATACTGTCACAAAATTCTTTTTGTTCTCTTTTCATATTTGTATTTTATTAGTCAGAAATTCATCTCTGTTGTATCATTTCTTTTTTCTTTATAATCAGGCAAAATTGGTCAGAGAAGTAGCAATAAATATGAATTAGTTTCCGGCTAACTTTGTTCGATGTACGCGAGCTAAACCAAAAATTAAGAACTTTTTTTTTTTTGCGTGTATTCGGAGGAAAACTGCAGAATTGGAAACTGGATTACTGGAAACAAAAGCCTGTCTATACCTAGCATTTTTACTATAAAATTCTCAGCTGAAATTGTTTTCTTGATGGCTGAAATTTTTACTATAAAATTCTCAGCTGAAATTGTTTTCTATACCTAGCATTTTTAGTCCATTCTTTGGAATATCGGAGCTTTTCTTTTCTGTGCAACTGACATAGTATTTGCATCTTCCACTTTCAACGTTTTATCCTTCATATTTTTCTGGTCCTGGCGTGATTGAGTTCAACGTAAATGGGCGTTAAAAGAAAGAGAGCCAACTTAGAATCCGGTCCTTGCTATCCATCCGAATTTAGGACATTTACTAGTCCACTGTCCAAATCTAGCAGCCGTTAAAGGGTATTGTAGTCATTACGATATCTTTCTCGAAAAGTTTAAACTAAAGATGGGTTCAAACGTGGGTACCTTGGTAATTACTCCAAAGAACCTAGTACCATCTTCTTTTCTAGTGTAGAGCTTTCGCGAAGTTTAAGGTAGAAAAAAGAAGGCCCAACTCTCCGCAGCTTCACTGAGGTTAGAGTTTCTCTTTTCTTTGTTTTCAATCGTTTCTCGGTAATTTCTGATATTAGTTTCATGGGATATTACCTACCTCGCTTAGGGTTTATGTAGTTGTTGTTGCTATTGGTATACGAGTGCACTAACATCAGTTGAAGATAATTGGATCATGAATGACATGGGACATAAAAGGAACTTAAAAGTTCGTTAATATATTATGTGAGGTTATTTTCAAGATATTCTGATTAGTAGTTTTGGTATACTGGAACTCCATATAATGATGTGAAATTGTGAATGATCTTGGTTTATCTTTTGATTTTGGATGTATCATATGTTACACCGTATTTTTCCCGTGGCTAGCTAAATTCATCTTTTTTAGCTAACAAACTAAAGTTTACCTCATTTTGGGCCTCAGGGTGTTTATCTGCCATTTATCTATTATGTTACTGATAAATCTAAATTTGTGTCCAAGATGAATTAACATTTAATTGGCTTTTTCAAAGTAATGCGAAATGACTGAATTTCTTAGATGTTTGCATCTGTATACTCATTAAAGTATTATATGGAAAAGAATTGTGCTCATCAAATCTTGAAAGAGGTTACTAGTGCATGATCTTCTCAAGTTTTTTTTCCGTTATGCATCATTATGCACTGGTTTTAGTTTCTGAAATATATGGGAATTCACTGTCTGAATCTTGTGGATTACCTCTGAGTAATGAACTATTGACGAATCATGTACAAGACTAGCACCTCAGTTTTACTTGTTATATCTTTCAATGAGTTCAATCTCGACGTAGTATACTTTTCATGCAGGTGACCACATAGAGTGCAACCATGGTGGTTGAACTGCAACATCCATCTGTAGTTGACAAGATTCGTTGTCAATCTTACCTCTACTCTAAGCTCTCTCCTAATTTCCAGGCCGGGAACACAGTTAGTCAGAACGTCACCAGTTTACATGTGAATGGAGGTTTGCAAAGTTTTGTGCGGCCTCCGAGCCAGGGAGATGGCATTTCCTTTCTGTCCCCTATGTCACCTATATTTGTGCAGGCACCAGCAGAGAAAGGTGTTCAAGGTTTTGTCATTGACTTTCTTATGGGAGGAGTATCTGCTGCTGTCTCCAAAACAGCTGCTGCTCCAATTGAACGTGTAAAGCTCTTGATTCAGAATCAGGATGAAATGATCAAGTCTGGTCGTCTCTCAAGACCCTACAGCGGAATAGCCGACTGCTTTGGCAGAACAATGAAAAATGAAGGCGTTCTGGCTTTATGGAGAGGCAATACTGCCAATGTTATCAGATACTTCCCTACCCAGGTCAGTTCATTTCTTAGTTTATGACTCACTACTCGATTAGGTTTTTATGTTGCTTTCTCTAGTTGTATGAGCTCATTCAGTTACGTCTTGTGTGCATTGAGTCAACTTCAGAGTTTTTACGTTCAAAGTATATGAATGGCAGGCTCTGAACTTTGCCTTCAAGGATTCCTTCAAAAGACTTTTTAACTTTAAGAAGGACAGAGATGGCTACTGGAAATGGTTTGCTGGAAACTTGGCTTCTGGAGGTGCAGCTGGTGCTTCATCCCTTCTATTTGTCTACTCCTTGGATTATGCCCGAACACGTCTCGCAAATGATGCCAAGGCTGCCAAGAAGGGTGGGGAAAGGCAATTCAACGGTCTGATCGATGTCTACAAGAAAACCCTTAAATCTGATGGTATTGCGGGTCTCTATCGTGGATTTAACATCTCCTGTGTTGGTATCATTGTCTACCGTGGGCTCTACTTTGGAATGTACGATTCTTTAAAACCCGTTGTACTTGTTGGAAATATGCAGGTAAGTGATATTGGAAAATTACAGACCAGTGTGTTATATTTCAGTACCGTTGTTGATAAAATGTTAACTCACCTGTTGTTTTGGTGATTACAGGATAGTTTCCTAGCGAGTTTCCTATTAGGTTGGGGTATCACAGTTGGAGCTGGATTAGCCTCCTACCCGATAGATACTGTTAGAAGAAGGATGATGATGACATCTGGTGAAGTTGTAAAGTACAAGAGCTCACGACACGCATTCACCCAGATCGTCAAGAATGAAGGTGCTAAGTCTCTTTTCAAGGGTGCTGGAGCAAATATTTTGCGTGCCGTTGCAGGTGCTGGTGTGCTTGCAGGATATGACAAGCTGCAGCTAGTCTTGCTTGGTAAGAAATATGGATCAGGTGGAGGAGGCTAATAATAACAGGGATGATGAGAATAGAGCGGTGTTAATATTTTTACCTTTCAGTGTCTTGAGGGGTTTTAGTAAGCTGTCTTTACTTTCTAGTTTACAGGACTGAGAGGAAATAGTCAGATATGGTAGTGAAGTTTACATAGTATTAGAAATGGGCATCTATCGATCAGTCACGCAGTGAATAAAGTATGCTTTGGATGAACATAAAAGAACAATTCTATGTAAAAATTAGTGTGGTGATGTATATATAGTTTGGCCCTTGTTTTTTCAAGATGTTCAGACGGTAGACATTTTTGAATGGTAAAAGCTCAACTTATGTCAAGGTTTTTTCTGAACTCGTCTCCTACGTATTGTTTGGTTGCCAATTCTTTATGTATGACCTATCTCTTGCATAAGCATTTGAAATTTGATTCCGGGTGTAGTTAAAAGCTCCCATCAAGACAACATTAAAATTACAGAGAAGTTGAAGACAACATTAAAATTTCTCCAGTTCTTAAAAAAAAAAAAAAATGGCCAAGAAGGTAGTGGTGTTAAAGAGGTCGCATAAGATTCTGGAGAAGGATGCTCAATAACTCGGATTTTCATGGCAACAATGGATAATTGGGTTTAATAAAGTAATTAGTTTTCCCAAAAGAAAAATAAGAAGAAAAAAAAACATTTGGTGTCTAATCGATTCTGTGTCCGAATAATCACTTTTTATCACTTCAAATTGAAGAAATAATGACTTTCCTTCTCTAAACTAAGAAAACAAAATACGTTAAAGGAGGGATGTCTCAGTCCCGCCACATCCCTCTCTTCCGTCATTTCCATGTCTCTCTTCCGTCACCTTAACCTTCTTCCACTTCTCTGCAAGATTTCTTGGTATTAATTCTTACCATAATGTCTGTACCAATTTAAACGAAACAAGCTTTAAATAATGATCTGTGGTTTTGTAATTCAAAAGAATCTAAAGTCTGGAACAGAGAAGAAAACAGAATTGTAGTAACAAAATGCCTTATAAGGATAGAATGGGTTAGAATTTAACATGCGTATCTCCTTCCGTTCGTAGCTACGCACAACCAGTATTATCCTTAGCAGTGTATACCTTCTGTCACCCTTAATTTCACAACTGATATGAAATTGGCTGTGCATACAGACATATTCTACAGACAGATGTTTTGTGGTCTTTATCAGGTTAGTAAAGAGCAATTTTCATGGAGATCTACCATAAGATTCAGTCTTGCCGTCAGCTTAGGCAATGATAGTCTTTCTGACAGGATTGTTTGGCCTTTCGGATTCTACACATGTATACTCTAGGATGTCTTTATCAATGTTTCATCAATTTTTTCAAAAGAAAGAAATGATGAAGCACACTGACCCCGACCAAAGAAATGCACTAGGAGGATCGTCCAGTATAAATGCACTTAACTTCATATCATTCCTTCAGCACAGAACATATTACAATGGCTTCATCTTTTTCTTCCAAGTTCAGCCTTTTGATCGTCTTATTTCTACATTTCACTTTCTCTTTCAATGAACTAGCAGAAAAATCCAAAAACAGCGACTCCACCACCCACAACCATTTAAGTCCAAACCATAAACTTCAACAAGCTTATGAAGCTCTCCAAGCATGGAAACTAGTAATCTACTCTGACCCTAGCAACTTCACCTCCAATTGGGTTGGTTACTCTGTCTGTGACTACAATGGAATATATTGTGCACCTTCTCTTGACGAACCTGAAATCGTAGTTGTTGCTGGAATCGATCTCAATCATCAAGATATAGCTGGAGTTATACCTGATGAACTAGGATTGCTAACTGATCTTGCTTTGCTTCATCTCAACAGTAACCGCTTCTGTGGAATTCTGCCAGAATCCTTTGCCAGTCTCACCCTCCTCTTCGAGCTCGATCTCAGTAATAACAGGTTTGTTGGTAGGTTCCCATCAGTAGTTCTCTCTCTACCGTCTCTCAAGTTTCTTGATCTCCGTTACAATGAGTTTGAAGGACCACTGCCACCCGAGCTCTTCTCGAAGAGCTTTGATGCGATTTTTGTCAATAACAATCGATTAACTTCAGTGATCCCGTTGAACATAAACAGCAGTTCAGCCTCAGTCATAGTTTTTGCTAACAACAACTTTGGAGGATGTCTTCCTCCTAGCATTGCAAAGTTAGCAGACAGCTTGGAAGAACTGCTTCTAATAAATACCAACTTGTCTGGATGTTTACCACCAGAAGTAGGGCTTTTGTACAAGCTGAAAGTGCTTGATGTGAGTTACAATAAGTTGGTAGGACCTCTACCAGATACCATTGCAGGATTGATGCATGTGGAACAGCTCGATGTAGCACACAATATGTTTAGCGGGAACATACCTGAAGCGATTTGTGCTTTACCAAGCTTGACAAATTTCACTTACTCTTACAACTTTTTCTGCGAAGAAGAAGGCTTTTGTCGAAATCTGACATCAAAAAGCATTGTATATGATGATCGTCACAACTGTTTGCCAGAGAAGCCATTGCAGAGAAGCAAAGAACAGTGTGATGCAGTGTACGAGCACCCCGTGGAATGCTTCGATTATCAATGTGCCGCTGTTGGTGGTGGTTAAGCTGCAGCTCCTCCATTTTGGCCTTCTCAGTCCTAGTCGTGGAACTAGTATTACCTTGCTCTGCTGTAAAACCATACTACACACATTTCTATTAAAGAACAAAAGTGAAATTTCATGGATTCTGCTAAGTATGACTAAAAATAGGCTCTTTCTGTTTCTTGACATCTTAGCTTCACCAAGTTACACTGATGATGAGCCTGTATAGCCCCGACCTGAGAAAAACCGTAATTGTTTCTTGGTTTGGTTCATGCACTTTTTCTTTTCTTCACTAAACTGCAGTGGCTGCCAAAATTCTTCATCAGCTTATATGACAACATACTATCAAATACTCCCTCCGTCCCACTACTCTATAGTGGGACGGAGGTAGTGTTAAAAAAATGATCAATAAATCATCCATAAGCATCTGGGTGCCGCAAAAGAGAAACTAAACATGAATTCAATTCCATCTCATCTGATTCAGTTTTACAGACAACAGTTTTGTGCATCAACTCTAGTGTAACTAGTTTTTGCTTGATCTCAACAGAAGACTTGCAAAAAGAAAAAAATAAACCAAATTACAGCGCTCCTTTACAAGGACACAAGACCTGAAGTTGGAACAATCTCTCACTTCCATAGTTCCTCCATGGGGATGCCACGGTCAAGAGCAACTTCTTTGAACTGTCTCATTTTCTGAACAGCCACAACTGTTGCCCTAGCATTGTTGAGCGCATTCTTACTCCGGATTTGCTTTCCTAAAGCATTTTCAACACCAGCCATTTCTAACACGATTCTCACTGCACCACCAGCAATAACACCGGTACCAGGTGAAGCAGGTCTAAGCATCACCTTTGCTGCCCCGTAATCTCCGTCAGCTCTGAAATGACATCAATCTTGCATGTTACATAACCAAAGAACATACAACCATGTAAAAAAGAACGAAACTGAGCATATAGGAAACATGTATAGAAAGTAAATCCTAAAATCAGAAGAAAATTTAAAGTATAGGAATCTAAACCACGGAGCAAAAAATTTGTTGATGACTTTGGAATGAATCTCATTTGCGAGGGAAAATACTCCATTAATAATAGGAGTTCCATGGCATTTAGACACCAAACTCAAATGCCTTAACTTCAGATTTCAACAGTTTATGGCAAATGTGAGCTCTAAAATTGCTTCAAATAGAAAACTATTCTTTCAAGAATATAACCAATTGCAGCAACTTAAAAGAGCTGTCTATAAAATTTCAAAATGTACCAAACATTTAAATCAAATAGCCATCATCCACCAACAAAGCAGGATAATCATTTAACCTCAGCGAGTCAAGGAAAATAAACACTAGCGTAGATTACACAAATTGGAGGAACCTCACATAATCAAAATGTGCATCAATGACAATGCAACCGATGTGTTAGCGTGTCAATTCAGCTAAGTTTTCAGCATTCACCTAATTAAATTACAACTTAATGAGCTAAGTTTCAAACACCAAAATTAACACAGCACATTACCAACTAATAAATTATGAAAATGAAAAATCTTAGGTGCTTTCCGTTACCTGTGAGGGAAAGTTGAATACTTAGTTAAGGGCACAGTAATAATATTCCTTCTAGCATTAACAGCAGACTTCTGAACTGCAGAAACAACTTCTTTAGCTTTACCAACACCAACTCCAACTTGACCTTGTTTATCACCAACAACAACGACAGCTCTAAAATGCAATTGTTTCCCACCTTTAACAACTTTGGTAACCCTTCTGACTTGAACAACTCTTTCTTCAAAACCATCTCTGATCTTCTCTTTCTTAGTCTTTGTACCAAACCCAGTTGCTTTCTTCATCTTAGAATCCATAACATATACATCGTTACCTAGCACACTCATACCACTATAAGCAGGACCATACAATTCTTCATAGGCTGCTGCAATTTCATCTTCAGATTCTGGCGGAAGATCATCAAATGAAGGTGGTTCAATGTAACCCTCTGGTCTTGGTGGTGGCTCAAATGTGAAATCCTCATCTGGGCTTATTTCATTTTCCATGAAAATGGTTTCTGCATCAGAGGGTGTAGCTTTTATGGGTTTAGGTTTTTGGGGTTTTGAATGGGGGAATTTTAGGGAAGAAATTGGGGTGATGAGTTTATGGGTTTTGATGTTTGAGAAGGAGAAAGAAGTGTGGTTTGGGAGAAATTTTCTAGATGTTGAGATAGAAAGGGAAGCGAATGAAGAGAGAGGACTTGCAGAGGCAGCCATTGATGAGACGCAGAAATTGTGACCAGAGTGTTTTAATTTACTTGTTGTGCTCTCTCGACTTTGTTCCTTCGATGGAGTGAAGAAAAGCTTATCTGCAATGAAAGTGGATTTCTTTGTTTTCTAGGATTAGATGAGGGACTTTCAGTGACTGTAAATGGGAGATTACATCTAGCAAAAGACTATATCCTGGTAAAAAAGGAAACAACAAAAAAAAGATGAACCTGACGTGAATCGAACAGGCAACCTTCTGATCTGGAGACGCGCTACCATTGCGCCACAGATCCACTTTGTGATGATATGCATAGACATTTATTACTTAACTTGTATTACTAAAGGATGGGTACCATTAAACGGTACGGTTGGACTGATCTAATGAATCCAGTTAATTGTGTGCCTACCGAGCCAGATACTTACAAGCCTAGTTAGCAATTCGGGGCATGGTAAACGTTGGGAACGGTATAGGTACATGGATTCGCAAAAATCAAAATCGGTCAACGATTCGTGATTCTACGGTAATACGAAACGACATACGTATGTGTATAATCCGTCTTAGAGATATGAATTCGGCATATATTAACCTATAATTTATTTTTAACATAACCTCTCCTTAGATATCATGATTTAATAATTTACATGAACTATGCATATGATATGTGCATTAAAATCAGCAAATAACATGTTCATCTGGGTATTGGAATCAGATTGGTGTATGTAAAATTTTAAAGGTCAAAAATATAATAAAGAATAATAATTTAGTGATGGCGTGGTAAAGTATTATACGGGTCGTATGATTCGGTAATTCGTAAATACGTGTACAATTCGTTTTGAGCTGGAAATTCGCAAAACTAAGTCGGAATTCCAGATGTATGGATGGTACGTACGGATTCAGTCGATACAGACGATCGTGGATTATATAAGTATAATTCGCGAACTTACTAACTAAGCTTACAAGTCGAACATCAAAAGAATTAAAAAAAAAAAAAAAAAAAGCGGTATAAGGCCGATTCCTATACACACTATAAAAAATTGCAAATTTTCACACAGATAGCATGGCAAGCTCTCTGCGTCACTATAAGAAAAAAGCATAGAGTCTCTCTCAAGCGACAAATACTATTTCGCTCGACAGACTATGCCACCAGGTTTAATTTAAATTAATCGTCAACGACTCTCTCTATCTATCGGCGATAAATACATGATTTTCAAACCAAAACCCACACAAATTTACATCGCAATTAAAATTTAAATCTGCAATTAAAAAGAAAAGACGAATTCAAGTTTCATAAGTTAACAAAGAAAAATCTCCTGCTAAAAGATAAAGAAAAGTTTAAGTTTTGAAAGTTAACAACCTTAGTAGCCGTATTACTCGCTGCAAAAACCAAAGAAAATCTTCTCAAGAGCACAAGAATGAAAGTTACGTCTATTGAAGAAAACCATGAGGCCAGAGACTGTTCGAGATTTTTTTTGAAGTCTTTAAAATTTATATCCTGTAAAAAAGAGCACACTACTGTAAATTAATTTGAAAATTAGAATTTAAAACAAGAAAAAGTTAACAGCTATATTTTCATCTTTTTTTTATTAGTACTTAAACTTGCATTTAATTAAAAATAAAACATATTAACATACTGTTATAAACGTGTAAATATGTTAAGAATATCTAGGGTGAATCTCGTTTATTACTGGGATGTCCTTGTGCCTAGCCCTATAAATAGAGGCTCTAATGTTTGTCTAATATACATATGAATAGAATTTCTCTCTACTTCTTCTCCATGTTTTCTGTCTCTTTCTCTATTTACAAGACGTTATCACGCACATTTGCTCTAACCGATCAGAGGACTAGTCACACATCTGATACCTTATTGCTCTTTTTGTTTGATTTTTTGTTGTTTATTACTAAAATCGATCTTCAATTATTTATTAATTATTTTGACTTTGGCTGTTCTACAGGAAAAACCCTAGGTTCAAACCTATTCATCTTGAGTGGCTGAAAAGCATGTTGCCTATTCTAAGATTTTTACAAAGATGCTCACGTCTGTATGCGAGCGAAAGTGACCAACAATGCTCCTTGGAGATATTTGGACAGTGGAGGCATGAATGCATGTTTTGACGGCCAAGACACAATACGAGTTTGACTCTTGTCGTTCAATGATTATTATTTTTATTTCGTATATTACGTGATTGGAATTTTTTAATTTTTTTTAACAATCAACTTTGCCAAATTAGTTGATTTTCTTTTCTTCTCTTATCTTTTCATAGAGAAGAAAAAAAAATCATTAAAAGATGATTTATAGTTTCTATTCCCCTATTGAAACTATAATCACCAGAAATTGGTGTTATCGCAATTTAATTACTTTTATGGCAATCACGTGCATGGTTGAAAAACCTACGGCCAATTGATTTTGGTATCTTTGTCTTTACATATGGTTTTTATTTCTTTTACAAGAAACCATCCGTCAACCTTGAAGTAGGTTTCCTATGCGATGACTAAAAAGACAATATTTTTATTTTGTCAATACGAGTTTAATTAATCGTAGAGACCAATATCTGTTATTTTTCTCCCTCATTTTATAAGATGAGAAAAAATAAATTGGCATATTCTCTAAACCAATAATGGATTTTTTTTTCTTCTTCCAAAATCGACAACGTCAATGATATCTTCATTTTTTACAGAAGAATCATATATGCTAATTGAATTTGGTTTCTATATAGATCCTAGAAGGATGAGATGTCGTTATCATGTTATTCACAATTGCAAACACCAACGAAACGGGAGATTGCTGCATTCCTGACGGATATTAAGCAATATTTATTTTTTCTTCCTAATACTAATCTCCCAAATTGGGACCGTCCAACTTGATGTAAAGATACGGTAGGACATAAAAGATCAATGGGTGCGCACCCGGCTTGCTAGCCTATATTATTAGTCCTTGTAGTGACTAAATTGATCTTGAAGTTAATTTATTTTGAAAAAGAAGTGTCCAAAATCTCATTTTGAATCATTATCTTGTTGTCCATAAAGGTCACAATTTTTTTATTTTTTGGAGATTTATTAGTTTTTTTTTTTTTTTTTATGCTTTTGGTTGTAACCATTAAAATTCATGGTTGATGTTATATTTGTATGTCAAGTAGACTACAATTTTTAAGGACAATTTTTTTTGGCTTTTGAAGTCATTATCTACAGTCCAGCTGGTATTATTCTTAAAATTCATAATATATCATGAGTATATGTCCTTGATTTACGGATAATATTCTATGAAATTTATTTTCGTATATGAGATGACAATTTCCGCCAGAATCAGGGGGAGACTCTATGTTATTAGAAGTTGACATTAATTAACTTAAAAGGTTATATCATTTCTCTCCCATCATGATCAAATCGAAAAAGGCTTCCATTAAATAGGCGTGCAAATATCTCAATCAGCTTTCCTATAAGCTTAATTATGCTATTTGAAAAGGAAAGTCCAATCACATCCAGTAATCATGTAGCATTTTTATATAGGCTACAGATAGTGCTCCAATAGAGTCTATCAAAACGATCTACATTCTCAGTTCATATCTCCTCACTGGAAGATCGGGAGATTATAATGCCTACGGAAACTGGTAACAGTAATTCTATGAATTGTGTTTGAGAATTATGTGGGATCGTAGTTAATTAAATGTTGTCGAATATTCATTTAGTGTAGCCACTGAAATAATAAAAATGGTGGTTGTGAACCCCTCTGCAGAGGAATATCGACATACGTGATTGGTTGGCATACAATCCAATTAAGTTGGATTATTTTCTCAATTAACGCCGATTCTAGATCCACGACTTAACACCTTAAAATTGCAAGCCTATTACTTACAGGTTGGTGTAGTCATAATGTGTTATATGAGAAATATGTTTGTTGTAAAAACGATTTGAGGGTCTATTTTTTTCTCGGACCCAAGGATTGATTCAATAGTTTTTTGTTCTTCATATATGATGCTTTAAGCGTGGCAGTCCTTGAAGGAATCGTATTGCATTTATAAGAAATATGGTTGGGAACATATTCAGGCAGCCATCTGACTTGATTATGTCAGGTTGAACAATCCTCTATGTGTTTTTAGAAATTTGGTACAAACCAAAAATCCGGATTAATTAGTTGATGACTTCAACGTTATAGATCTCTTGAGGAGTCCTTAAAAACACAAAAATCCACGCTTTAGCAGCATCAATTCTATTTTATTTATATCTTTCTTTCTTAAATCTGCAGTTAGAATTATGCTAGCATAAACTCGTCTTTAAGATAGACTAGAGTTATTATTTTGATGCTTATTTTTTGAAAAAATCATATACTTGGGTTAGCATCGATAAATACGTCAAAATTTGTACTCTTTTCCCTTCGTTTCAGGTTTTGTCCCATGTGGTTTTCCTGACAAGGTTTTAGCGTGGCAACATCTCTGATGTTTAAATTTCTTTTAACGTTGATATTTGTGCTCTTTTTCCTTGGTCCATATTTTTTCCCATTGGGTTTTACTGGAAAGGTTTTAGTGAGGTAATTTAATTCAGCATGGTGGTCATCCAAGGGGGAGTTGTATCAATTTAGGATATTTGGTGGATTCTCACCATTAACTAGGTTGTTTTGTTTGACCAAATCAACATAGCAAGCCCTCGGGAATTTGGATGTTTATACGAT
Source organism: Papaver armeniacum (assembly GCA_023531295.1). Lineage (NCBI taxonomy): Eukaryota > Viridiplantae > Streptophyta > Magnoliopsida > Ranunculales > Papaveraceae > Papaver > Papaver armeniacum. The sequence continues at coordinate 191,236 of JAJJWW010010632.1, read as the reverse complement.
ATGACCACAAATATAGTTTTGTTTACTTATGATAATTTATCTACATCTTGGCACTTTGTTGAAGAAACTACATCAACAACTTCTGCAAATCATCTCGGGAAGCTAGCAATCCATGACACAAGTTCTCAATATGTTGAAGAAGAATTTAGACTCTGCAAAAGTATTAATCGAAGACATTACTGCTTGTGCAACACAAAAGGAGACTTCATCAACTATCCGACATCTTCATGAAACACAGTAGCCTTCTGCATTTAAGAAATTCGTTCTTCAAAATTGGAAAGTCTCGACTCAAAGATTTGCACGCCAAGATTTGACTGAAGTATTTATCAGGGGGAGCGCAATCATCAAATTAAGGGGCATTCACTGGACTTTATCACGTTGTACTCTTTTTCCTTCGTCAAGGTTTTGTCCCACTGGGTTTTCCTTATCAAGGTTTTAACGAGGCAACATTTGTGTGTCCAACACTGTTTCGAGTCTTTACATGCTTATGCAATTTCAGGTTTTTCTCTTTTGAGTTTTCCTGGTACGTTTGTAATTAGCTTAGACACAATGTCATCAGGGGGAGTGTTATAAACATGTAAATATGTTAAGAATATCTAGGGTGAATCTCGTTTATTACTGGGATGTCCTTGTGTCTAGCCCTATAAATAGAGGCTCTAATGTTTGTCTAATATACACTAGTAAAGACGCACGTGCGATGCAAGTGCCAACCCACAAAACATATCGTGTTTACCCAGACTTAGAAATTTCAAACTCCGTTAGCGGAAATAAAATTGATAAATAGACCGGCACTTATCAGGGTTTGATCTTATTTCAAAGTAGTGTACGGGCTATCAGTTCAACAATCCAATGGGGCTTTAAACTCCGAATGGGGCGGATGCAAGTTCACTGAAGTTATCGAGCACGAAGAAATATCAAGAAAATATCATGAGAGAAAAAAAAGGTTAACGCATGAGTGCACAGAAGTTATCAAGCATGAGACAACAATTTTTGAATGCACCCTTATCAAAGACGCAATAAGGCTATATGATTCACGCAGCACATTTCCTATAGATACGAACATAATTAACAGTACCACTTCCAAGGCATCAGTTCAATGCAACTGAATGCAAAAGTCAAGAAATTGAAGTGAACTCATTCATTCGTATTAAGGTTTGTGTGATACAACAAAAAAATGGGTAATTCAACTGCAAAACAAATAATCCTACATATTTCTTTACCTCTTCATAAACAACATTTTCTCAGTCAAGGTCACCTCCTTCGACTGTGAGGCCCCGCATGAGACTTTGAGATGAGCATTTAGTTTATTTGTGTCCAGCTTGTCGAAAAGATATTTCCTATTATTTTTCCGAGCAAACAAAAATGTGGAGTGCAACAGTTGTCCATCACTGAATACAGTAAGGCAACGTGCTTGCAATGTTTGTCACTTCCTTCTTAAAATGTGTCTCCCACTCACAGCTCAAAATATTAGTCAAGTATAAGTCCCTACCTCACAGTGCAAACCTATTTCGAACCATTTCAATAGAAATAGGAAACCATACACCAAATTCTAAACCTCAAAGACGCATCATTTGTATAGCACACACATTTCCACTAAACTCAGGTTTTATTAGGTTGGAAACTTAAATTTTTCCTCCTAGATATTTTTTCGAACAACTGAAAGGTATAGCATAGCAAAATCAATGAAGCAGCAAAGCAAGGTCAATTTTGTGCAAACCTGTTCTACAAAAATGGAAAACGTTGTAGGTATTGATGAAATCCAAATTTCAGCTGATTAATTTCAGAAATTACAAATGAAATTGAGTAGTTGTTCCCCAAGCTCGTAATCATCTTCAGAAATACAGTGTTGTTAGTTTTGTAAACGATACAAATTCGCGGTGGCAAAATTTGTTCTTTGGTGATGAAATTTGAGTTGAATACAACTATGGTTCAATATGATCAGTTGGGAAAATTGAAAATAAAAAATCAGAATCCCTAGTTTTTTGTTTTGCTTCGTTTTTGTCTGAAGAGGGTATGAATTACATAGAAAATTAAAATTGAAAACACGGAATCAGGGATTCTTGGTTCTTGTTCCGAGAAAAAGTGAAGTCAAAATGTAGCGGAATTGCGTTTACGGGGCTTCGATGTCAAAACCTATGTGTATGCACTTTACAAAAATATCCTTTCTTTTGTGTTACTGTTACGTAGAGTGTAATTGATATTTAAGGGTATATATGTAATAATAGTAAAGGCTTCACCAAAATTTGTGACGGTTGAAAAGGCACCCTTTTCTTTATTATAGTACAAGATTAAATTATACATATGTTCTATATTTGGGAACTTGTTATGGAAGGAAAACTATGATTGGCTTTAATTTCATACAATGGCGAGTCCTTAAATGGTGACGGGATGGTAACACAGTAGGGGAATGGATAATTTTTACACAGTGAAAGCTTGTCCGTTTTCCTGAGACTTTTGACTTAAAGTGGTAGTACTTATATCTCTAACCACATTCTCTCAAAGCACCTCTTAGAGCATTACAGATTACGCATAGATACATGAATCCGTATGCAGATTACCAGGCATATGGAGGATCATCTTTATAAGCTTGAGTCATAGAATTGCCGATTAGTAAGTAGTGTAAAAGTAGGAAACCGTATATTGATGGAGTTGTGTGGAAACGTTAGAGTTGATATTTGGAACTACAACTATATAGCTTCCACAGAACCATTTGTTACAATTAAATACTCAATGGAATTCCCTTTTGAGAATTCCTATTTCCTAGTATGTTTAGTATTTTCTGTTTATTATTCTTCTGATGCTAAGCAATATCTTTCGCATGGATCGCACTACTCATGAATCGCACCACTCATGAAACAAATTTCTAGAAAACGGATTACTGAGAAGCATACGCGAAACCTAGATAAACAGTTACTTTCGTAGTTGCTACTGCTCACCGCATTCATATTTCTCTTTGTGAATACCAAAACTATAAGCCAATATTTTTTTGTTATGATGAGTATAATAATCACTCTCCTATGTTTCAATTGTAGGTCATAGCCATTCCTACTCGTATAGAATTACTTATCACATAAACTTGTACAACTTATAGTTTACAATACTTAAAAAAAAATCCAAGGAATACCCGAAATATATGATTTCACTACTCAAATCCAGCAGTCAATGTGTTTTTGTCCACATAAGAGATGCTAAATATTTGGTTCTTGAACATGTTCATATAATCATATCCGAAGAATTGGAAGATACAAAGAGATACCAACTATTCAAGCCGACAATTATTAGGAACCCCACTGAAAGAATATTTGTAAGGACAATCGATTACATTTTTGAGATTACCAGCAAAACGAAAAACAGTAGTAAATCAGAAAGAATACCCAAACCGCAATAAAAAGAAAAAAATGAGCAAAACCCTAGAAGAAAACAGCGACGTGCAAACAGTGGTTCGGCCTTTCCTCGAATGCTTTTTATAGAGAGACCAAACCTACAAACTCCAGTAGGGAAAATCAAGAATACAAACAAAAAATACACCGATATTCCTTGAACAAAGAATAATAGATACCCATACAAAGAAAAGTAGAAAATGGGTCAGCTAAAGCGAAAAAAGTACGTAAAAAAAAATAGAGCTTCCCCGGGCTGCCAAAAACTCGGTAACTTATTGAGCTTACAACACTGCTTAATGCCCGGAGTTACCTTTGTATGAGCACCATTTACATAAATCACGTTAAAAATCATTTGTCAACATAGTTGTTTAACTATATAGCGAGAAAAAGAGAGAGTAAAGTAAATCACCATGCGTATATAGAAGCCTACATATTAAGAAGGAACTTTGGAGTTGGGCACGTACTGTTTACAGGATAAACTAAGATCACTAAGATCATAATCATACTAATAGTATATGATGCATCAACATTTACAGAGTATAGTAAGATTTGAAATGGACAAAAAACTTTACCAGTTTCTTCAGGCCACAACAATAATTAGAAATCGCTTTGCACAAACATTTGCAGCTACATTCCTTACCAATAACAAAACCCTAAAAAAACAGAAAAGAAAGCCATTAAGAGAATGTTTACAGGATACACTAAGATCATAATCATACTAATAGTATATGATGCATCAACATTTACAGAGTATATTAAGATTTGAAAGGGACAAATTTTTTTACCAGTTTCTTCAGGCCACAACAATAATTAGAAATAGCTTTGCACAAACATTTGCAGCTACATATTTAACATACCTTATCAACAACAAAACCCTAAAAAAACATAAAAGAAAGCCATTAGAAGAAGAGAGTAGCAGAGGCGAAACAATGGAATTTAGCCTCTCCTCGAGTGCGTTATATAGAGGATCAAGATTATAAATTCCATACAAAATAGTCTTTATTTTTGGAAATGTTATCGATCAAAATATCTTAAAATTGATGTAATTTTTGGAAATGATATCGATCAAAATATCTTAAAATTGATGTAATTTTTGTAATTTAAATCCGTACCATTTTTATAATTTTGGACATGTTCTATGTTTGGAATACTACATTTATTTCTTGCATATTTCTTCCACAAAAATATCCTTTGCACTTTTAGGAATATTATTTTTCTTAAGGAATGTTCAAATATTAAGTAAATTATGGTTAAATTTCATTCAATATTGTTCATTGCACTTTTTATTGACGTTTTGATTTTTTGGTTCTCATCAGCTTTTATCTGATTCCATGCACGTTCAGACGTTCTAATAGTTCTTTTAACTAATACCTTTCCGATTTTTTATTAATGATTTTGATTATTTGACATAACTAATAGTCAATCTATGTTTTTGCGGAAGAGGAATCTTGAGGAATCACCATCCGATGTAGGGTAAGCATCTACAACCCTATGTATTTCATTTTTTAATCTTTGATATAATTTTTTGATTAAGGGTTTATTAGTTTCGTTGAAACTGTAATTGTAAATTTTAATTAGGATTAGATATTATGAGTAGCTTGGAATTATAGTGAAGATTTTTTTCGTTATAAGAAATGTAATCGGACATTAGAGGTTATTTTTTGGAATTTTTGTGATTTATTTAATTTTGTGACTAGTAAAGACGCACGTGCGATGCAAGTGCCAACCCACAAAACATATCGTGTTTACCCAGACTTAGAAATTTCAAACTCCGTTAGCGGAAATAAAATTGATAAATAGACCGGCACTTATCAGGGTTTGATCTTATTTCAAAGTAGTGTACGGGCTATCAGTTCAACAATCCAATGGGGCTTTAAACTCCGAATGGGGCGGATGCAAGTTCACTGAAGTTATCGAGCACGAAGAAATATCAAGAAAATATCATGAGAGAAAAAAAAGGTTAACGCATGAGTGCACAGAAGTTATCAAGCATGAGACAACAATTTTTGAATGCACCCTTATCAAAGACGCAATAAGGCTATATGATTCACGCAGCACATTTCCTATAGATACAAACATAATTAACAGTACCACTTCCAAGGCATCAGTTCAACGCAACTGAATGCAAAAGTCAAGAAATTGAAGTGAACTCATTCATTCGTATTAAGGTTTGTGTGATACAACAAAAAAATGGGTAATTCAACTGCAAAACAAATAATCCTACATATTTCTTTACCTCTTCATAAACAACATTTTCTCAGTCAAGGTCACCTCCTTCGACTGTGAGGCCCCGCATGAGACTTTGAGATGAGCATTCAGTTTATTTGTGTCCAGCTTGTCGAAAAGATATTTCCTATCATTTTTCCGAGCAAACAAAAATGTGGAGTGCAACAGTGTCCATCACTGAATACAATAAGGCAACGTGCTTGCAATGTTTGTCACTTCCTTCTTAAAATGCGTCTCCCACTCACAGCTCAAAATATTAGTCAAGTATAAGTCCCTACCTCACAGTGCAAACCTATTTCGAACCATTTCAATAGAAATAGGAAACCATACACCAAATTCTAAACCTCAAAGACGCATCATTTGTATAGCACACACATTTCCACTAAACTCAGGTTTTATTAGGTTGGAAACTTAAATTTTTCCTCCTAGATATTTTTTTCGAACAACTGAAAGGTATAGCATAGCAAAATCAATGAAGCAGCAAAGCAAGGTCAATTTTGTGCAAACCTGTTCTACAAAAAATGGAAAACGTTGTAGGTATTGATGAAATCCAAATTTCAGCTGATTAATTTCAGAAATTACAAATAAAATTGAGTAGTTGTTCCCCAAGCTCGTAATCATCTTCAGAAATACAGTGTTGTTAGTTTTGTAAACGATACAAATTCGCGGTGGCAAAATTTGTTCTTTGGTGATGAAATTTGAGTTGAATACAACTATGGTTCAATATGATCAGTTGGGAAAATTGAAAATAAAAAATCAGAATCCCTAGTTTTTTGTTTTGCTTCGTTTTTGAAGAGGGTATGAATTACATAGAAAATTAAAATTGAAAACACGGAATCAGGGATTCTTGGTTCTTGTTCCGAGAAAAAGTGAAGTCAAAATGTAGCGGAATTGCGTTTACGGGGCTTCGATGTCATAACCTATGTGTATGCACTTTACAAAAATATCCTTTCTTTTGTGTTACTGTTACGTAGAGTGTAATTGATATTTAAGGGTATATATGTAATAATAGTAAAGGCTTCACCAAAATTTGTGACGGTTGAAAAGGCACCCTTTTCTTTATTATAGTATAAGATGAGATCTTCATGAACTATTTATATCCTGATTTGATTTTGTTTCAATCTTTTACCAATTTTAATTGATTTTCTCTATTTATATTTGGGAATAGTAAATGATTTTATTAGATTTCAATGTTTTTGGTAACGATAAAATCTTGAATGTTATTGGCCGAAAAATATATTGTGGGCCCAAAAGATTTTACTCAAATTTGATTGGCTGAAATTTTAAATGGTGGGGCCAGAATCAACCAGAAGCTCCGATTAACTACAACGCTCGAAAAAACTCTGTTTTTATATAAAGAATAGGGAGGAGAACCTATTTATACAAGTCATTTGAGCCTTATTCACGTCTCTCGTGTGAAGTGGAGGAAGTGGAGTGATGGAGTAGTGGAGTTGTGTTAGTGTTACACGACCAGTCTTGCCCACTTCTCCGGTCATCTCTAACCGTCCATGGCTTCCTGACACGTTCTTGTGATGGCGCGTTGCACGCTGCACGTTGTAAACCGCCAGACCAATACCCCAGTATGTATCCCCAAGTTTATGACATGATTGATGTCTCACGTGTGTGGATCGTGGGACCCACATAAAGTAGCATGTAATGCTAGACTAAATAACTAAGTTATTTAGGAAGTCGATACTTGTGAAGTATCGTGTGTATTATATGCAGGTATTGCATCTAGTATATTCAGCATGTATGAAGCATCGCTGTTTTAAGGCTTAACAAATTTAAGCGTCTTAAAATAGCATCATGTCCAGCCATCTTCGAGTGATCGTTTGGAGGCTATGCAGGCAAGCCCTGGTTTGGTCGATCACCTCATGTGGAAGAGTGGTGGTCGGTGACTGTGATGATGCTTTGCTGGTCTCTTAACTCCTAACCACTACCGCTGACCAAGCTTGGTAGAGTTGGACGGACGAGATGATCTGTGACGCTCATCTGTGACCGTTGATGAAGTTTTAGGGTTTTGAAGAGGTGCGCAAGCATCACTCTTCATCTTGGTCGAAACCAAGCATGGTAGGTGTTTTGGAAAGGACCGACCGGGCATGCGTGTAGACGGCATGCCGGTGTACACGTCCGTACCTCACTGTCCCATGAAGGTGCGATCTAGGCCACTTAATTTGACCGGCAAAGAGGAGCAGTTGAGATCAATTTGCAACAGAAATCCCATGCTGTAAAGGAGTTGGAAACCGCGCACCATGCCTACTTCGGGCGCGCGTTTCGAGACATCCGGCCATGGTTGGCCTTGGTCGATCTGTAATGTGTGTAGGTGGGCCCACGATGATCATGTTGACATGTTCAGGACCTTTTAAGTCTACATCTACACCCTCCGTCCAAGCTTGCGAAGATGGACGCTCGTGATCAATTAACGACACATGTAACATGCCACAAACCCTAATTAGGTTTTTGGATCGATAGTGTGTACACGACTTCAACCTAACGGTTTGGAAAGCTATGCTCCTCCTTTGGGGAGGCCGACCATGTGGGGCCCACATTGGGCCGGTGGTGATCACGCCAATACCTGTCTGATGGCTAGGGGTCTGATCTAAGCCATCCAAACATGTCGGTGAATTTGGATAGTCGGGATCGATTTAAGACCCTTAGTGTAATTTCTCACGACCCTTAAAGCATCACGCCGGCCAAACTTTAGGTAGGTGTTTGCTCCCTCCTGGCTAGGTCGTGAGATGGTCGGCTATGCAGGTAGAAATGGGGCACGCCGGTGTTCATAACGGTGCTTGTCCGACCGGAAATGGGCGATCCGCGCCACAAATCGCGCCGGCGAAGATGAACGGACGTGATGGATTTGAGACTGCCGTAGGCAGGTTTTGTTCGTACGGACTCCTGCAAGCCGCTCCATACCAGCTTGGACATCCAACTCCAGGCTGGTGTTTAGTGGTTGTTTGGAGGGAGTGACTTGTACTTGACCGACCATGGCACTAAGGGGCCCACCGGGTGGTCATTGGCCGTGGCTCGCTGCTCTCTAGGGTTCGTCTAGGCTGGTTAAATCGTGCGGCCAACTTGCGTGGTCATGATTGTTTCTGAGACTGATATGGACAGTCTAGATTCAAAAATATGCTCAATCGGGATAATATAACACACCGAGAGTTGTAGCCTGTAAGGGTATTTCGTACATGTTTTATTACTAATGCTTGGAGGTTCGTGTTGCTCTGCTGAGAACAACACTCAGTCGTCATGACGCACCGGTAATGAGTATAGGAAATACAAGGCTGGTCGGGCATTAATTAATAATGCTATAAATTCACAGGGTATATGGGATTGTTGCTACATGCTCCAACCTGGATGAATTTTGTGTATTTAATTCACGAGAATCGGGATTGTTGCCACATGCTCTATTCTAGGCGAATTAGTAAAGTGAAGAAGTATTCATCACTTATTAATGGCTTTATCTTTTGCAAGATGTTAGCCCATAATTTTGGCCTTTACAAATTTAGCCTTAAATGAAAATCCACCATCAACATTAAGTCCCCTGCCTAGCGCATAATGGTTACGCTATTGTGGGGTAGGCATAAGATGGTGACAAGTTTGTATACAGAAATGACCAAGCTAAGGTGAATATACATTTACCGCATAGGTCGACATCGTCAGGTGTTGTCCCAGAACTGGTCGGTCTAGATTATGATGGTGGAAGGAGCATGACTTGATCTGGCGAGTCGCTTTGGTTCCCTCCGCACTATCTGGATAGAGCTTGGCCCATTTCTTGGACTGGGTGCACTCCCCTTCGTTACACGACAACTTTCCTCAGATATATCCGATAAGCATCATTGATCGTTATCTTGAATCGGTAGCTTTTATAGGTGGCAAGTAGAGACTCCTTTTCTCTAGGGATTCTGTTGACTTGCTAGATTATAAAGAAAAATTATAAGGATTCTTCTCATCACATAGTCGTTCCTTTTGTATCTCAGGTATTGCTCCGTACTCATCTGATCTTATGACTGGTGATGACACATACATTTTTGTGTGCTCATAACTTCTTCTTCTTTGCAGCTTATCATGGAAGCAGCGGGCGATGATCATTCTGTAACTTCCCCAGAAAAAAGTTTCGAAGTTGACAAACCCGAAACTAATGCGCACGAAGAGGTAGTGGCTAAAATTGACCTCCCACTTCGCGAAGTCGGTCGTGCTATACAAGGGATGTCCATTATGCACCTGCGTATTGCCAGGGGACACATATGTGCCCTTTCAGCTGCGATCGACATAGAAGAACGGTGGAGGCATGAGGAAGCGTTGCGAGTACCAGTAAGCGCAAGTGCAGAAAGATTTGCAGCGCGGTTAAAGAGGCGGAGAGTGGAGCATAAACGGCCTCCGGATGAAGATAGGCGTGATTATCCAATCCAGGACGGTGTGATAATCCTTGATTCTGACACAAACGGACCTGAGTGTTCGAAGGCAATCAGCGCAAACCCTAATGTTGTTGTGGGCTTTGAGGAAGACTTGGAAGTTGTTCCTGCCGATGATGTTAGGACGGAGAGCGTTGCTGCGGAAATATCTGAAGCGGAAGCTGAGGCTCTGGAGGGAGAAGCGGTAGCAGGTGATGGCGTTGAAGCAGGACCCAGCAGTGGTGCAGACGCGGTCATTCTTCTTGACGTCTAAACCTCTTCGCTTCTTTTTCTCTTTTCAAGTGTGTTCCCGTAATTTTTGAACCTCTTTCTTGTACTCAGTGGCGGCTTAGTTCAAGATCTTTTCTTCAGTTTGCTTACCATTGAATAAAGATTTATGTCATAACCCCTCGTTAAGATTGCATCTGTATGTGCTCCTGACGTGAGATCTCCTTGGTCTTGCTGGGGCAGATGGATCAAATCATTTTCCTTTTGTGCACACATTCTATTTCCTTCTTCCCATGATATGTTTGCTTAGGGTTTCCTTCCTTGCTCTAGTGGGTTGATTTAGGCTGACTCAGGACTTTGTGTTTTTAGGGGTAGAGAGGTTCTCATATGGAAATAACGCTTCAATTAAATTGAAAATTGAAAATTGAAACCCTAACTATGAATGCAAGTATTGCAATCATTTTCTGAAGGAATTACAAATATGACATGAAATTGTAAAAGGGAACACGCTGGAGGAAATAACACAGCGTTTTAAAGTGTGGAGGACGCTGGAAAGTGGTAGCACAACGTCTTAAGTTCGGTAGGGTTTGAGCCATTGTGAGTGAATTTTTATGCCTTCTAGTTTATCAGCATTGATGAGCTTGCAATAGCCGCCTAGGATAACATCTGCTACCAGGTACGGTTCATTTTCTCTTTCGGTGGGTGAGTCAGGTGGAGTGGTCATTTTCACCGTCATGCTCCCAACCTTGAATGCAGTCGTCTTTGTCACCAGATCTCCAATTCCAAATGGGTTTGGGCGTGCAGATACCTGGACCTTGGCCTTATCGTCTTTGACCAAGACAACCTCTACGCTCTTGATAAAGCGTTTGAAGGGTCCGGATTCCCATTCACATCTCTTGGCCGGGGTTGGTTTGTTGGTTGGAGCCAGTCCCCAGGACTTATCAGAGTGAGGAGTGATTGGTTGCAAGAAGGGTTGCGTGATGAGACTTACTTGAGCTCGGAACCTCTTAATGTATGCTGATGGGCTCTCTCCAGGAAGTTGTGTCACATTGGCAAGATGCAGGTGCGCCAACGGACAGTCTTCAGGTCCAGACGGCTTGTTGGAGATCCTTTCAGGCGTCGTAGCTGGTAGAGGGCAAACTCCCAGTATTGTCTTGTTGTCGGGTACCCAAAAGTGTCCTAGGATCATGTCGTAATTCGGATGCTTTCTGACTATGTAGAACTTTGCTTGTGTCGAAGCATCGCCAAATTTTACTTCAAGATCGATGTATCCGTATGCATCTCTGAGTTCTCCTTCTGGAGTCTTAATCACAATTGGGTTGCGAGTAGCCTCCTGTTTTGAAATCTTTGTTGCTTTTAAGGTCTGGAGAGTGATGATGTTGAATTCAGAGGCCGTATCGATCAATGTGTTATCGAACTCGATATCCTTCAAACGAGCAACGGTTAAGAGTCCCCAATTTCCCATACATGGTGATGTTAAGGACCCTCTGGAGGATCCTGCTGTTGTACATTAGTTTTGTTTTTATTTTCTTTCTTTCTTGCTCCCATGGAAGGATTGCTACGCTTCATCCAGGTACTATCTTTCTGACTTACCTCTTTATTCCTCTTGTTACTTATATTTTTGGTACTGCACTTTATTTTGAAACATTGAGGACAATGTTAGATTTAAGTGTGGGGGTGAGGGAAAAACTTTTAGTTAGTTTTTTTTTTAAAAAAAAAAAAAAAATATATATATATATAAATAAACTCCAGAGCCTAGAAATTTATGCTTATTAAGGATGGCACTAACCAATCTAAGTGGATGGAAGCATTTTGGTTGTAGGAGTTGAGGAACCAATCTGATTAGATGGAAACATCTAAAGAGTCTATTCATAAAATCACATAGCTCAGGTGTTAGAATTAAAGAAAAAAACATGGTAGTTTCGATGTATCTCGTTGAATCCCTTTCACTTCTATTTTATTTTGTTTTCTTTAAAATATGTTTCTCTAAGTGATTAGGTGGGGCTCACGATTCAAGTTGTTACTACTGCTAGGGTGAAATAGAGTGATTGAGATACCAAAAAAGTTGAAAAAAAAAAAAAAAGAGAGAGAAAAAGAGAAATTGAGAAAGAGAAAAAGAAAAAAAGAGAAATTGAGACCAGACCACCAGATCAACCGGAATAAATTCAATAAAGTCGACCACTGGTTCCCTTGTATATGCCAGCTGAGTTGACCTAGAGTTAGGATTATCGACCATTGGTTCCCTTGTATATGCCAGTGTGTTGATATTAGTCCAAGACCAGTATCTCAGTCCATTAGGATAGGTTCGTTTTGGCAGTGGCCTTCAGACAGATATGGGAAATACCGTTCACCTTAGTCAACATCAAAACCATCTACGTTTTTCTCTACATCCATCTTCTTAATCTATCCATGTGATTGGTTGACTCCGGTTATGATGTCCAGAAACTATCTGAGTAGAGCTCTGTGACTTATATATGAAATTTAGTATGCTTGAGTGCAAACTCGTGTACATCAATTGGAATTTCACATCAGGGTACTTCCTCCTGTAGTCAATAAGTACGCCAACCAAGGAGATTCTTTAGTGCCTTCCAAGGTTCTGCATAGATAGCTAGGGTCTAGAGTAAAGATTTTGTGGGTATATCTCTGGTAAGCCCTCCCGAGACTATAACTCGGCCACTAGGGCCACCTAGGGGTTTAAAGGCTTGTTATACGTGCTAAGTGTGACCGTATCCTCGACGAGATTGAGTTGTATGTTTTAAAAATTATTTTAGTTTGATTTCCTCGAGGACTAGCAAAGTCTAAGTGTGGGGGAATTTGATAGGTGTCTAAAACACCTTGATATTTATCTATTGTTTATGCTTTCTTTGTTATGTTTTCTTGTAAATTATGTATCTTTTATTTGATTTTGAGTTTTAGATACTTTGGAGCAAAAGAAGAGGAAACGTCGCTTAAAAGGGGTTAAAGTGTCATTTCATGTGCAACTACTGTTGGAGGCGACTAATTTCTCATTATTTACTTCTTTTCTATCTGAAAGGTATGTCGGCTTTAGTGATGCGATTATGTTTGAAAAGCATGTTACAGCCTTAGTGATGTATAAAAATTGAAGAAAAGAAGTGAATATGAGAAGTAAGAGATGGCTGCTCGAGAAACTACTAAAAGCACCCGGAAAAGTGTTAAAGGCACCCCCATAAATGTCCCGGAAGAGTTGATAAAGTCACTCAGGAGTTTTTCACTATATACAGCCCAAAAGTTATCTTTGTAACCCACAAATTGCTATTCGCAACCCCAAGAATTGCTAAACGTAGCCCAAATTGCTAAAGGGACACCGCTGCTGGATAAGGGGAAGGTCATCTTCTCCATTTGAATTTCGAATTTTGGCGGGAAACTGAAGAACAGAATTAGAGTTTGTGTTTTAGGCAAGCTGTGGTGAGACTAAAGCGCTGAGAATCATTGGGTTTGTTCTTAAGGTCCAAACAGGGATGGTAATGGTCTTTGTTTTGACCAGAATTGGCTAGATAATCGACAAAAGATGAATCAGGGTTCATGGATTTTGGCGGGAAAATTGTTCTTCATGAAACAGATTTAAGGTTCGAATTTTGGCCGAGATTTAATGAGATTCAATCGCTGGGTTTAGTTTCATTGGGCCTGTTAGGGCTAAACAGGGAGGATATGGGTGATTTATTCAATCCAGTTGGGCTGGATAATCACCGGTGATAAAACAGAGTTGGTAATACACTCGGGGTTTCTGTTGAGAAGATTTGGAACTTTGCACTGAGATTAAACCGGTCAAATGGATTACAGTTATCCTGTTACGACTTAACAGAGGTGGTTCGTGTGTTGGAATCGATTGAATTAAGCCACAACGTCGGATTGGAGTAAACAGGGGAAGAAATACACACGGCTCTCTGTTGGTGAGTTTAGAAATTTTGGGAGAATTTCAAGGGTTCTATGGTCTGGTTACCATGTTACCTAATCAAACATGAGTAATGACGTGTTTTGGGACTAAAAGGAAGGAATGAAATCTTCGTTTGTTTGGTAATTTTCTTAAACAGGGAAGAAAAGTGTATCAACGGTAACAAAGTAAGAATCTCATCTCTGTACGGAAAGTAAGTGCGACTAAAAGGAAGATATCTGCTTTATTATGTCATGGAGAGAGTTTAAGAAGGAATAAAACACCCCCGACACGTACAGGTAGAATAAAAAGAAGAAATAAAGTCCGAGATTTTGGGTGAAAGAAAAAGAAGATTTTCTTGACCTGTTGGGTATAAAAAGGGTCGTAGGGAAGCAGAGAAGGGAGACGGATACCTTGGAGAAGAAATATAGAGCTAGGAATCGAAAAATCAGAAGTCACAGAAAGTTACCTGCTGCTGCAAAACTCAAGAACACGAAGAACAACACCTGTCAAAAACGGTCGCAGACAGCAGTCTTAGATACAACGACAGAGAATCCTCTATCGTTCTTCAAACAGTGGAAAAACAAAGGACCCTCAGAGACGGTTGTTTATTCACTAAGGTGCTCAATTCAGTGTTAAACTCCTTTAGCGACTGGAAATCATTGTAAGCATTTTTTTATTATTTTTAATACAATGATTAATGAAATTTTCTTCAATTTTGGTTCTATGAGTAGCTAAATCTATTCTCTAGGGTTTTGGAGGAAAATATTTTTGATGGGTAATATTTAGTAATTAATTTCTTTGGCATATTTACTCCAAAATTGTGTTTTAATTTGTCTAAAAATTCTCTCTTCTTTACATGCTTCGTAAAAACTGTTTTGGGTAGTTTCTACCGTTCTTTTATAAGCGAAGGAGGATTAGGCCTTAGAATAGCGACGAAAGTCATAAAAAAAAGAGCTTGTAACGTTATATTTTCCAAAGCATGAGATTGGGTTCGAAACTGTTTTGAGTAAAATATGAGTAATTGTCAAAGAAATTGTTATTGAGTTTACAAAAATTAGAAGTAGTGGAATCCAAAACCCTAGACTCATCTCTCCTTGGTAACAAAAAAAAATCAATTTTAATTAGTTTGTCTTAGTATTTTCTTTTAATAATCAAAAACCAAATCTATAAAAAGAGTCCGAGCAACGAATCTTTCTTACCACTTGTAAATACTACATCACAAAGATTGACTTTTTGTTGCGATGAAACCTACATCCATATTCTTAAATTCATTCTTTACCACCGGGGACTCGCCTTTAGGTTAGGTTTTAGATTTTTAGATTTTTATTTTTTATTTTTTACTTTTTTTTAGTTTAGTTTTTGTTTAATTTAATTTAATTTCTTTGATTTTACTTGGGTATTTTTTCTTGTTTTTTATTGTGCCGATGTTTTCTTCAACAAATGATGGAAATATCACGTAATATTCTATATTTATTGTTATTGAATTGTCTTTTTATTAAAAACAATCAATGTGGAATTGCCTACCAAAAGAGGTAAGTAACAAAACCCAAAATTTTATTATTATTATTTATTTATTTTTAGGTTTTATTTCCTTTTTGTGTATATTTATTTCTTTTTTTTTATTATTTTAAAAAAAAATACACGTTGCACACACCAATTGCATCGTCAGATTACCGAATTTAGGAAACCTGTGGAAAAGTACGCTGAACCCGTGCCTTGGGCCATTTGGGAGTTACCAAATTAAATTCCACAAGCCTCGACCTTTATGCCTTTAGGTATATTTTCTTTGAGGTAACCCAAGCTTACCTAATTTAGTAAACCCTGCATTTGCATGTGCACGATTTTCTTGCTTCACTAGTATTCTTGCTTGTGTATGCGACGTTGGAAACGGATAGGAGATAGACTTGAGGAGAACGACCTTTTTAATTTGACACCAACCCGCAACACATATATAGGTGATACTTCGATTTTTTCCAAAATGGTTAATGAAATGATGAGGGTGAAGTTCAGCAAACCAAGACCCTTAGGGACCGTTTGAACCCATCTAGAGTGATACGTGAACCTGGGGTTGTTTTACCGTCCACCACCGTTAAGTTTGATATTAAACCTGGGACATTTGGCATGCTGCGTAAGTTTAGGGGGATAGAGAATGAAAACCCATATACCCATATCCGTGACTTTGAGATGATTTGTGACACCATGAGTTATCCGAATGTCACCAAAGACGATGTTAGGTTGCGTTTGTTTCCCTTTTCCCTAGAAGAGAGAGCCGGTGAGTGGTATCATATCATTCCTTCCAAAACAATCACTACCTGGGATGGACTTGTAGAGGTTTTCGTTAAGAAATTATACCCACACCATAAGACTGCGGCTGTTCGACAGTCTATCCAAACCTTTAAGCAGAAATTAGGTGAACACCTACACGATTATGTAGAAAGGTTTAATGAATTTTTATACCAATGCCCACATCACGGCTTTGATAAAGCCCTCATGGCCCAAATATTATATGAGGGCCTTGATAGTGAAACCCGAATACAGGTAGAAACAATGAGTGGTGGAGAATTTACCCATCAAGACCCAGATGAATGTTTTGACGAATTCATGGAGTTAGCTGAAAAGACTCGTCAATGGGATTCAATGAGGGAGCCCGAAATAACTAGGAACCCTATCCATATAGGGTCAATAGAGTTGAAAATGGGTCTGATATCCTTAGGCGTCTAGAAGCCTTAGAGATGAACCAAGGGTCCAACCAGACTATGAGTTGTAACAGTGATCCCAGAACTTATCCATGTACCATTTGTGGTGACCAAAGTCATACTGGACCTCAGTGCCCCTTGTTTTACCCAACTGAAACTACCCGTGACCAAGTTAGTGTCCTACATGGAGGTATGAACACTAGATATGAGGGTCGACCCTAGTTTGATCCATACTCTAATACCTATAACCCTGGTTGGAGACATAATCCTAATTTTTCGTGGTCTAAAGGTGCCCATCAGGGTGGCCCATCTAGCAATACATCACCAGTTTTTCCTAGGAATCAAACTCATGAACAAAGTACAGTTGATCCTAAGATGATGTCTTTAGAGGAATCTATGAAACTCTTGTCCCAAAGTATTGTCCAGAGTAACCAAAAATTCGATGACTTTATCTTGGTAAGTCAGCGTAACCAACAAAATAGTGACCGAGCTATTGCCAACTTAGAGACTCAAATAATTCAACTTTCGAACCGGTTAAATGATAGGGAGAATGGGAGATTTCCTAGCCAACCGACTCCGAATCCAAAAGGAGTTAACCAGGTTAATGGCTCAGGTAGTTCTAACCACAAAGAACATGTCAAAGCAGTTATCACCCTTAGGAGTGGTAAAACTCTAGAGAACTCGGTAGAACCACCTAAGGATAGTAGTCCAGTTGAAGAGACTGAGGTTGACCAAACTTCGTCTAAAGACCTTAATGAGCCTGAGTGTACTAAGAGTCCAAGTGAGGAAGATCTCCCTGAGAGAGTTTATATACCACCCGCACCATTTCCTCAAAGACTCGCTAAGAAAAAGCCTAGTACATATGTCAAATCCTAGACATCTTTAAGCAAGTTAAGGTCAACTCGCCCTTATTAGATGCAATAAAATATGTACCACTATGGCCAAGTTCCTAAAAGAAATGTGCACTGTCAAGAGAGACGTGAGTGTCCATAAAAAGGCATTTTAACCCAACAAGTTAGTTCCATAATCTCACAAAAGTACCCAGTCAAATTTAAAGATCCTAGTTGTCCTACTGTCACATGTGTCATAGGTACCCAAACGATAAACAATGCTCTATTAGATCTTGGGGCTAGTGTGAATCTTTTACCGTTATCGGTATATGAACAACTTGGGCTAGGTGAGATGAAACCAACTAGGATAACACTACAGTTAGCCGATAGGTCGGTCAAAATCCCACGTGGAATTATTGAGGACGTTTTGGTTCGGTAGAAAACTTTATCTATCCAAATGACTTTGTGATTTTAGACACTCAACTTGTCTCTAGTCAAGATATAAATATCCCAATCATCCTAGGTCGTCTGTTCCTAGCCACCGCAAATGCGGTCATACATTGTCAAACCGCCTAGTAGAATTTTCCTTTGGGAATCGTAAAAATCTCTGTGAACATTTTTAAGGCGTTACAAGCCCCACCGGACCCTGAACACTATGAGTCTATATGCATGATTGATTCTTTAGTTGAGAATACTTTTACCACAAATAGTGTTAGTGATCCTTTAGAGGCGTGCTTGGCCCACTTTGGAGCCTACTATGACGAGGATAGTCATTTTGAAGAAGTTAATGTGTTGTTAGACTCTGCGCCGAGTAATGAATTATGGAAAATGGCAAACAGTAAACTGAACCTCTTCCGCCAACCATAGATAAACCCCTCCCATCATCAGTTAAAGCACCCACACTTGAATTAAAGCCGCTACCAGATACACTGAAATATGTATTTCTTGGTAAAGAGAATACTCTTCCTGCCATAATTGCTTCTGACTTGGAACCCGATCAGGAAAGTAGACTAGTTAGTGTTCTTAGAGAGCACAAGACTGCAATAGGGTGGACTATAGCAGATTTGAAAGGAATTAGTCCTGCTGATTGTATGCACCACATCTACCTAGAAGAAGGTGCCAAAACCTCAAGAGAAATTCAGAGACGTTTGAATCCTAATATGAAGGAAGTTGTCCGTACTGAGGTGCTTAAGTTATTAGATGCGGTTATCATATACCCCATATCTGACAGTAAATGGGTCAGTCCTGTCCAGGTTGTCCTAAAGAAGTCTGGGATTACTGTAGTTGCGAATGAGAATAATGAATCCGATCCCTACCCGTGTCACTCTCGGGTGGAGAGTTTGTATAGACTACCGTAAGCTGAACTCAAAGAACTAGGAAAGACTACTTTCCTCTACCATTCATCGACCAGATGTTAGAAAGATTAGTTGACCATAGCCATTATTGTTTCCTAGATGGATACTCTGGTTATAACCAAATCCCTATAGCACCGGAGGACCAGGAGAAAACAACCTTCACATGTCCATTTAGTACTTTTGCTTACAGGCGTATGCCTTTTGGGTTGTGTAATGCACCCGCAACATTCCAACGTTGCATGCTAAGTATCTTTTCGGACATGGTTGAGCGATTTCTCGAGGTCTTTATGGACGATTTTTCGGTTTTTGGATCTTCATTTGATGAATGCTTGCACCACCTTACACTAGTTCTAGAACGTTGTAAAGAAAAGAACTTAGTCCTTAATTGGGAAAAGTGTCATTTTATGGTTAAATCTGGAATAGTGTTAGGACATGTGGTGTCCTCTAAAGGAATAGAAGTAGATAAATCCAAGGTTGAACTAATTTCTAAATTAAGACCACCTAAGAATGTAACAGATGTTAGATCTTTCCTTGGCCATGCAGGATTTTATTGTCGTTTCATCAAAAACTTTAGCAAGATTTCCTTACCTCTGTCGAACCTACTTGCTAAAGATACTGCCTTTGTATTTTATGAAGCCTGTGTTGCAGCTTTTGAGAAGCTAAAATCATTGTTGACTTCTGCCCCTATCATCCAACCACCCGATTGGGACCTCCCATTTGAACTTATGTGTGATGCGTCCGATTATGCGGTTGGTGCTGTCCTTGGCCAACGATATGATAAAGCACCTAGTGTGATTTATTATGCTAGTAGGACCCTAAACGATGCCCAGTTGAACTACATAACCACTGAGAAAGAAATGTTAGCCATCGTTTTTGCTTTGGAGAAATTTAGATCATATCTCCTAGGGTCTAAGGTCATAGTCTATTCTGATCATGCCGCACTCAAATATCTCCTTTCCAAGAAGGACTCCAAACCTCGGCTGATTAGATGGGTATTATTATTCCAAGAATTTACTCTAGATATTCGTGATAAGAAAGGGCCCGAAAATGTAGTAGCTGACCATTTATCCCGTATCATTGATGAGACGAGAGATGATGAGAAACCGATCCTTGACATGTTCCCTGATGAACAATTATTTTCCATCTCTTTGTTACCCCGGTTTTACGAGACATTGTCAATTATTTGGTAATCGGTCAAATGCCCGACCATTGGTCTAAACAGATAGAGCTAAATTCTTGTCTGAGGTTAAATACTTTTTCTGGGATGATCCGTACTTATTCAAATATTTCCCTGATCAGATCATCCGTCGTTGTATTCCTGACAACGAATTCTCCAGTGTCCTGACTTTTTGTCATTCTGGAGCTTGTGGGGGTCACTTTAGTTCTAAGAAAATAGTTGCGAAGGTTTTGCAATCCGGTCTTTATTGGCCAACTCTGTTTAAGGACTCCCACCTATTTTGTCAAAGTTGTGATAGATGTCAAAAGCTAGGAAAGATGACTCGACGTAATATGATGCCACTTAGTCCTATATTAATAATAGAAATATTTGATGTGTGGGGTATAGATTTTATGGGTCCTTTTGTCAATTCCTATGGCAACTTTTACATCT
Organism: Papaver armeniacum; assembly: GCA_023531295.1. Taxonomy (NCBI): domain Eukaryota; kingdom Viridiplantae; phylum Streptophyta; class Magnoliopsida; order Ranunculales; family Papaveraceae; genus Papaver; species Papaver armeniacum. Next base: position 170,626 of record JAJJWW010010632.1, on the reverse strand, counting down.
TATTAGCTGTTGACTATGTGTCTAAGTGGGTAGAAGTAATCACTTCCAAGACAAATGATCGCCACGTTGTGATCAAGTTTGTTAGAGACAATATTTTCTCTCGATTTGGTATGCCTAGAGCAATCATTAGTGATGGAGGTTCCCATTTTTGCAACCGGTCTTTCGAGGCGCTCATGAAGAAATACTCCATTACCCATAAGGTTTCTACACCTTACCACCCACAAACTTGTGGCCAAGTTGAAGTGTCTAATAGGCAAATTAAACATATTTTAGAAAAGACCGTAAACCCTACCCGAAAAGATTGGTATTTGCGCTTAGTAGAAGCTTTGTGGGCTTATCGAACCGCTTTTAAGACTCCACTTGGGATGTCTCCGTATAGACTTGTCTTCGGTAAAGCCTGCCATTTGCCTGTGGAATTAGAACACCGAGCTTATTGGGCCATTAAACGGCTAAACTTTGACCTACCAACTGCTGGTGATAACCGTAGACTGCAACTCAATGAGTTAGAAGAAATTCGTAATGATTCTTACCAGAGTGTGAAAATTTACAAGGAGAAAACAAAAATATTTCATGATAAATCGATTATTCGAAAGACATTTGAACCAGGTCAGAAAGTTCTCCTTTACAATTCTCGTTTACATCTTTTCCCTGGTAAATTGAGGTCTCGGTGGACCGGACCATATTTTGTCAAAAAAAAATTTCCTCATGGTGCAGTTGAAGTTGAAAATCCGAAGAACGGAGAAACTTTCAAGGTTAACAGTCAACGGTTGAAACCATTCTTGGAGTTACCCAGTCATGCAATAGAAGAATCGGAGCTGAGAGCTAAATCATTGTAAGCATTTTTATTATTATTTTTAATACAATGATTAATGAAATTTTCTTCAATTTTGGTTCTATGAGTAGCTAAATCTATTCTCTAGGGTTTTGGAGGAAACTATTTTTGATGGGTAATATTTAGTAATTAATTTCTTTGGCATATTTACTCCAAAATTGTGTTTTAATTTGTCTAAAAATTCTCTCTTCTTTACATGCTTCGTAAAAACTGTTTTGGGTAGTTTCTACCGTTCTTTTATAAGCGAAGGAGGATTAGGCCTTAGAATAGCGACGAAAGTCATAAAAAAAAAAGCTTGTAACGTTATATTTTCCAAAGCATGAGATTGAGTTCGAAACTGTTTTGAGTAAAATAGGAGTAATTGTCAAAGAAATTGTTATTGAGTTTACAAAAATTAGAAGTAGTGGAATCCAAAACCCTAGACTCATCTCTCCTTGGTAACAAAAAAAAAAATCAATTTTAATTAGTTTGTCTTAGTATTTTCTTTTAATAATCAAAAACCAAATCTTTAAAAAGAGTCCGAGCAACGAATCTTTCTTACCACTTGTAAATACTACATCACTGACGTTCAGTGATGTTCGGATCATGACAATCTAGTGCTTGAGTTCTGAACCTCTTAACGAAGTCGTTCGGATGCTCGTTATTTCGCTGAGAGACTCTCCCTAGATCTGAAAAGGTGATCTGCTCAGATACGAAGAAATACTTCATGTAGAAAGCACCGACCATCTCCCCCAATTGGATATCTTTGTCGGGTGTGATGTTGTTATACCAGGTGTACGCCCTTCCCGTAAGTGATTTCGAGAACTCTTTCAGGCGGAGAACATGATTGTACTCATGCTCCCCCAAGGATTCCAAAAATCGAGAAACGTGTTCACGAGCGTTACCAGTACCATCGTAGAGGGAGAATTGAGGAGAGGTGTATCCTCTTGGAAGAGGGATTCGTTGCATATCTTGAGGGTATGGCGGCTGATGTTGGTGTGCATCCATCAGATTTCCTTTGCCTCGGTTTTGGAAAAGTCGTTTCAGGTCCTCACGTGTGATGAAGTTGGATTCCTGGTCCCTCTCTCTTGGGCGTTCAGGGGCAACACGAGCTTCTTCACTCATGTGGGTCCGAGTGGAAACGCCTGCTCCGGGTGTATTGAAGGCATCCCTTGCTGGCTCCAAGGGTTGCCGTGAATCTTGTGGAAATCGTTCGGTTAAAGTTTTAAGGAAAGTGAGTACCTCTTTTTGAGTTGCGGCCATATCCGTTTGAGTCTTAGCAAGAATCTCCTGCTTTTCCATCAAGTCTGCAATGGTAATGGGCGGTGGTCCTCCTCTCGTCCCTCCGGCTCCTCGTCCTGATGAAGGAGTGAAAGTTGTTGCTATGGTGACCACTGGAGGCGTTACACTTGAGGAGATGCCGGGATTCGCGGCTGCTCTGGCTCTGGTGATGGGAGGCGTTACACCTACTGGAATGTCTTCTGCTCCGCTAGCGTTGGGGATAGAAGTGACGGCTCCACGAGATGTATTGACCACGGTAGCTCCACTTACAGGTACATCGACACCGGGAGTGTTATCCGTACTAGCTCCATCAGGATTGATTGCTGATCCAGACCTGAGTTCTACTATCTTGAAATTAATTGTTGATTGAATTGGTTCTAAGATCTACCCTTTTTTGAAATTGATGAAATTGAATCGGATTTCGAAGAAATTGACTTTACAACCGAGAGATTAACCTCCCGCTGTGGTCGCCAATTATTTATGGGTGAAAACTATCTCTGCCGGTTTTGGTAATTTGGGGTGTGTGGATAAGAAATGAGTCTAAACCTTAAACAAATGCACTACACGGGAGTGCTTATAGATTCGAGAAATCAATCTATGCAAATCCGGCCTAAACCAAGAAATGGCCGTTCCAGACTTGTTTCGGTCACAAAGTGAAGGAGATGGGGTTAATCTTAGGGAGAGAAGCAAAGAAGGTGTTGAGATTGTGAAGGTGTTGGCTATGTATGACTTGTATCAGAAAGCTGAACTGGCTTGCAGGATGTAAGCTATCGGACAATACAAGTTGTGGATAAATTGAGTGATAAAGTCCTTTGTCCATGGAGTTAGTTGTTTCATTATTTGTATTTGTATTTTTATTTTCACTTATTAAAAAAAAAAAAAAAAAAAAAAAAAAAAAAAAAAATCAAAAAAAAAAAAAATATTGTAGTTTATTTTCTTATTTTTGCTACCACCATGGTAAAGAAGAGTTCAAAAAGAAAAATCCAAACAACAAGGAATTTGAGTAGAAAAGTTAAAATTGTCAAGTTTTGTGAAGTTTAGGTTCGTCATCAACATGTGAAGATCTTGAAGACGTTTCTATGGTTTTCTTATGAGAGAGTGATATTAATTGCCGATCGGGTGAGAAGTGAGTGAGTACTCCCACCCCTTACTAATGGTTGATTTTCCCTTCTTAGAGATCATTAGAAAAAGATTCTTTTTGTCCACACTTTTTGTGGAGTCTCCGTTTTTATTTCTAAGGTTATCCTTCTTACCTACAACGTTCCGGTGTTTGAATACGATGGTATCAACACTTGCCTATGTTGTCTGGACTTGTTCTTGTTGTTTTGGAAATAGGGAGGAGAACCTATTTATACAAGTCATTTGAGCCTTATTCACGTCTCTCGTGGGAAGTGGAGGAAGTGGAGTTGTGTTAGTGTTACACGACCAGTGTTGCCCACTTCTCCGGTCATCTCTAACCGTCCATGGCTTCCTGACACGTTCTTGTGATGGCGTGTTGCACGTTGCACGTTGTAAACCGCCAGACCAATACCCCAGTATGTATCCCCCAGTTTGTGACATGATTGATGTCTCGAGTGTGTGGATCGTGGGATCCACAGAAAGTAGCATGTAATGCTAGACTAAATAACTAAGTTATTTAGGAAGTCGATACTTGTGAAGTATCGTGTGTATTCTATGCAGAAACTGCATCTAGTATATTCAGCATGTATGAAGCATCGCTGTTTTAAGACTTAACGAATTTAAGCGTCTTAAAATAGCATCATGTCCAGCCATCTTCGAGAGATCGTTTGGAGGCTATGCAGGCAAGCCCTGGTTTGGCCGATCACCTCATGTGGAAGAGTGGTGGTCGGTGATTGTGATGATGCTTTGCTGGTATCTTAACTCCTAACCACGGCTGCTTGACCAAGCTGGTAGAGTTGGACGGACGAGATGATCTGTGACGCTCACCTGTGACAGTTGATGAAGTTTTAGGGTTTTGAAGAGGTGCGCAAGCATCACTCTTCAGCTTGGTCGAAACCAAGCATGGTAGGTGTTTTGGAAAGGACCGACCGGGCATGCGTGTAGACGACATGCCGGTGTACAGGTGTACACGTCCGTACCTCACTGTCCCATGAAGGTGCGATCTAGGCCACTCAATTTGACCGGCAAAGAGGAGCAGTTGAGATCAATTTGCAACAGAAATCCCATGTTGTAAAGGAGTTGGAAACCACGCATCATGCCTACTTCGGGTGCGCGTTTCGAGACATCCGGCCATGGTTGGCCTTGGTCGATCGGTCATATGTGTAGGTGGGCCCACGATGATCATGTTGACATGTTCATGACCTTTTAAGTCTACATCTACACCCTCCGTCCAAGCTTGCGAAGATGGACGCTCGTGATCAATTAGAGACACATGTAACATGCCGCAAACCCTAATTAGGTTTTTGGATCGGTCGTGTGTACACGACTTCAACCTAACGGTTTGGAAAGCTATGCTCCTCCTTTGGGGAGGCCGACCATGTGGGGCCCACATTGGGCTGGTGGTGATCACGCCAATACCTTAGTGTAATTTCCCACGACCCTTAAAGCATCACGCCGGCCAAACTTTAGGTAGGCGTTTGCTCCCCCTGGCTAGGTCGTGAGATGGTCGGCTATTCAGGTAGAAAGGGGGCACGCCGGTGTTCATAACGGTGCTTGTCCGACCGGAAATGGGGCGATCCGCGCCGTCAAATCGCGCCGGCGAAGATGAACGGACGTGATGGATTTGAGACTGCCGTAGGCACCTTTTGTTCGTACGGAATCCTCCAAGCCGCTCCATACCACTTGGACATCCAACTCCGGGATGGTGTTTGGTGGTTGTTTGGAGGGCGTGACTTGTACTTGACCGGCCATGGCACTAAGGGGCCCACCGGGTGGTCATTGCTTTGTGGCCGCTCGCTCCCGCTAGGGTTCGTCTAGGTCGGGTTAAATCGTGCGTCCAACTTGCGTGGTCATGATTGTTTCTGAGACTGATATGGACAGTCTAGATTCAAAAATATGCTCAATCGGGCTAGTATAACACACCGAGAGTTGTAGCCTGTAAGGGTATTTCGTACATGTTTTATTACTAATGCTTGGAGGTTCGTGTTGCTCTGCTGAGAACAACACTCGGTCGTCATGCCGCACCGGTAATGAGTACAGGAAATACAAGGCTGGTCATGCATTAATTAATAATGCTATAAATTCACAGGGTATATGGGATTGTTGATACATGCTCCAACCTGGATGAATTTTGTGTATTTAATTCACAGAATACTGGGATTGTTGCCACATGCTCTATTCTAGGCGAATTAGTAAAGTGAAGAAGTATTCATCACTTATTAATGGCTTTATCTTTTGCAAGATGTTATCCCATAATTTTGGCTTTACAAATTTAGCCTTAAATGAAAATCCACCATCAACAGTTTCATTTGAGTCATTTGAACTAGTTGTGATAAAGATGAATAAGGTTGATATGAAAGTGTTCGTATGGCTAACCTCGGTTAACTATTGTTGAACCAACTAAGTGTACACGTTTAGGTACGGTTACCTTTATCTAAATCTTGGTACATTTCATTTGTGTGTGACAAGCTAAGTTCGATCTAATGGTTGAAAGATATTAGCTTGAATCTAATCAGGTTTTCATCTAACGGTGAATATTGAATGCTTTTTTACCAAGGTAGCATTGATTGCAAACCCTGATTTGGAGACTATATAAAGGAGAGCTCTATCAAGTGAGAAACCTAACCCCCACACCTCCTGTGTGATACTAGTTGCGACTAGAGTCGATTCTCCTTTAACCTTAGGTTTTTCTAAAACCCAGTAGGTTAACGACTTAAAGACTTCATTGGGATTGTGAAGCCAGACCCAATTATTTTTTCTGTAGTCGTGTGTTCTTATCTTGTTGTTTTCTACTGTGATTGAGTACTATCTTATTTAAGATTTGCTTGAGATTTATTCTCCGATAGTCAAGATTGAAAAGTAGTCACAAACACCTTCGTCTCATCTTTTGTGATTCCACAATATCTTGTTTCGTTAATCGATTAAGATTATTGTGAGGTGTTTGATATTACTTGGCTGTTCTTCGGGAATATAATTCCGGTTTATCAATTGGTTCCTGTTCACCTTGATTTATCAAAAGACGGAACAAAACTCGTAGGTATATCTGTGGGAGACAGATTTATCTATTCAATAGACTTTTCTGTGTGATACAAATTTGTTTATTAAGTCTTCGACTTTGGGTCATAACAACTCTTAGTTGTGGGTGAGATCAACTAAGGGAATCAAGTGCGCAGAATCCGGCGTGGTTCTAGAGGCGTAAGGAACGCAGTTGTATCTTGATCAGTGTGAGATTGGTTAGGGCTCAACTACATTCCAGTCTGAAGTTAACTTGGAGTAGGCTAGTGTCTGTAGCGGCTTAATACCGTGTGGTGTTCAATCTGGACTAGGTCCCGGGGTTTTTCTGCATTTACGGTTTCCTCGTTAACAAAATTGCTGGTGTCTGTGTTATTTCTTTTCCGCATTATATTTTCTATATAATTGAAATATCACAGGTTGTGCGTAAGTTCAATCAATTATATAATCCAACCTTTGGTTGTTGATATAAATTGATTGATACTTGAACATTGGTCTTTGGTACCGTTCAAGTTTTTTCACATAATAATCAGGCTCGCGGATTTCTATCTGTTTGATTTGCTGATTACATTGTGAAACAGAGATACAACTCTTGGATATATTTCTTGATTGAGCTTGCTTTATTAGTTGGTGCTCTCAAAATTATATTGGAGTTTGTCCATACGGATTGCCTAAACGAAATATAGGGTGAGGTTGTTAGACCCCCGCTTTTTCAAATGTAGAGAAGGTGTGAGCCGGAATAAGGTTCAAATTGAATATTTATAGATGATTGATTTTGCAGCGTTGGATGATATAATCGTTGAACGACTTATATATCACCGAGCGACCAAGAGTTATCGAGCAGACAAAACTCTACCTTTCGATAGAGATTCAGCCTCGACGGAAAAAATGGAAAATTCCATTGAGTTTGTCATTTGGCCCTACCCATAATAGGTGCTTAATTAACTGGAAAAATCTAACAACTGGCTTGGGATGAATCAGACATCCAGTCACATTCGGATCTCCAGAAAGCAAATATAAACTAGTTTAAGTCACTCGACAAAACAAAACATTCTAGATATAAGAAAAATGAATTCTTTCAAAACATGCAATTAGATATTTTCTTGTTTAAAAGAATTAAAAAGTAAAACAAATACTTATAATAGATTATTTTCATACACCATCGTGAGTTCTTACTTTTAAATATAATCATTCTTTCTCTAATAAGCACATGGATAGGTAAATAGTTTTAATATGTTTTATTATAAAGTTAATTAAATCTAGCCACATTCCGTCCAGATATTTTTGTTATTGTGTATTAGCCGATATTACAAGTATTTTTTTTTTAGACAAACAAAATTAAGTGCATGTAATCCTATTCGGAATTCTTGTTTCTAGAGCGATTTTCTCTCTCATCCTTTAGGGTATTTCCATTCTCTTCAAGGAACTATCCGTCCCTTTTCCACTAATCATTTTAAGTTTGTTTGTGTTTTAGCAGGACCAGTTTGGCTTCTTGTGTATTATTTTATTATGAGCCTATATTTGTTTCCACGACTACACTAATAGTTGTTGATGTAGTTACCTAAAAATGGTGAGATGGTAGAAATGGTATTTTAAGGTTTCTGAGTGTGAGTTTCGGGAGGTTGAGCATGAACAGTCTTTGCCTAAACCACGCACAGTGGCCGTTCAAAGGATGCTTCGGTCACAGGAGGAGGTAGGGCTAGTCTTAGGGAGGGAAGCTGAAGAGATGAGAGAGAGAGTCAGAGTATTCTAAGTTTTGCATAAGAATTTCTCTGAGTTGTTGAGAGAAATTTGTGTTAGCTTGGAGAAATAGAGGACCTATTTATAGTTGAATTCTCTGATCTCTAGTCGGTGATAATAGGATTTGCTTGCCGTGCGGAGCAGTCTACCCATATTTTAAGGAATAACTTAGGATAAGTGAAAACCGACCTTATCTTAGATTTCCTTGCCCGACTTTACTCTCTTTCATGTGATGAAGAAATATTTGTATATTTCCCATACGTGACGTAGACCGCCAAACCAAAAGCCTAATTGATATCCCCTCATTTGTCTACGACTGAAGTATCCTTTGTAATGACGTGTTTGACGGGGTAAGATATTCTCTGTATCTGGCGTGAGTCAAGATAGAAGAATATTCCCTGATTTACGAGTATTGAAAAACGCAGGGAGTACAACAACCACACCCAACTATTTCGTTCGGCAATCTGTATGGACTAAACTCCAATATAATTCCGAGAGCATCAACTTAATGAAACTCAATCAAGAAAGATATCGAAGAGCTTTATTTCTTTCTCAACACAATCAGTAAATCAAATAGATAGAAATCCGTGAACCTGATTGTTATGAGAATAACTCGGATGGTACCAAAGACCAATGTCAGAGTGTCAATCAAGTTCTATCCAACAAACAAGGTCGTATTTATCAACTGTGATTGAACAACGCACAACCTGTGATATTTAAATTATATAAATAAAATATAATGCGGAAAAGAAATAACACAGACACCAGAAATTTTGTTAACGAGGAAACCGTAAATGTAGAAAAACCACGGGACCTAGTACAAACTTGAACACCATACTGTATTAAGCTGCTACAGACTCTATCCTACTACAAGTTAACTTCAGACTAGAATGTAGTTGAGCCCTAACCAAGTCTTACACTGATTAAGTTACAGTCGCATTCCTTACGCCTCTTGATTCCTCTAGCTGACGTCATTTACATCCTAGAAGTTGCTACAACCCAAAGTCGAAGATTTATAAACAAATTTGTCTCCCACGGATAAGTCTATTCTATTTGTTGTTTCCGTCTTAAGATAAAGATCAAGGTGAACAGGAAACACAACTAATAATCCGGTTTTATGTCTCCCGAAGAGCAGCCTAGAATATTAGTCACCTCACAATAACCTAACTAATTAACAGAAGAAGTTATTGCGGAATCACAAGAGTCTGAGACGAAGAAACTGTTGTGATTACTTTTTCTATCTTACCAATGAGAGATAAATCTCGAGAAAATCTTAGAGAAGATTAAACTCAATACGATAGAAAAAATAAGATCAGGATACGTAACTACAAATAAAATAGTTGAACTTGGCTTCATGAATCCTAAGCGAAGTCTTTAAGTCGTTAAACCTAGTAATGGTTTTCAGAAGAACTAGAAACCCATGTTAAGAAAGAATCGACTCTAGTTTGCAACTAGGACACACGAAAGTGTCGGTATTAGGTTGCCCAGATGCTAGAGCTTCTCCTTATATAGTCTTTCAAATCAGGGTTGCTTACAATCAAAGCTAAAATATCTTATTAACAAAGAAATTAATATTCACCGTTAGATGAACCCCTGATTTAAGATTCAAGCTAAGTTTGCTTAGAAAATAAGCAATCAATCTCCACCATTAGATGGTTTAGCTTGAGACACACAAATGAAATATACTTATATTCAGATATGGATGAACCGTACCTAAACGTGTATAACAAGTTGGCTCAATAATAGTTAACCGAAGTTAGCCATATGAACACTTTTAGCTTAGTTATATTCATTTAACACTTCTGGACTCAATCTAATAATAAACCAATCATGAGAGATAATCAAATGTATTTAAATGTGTTCTAAGAGAGTTGTTAAAATGTTCAGTATCTCATAGAAATATGCATGAAGCATTTGAAACATATTCGGCTTGGTTTGTAAGTGTACAAGTAATTATAAAAGGACCAATTCATGAACATAATTCCACAGTTTGCAAGCCGAGTCCGCATACCTTAAAGCATTAAGAATTCAGGGACTTCAGTTCGCAAAAAAACCTGAGTTCATGAGTATAAACAATAGTTAGCATACAGAGTATGTGAACAAGTTGTCATACTTACCGATTTTAGAACATAACCACTGAGTTCGCGAACTACCGTTCCGGACCTTTCCTAGTTTTGCCATTCACAAACACTGTTTGCAAACCACAATTCCATATGCATCACAGATAAACTCGTTCGAAAACACTGTTTGCAAACCACAGTTCTAGATGCATCACAGATAAACTCATTCGAAAACAAGAGTTCCGGACCCGAACTAGTACTTCACAGTTCGCATACTGTGTTGTATCCAGACATTGGTAGTAGTTCTAAAACTCTCATTAATCGATTTGAAACATCCTTAGAAGAAAACAATGGTAATCTTACACATACCACTAGCTTCAAGTAATTTTCAAATGATTATTTGATCAATACGAAACATCCTTAGTTAACATCAAATGATTTTCCCACACAGATCATGTAAGATGTTCAAGGTAATTTTCACATGATCATCTTGACTTAGTATTTAGTTTCCAACAAATAAATTGTTTACAACTAAAGTTGTCAAGTAGATGATGAAGCATTCTAAGCTTTAAACTCATATTTCGAGAATTATATAAACGAGATAAACTCGAATCGAAATTTCAAATGTGTATAACACAAAGTCTATATAAATATACGACTTAGTCTCATTAGTAGATAAAATTGAATAGACTTCTGAGTGATAGATAAGTTTTAGTCTCCACATACCTTTTGTCGTCGAATTTCCTCCAAGGTCTTCAGTAGATATTCTTCTTCAATTGGTGAACGTCGTGAAGTCTAATGCTCAACTACACACTTCTATCCTAATTCGATACATAGCTATAAGTAGACTAGAAATCAAGATATAGTTTTGATCAAATAAACTTGACAAAAAAGCTTGAGATAACAACGCTTGCAAGTTCGAACGACAAGTGCTCTAACAAGTATGACTAGGATGAGTCATGTGTTGGGCAAACAATGACTTGAAAATCGTGTGTTGAACACAAAAAGAGCTGAGACTGAGCTTTATCTTTGTGTGACCGGCCACATATGACTTGTGAAAGTCAAATACTTGTTTGTGGGTCCCTCACATGAGCGTGTGAAGCTTCAGGGATGCTATTCACGTTTTTGGATAAACATGTAGGATTCATACTCAATTTACTAGCCGTGAGCGTATTTGAGAAGCTGAAAAAGAGGCATGTGCCTTAGGTGAGGCTCATGCCTAAGTCTTGTGACCGCACAAGACCCTAAAATGAGATTACATTGTTCAAAGCTTGTGGGGTCGGCTAGATCTTTTCTCTATAGAGTTTAAGTCTCTTTTAGTTTGGTGGACTGACAACAAGGTTCATAATGTCTTTTGTCCTTATGGGATTGTCTCAATGAGACCTATGGAGCATTTATCTTTAACCAACGTATCTCGTATAGATGTGCTAGGAGTCAATCGTGACTTTGTCCATATCATGGGGCAGAAAAGACCGGTGTATCTTGAAAGGATGTTCTAGGAGTCTGTCATGAGGCCCGGGGGCAGAATGGTCAGTGTATCTCACGGGGATATTCTAGGAACCATTCATGAGGCCCAGGTAAAATGACTCATGGTCTATAGTAGACATGATAAGTTGTATCTAGTGGGGATGTACTCATAATCAATCTCTGATCTCAAATAGGGGGGAATATCGTACTTTACCGAAGACATTAAGTCTCTGCTCATGCTCATGAGTCAGCCGTGGACGTTTGATGAGTTCATAGAGCCTACACAACCAACGTGTTTCGTGGGTTTGTATGTTGGGAATCGTGGCACCATGACCAGTGTGTGTCGCGGGGACGTATGCTAGAAATCATGGCTATAGGTGCCTTGTAGTCCAAGGGATGATTTTCTCTCGTGAGAGTTGATTTTGATCCATGAAGGCTAAATTGTGTCTTACTAAAATGAGGGATGAAGCTAAGGTTGAGCTTCTCTTTTGGTCACCAGGAATAAGGTTATGGACGAACTCGTCATTTAGTGACTAGGGCTGAAATCAAAGCTAAACTTCGTCTTTTCATAGCGAGGTCCGAAGTCAAGGATAAGCTTGTCCTTTGGCAGTGAGGCCTTTAGTCAGGGTTGAACTTGACTTTCGGCGATGAGGGTTGTAGCCATGGTAGAACTTGACTTTCGACGATGAGGGATATAATCAGGGCTGAACTTGACTTTCAACAATTAGCGATATAGTCAGGGATGAACTTGACTTTTGGCGACATGGGATGTATCCCATCTTTGAAACCCTCTTTCCGAGCCTCATCTTTTGAACTCTATTTTTGTTGTGGACATTGAGGGAACTTCAGCATAACCGTATGTGCCCTAATATGTAAGCTTACTATTTTTCCCTTTGCTCAAATTTCACCATCCACTGTTGGCTTTACTACCTTTTATCTCACTTTACAGCGTCTTCCAATGACCTCCTTTTTTACCTTATTGCCTGAAATGATTATGAGAATCTTGTTTCACGTAATGCATCTTTTCTGAAAGATGATGAAAAATCTTTGAAATCCTAGAAGGCTTGATTGGACCAATAGTGATCATAATTAATACTCTGTAGAGATGAATAACATTACGGGACGTGAATATGGGTTTCATATTATTTATAATCTTCATCACAGATCATGGAGGCAATTAGGTAACATTGAAATCTCTGGATTTGGGGAGTCATATATCTGGTTAAATTTGAATTGGGATATGACCACAATACGGTTATAATAAGGTCATCATATCTCTCAAAGAGAATTATTGCTGGTAGAAATTTATGAACCTCATAAACTACCTCATAAGTACAAGTTTAAGTATGCAAATTTCATCATTCAAGTTCATGGGATCCCTATGAGTCTTTGAAAGATAAAAATGACGGATTTTATAGCATCAAAAGATAAAAATACAAAGTCATGATAAGGTTTGAAAGACTACCTCGTGTATGTCTCTTTTGTGCAACATCTTGAGTTATCCAAAGACTGTGCGAAATTAGGATTCTTTTCTTCTGAAACTTTCATGGAAAAGATGCAATATGAAGATTTTTTTATTCACATAAGGAATCAATGCAAATATTAAACGTATACCGAGTCATACCATTCAAATCGCCAAAAGCATCCCATAAATTACTGGAACTGGTCAAAATCTTAGTGTCATGAGCAGTAAAGTCTTTCACACTTTTTCTTCTTCAGGCCAGTCAAGCTCACTCCACCACTATTACATCTTGTTAAACTATTGTTTGGTTGAACCCAGAAGTGTTGGTATGCATGTCAAGCTTATTGTCGATGTTATATTACTAAAGCTATTTTTTATTTATGTCTACTAAAGTTAGTTTCAGGCTAGGATTAAATTAGGTAGTTGTGTCTCATAATTCACCGAATACCCTTTAAGATTGAAGATCACAAAAATACACCAGTGACAACTTCATCAACAAATATACGTGGAGACTAAAGACTCTTGATTTCTATCTATCTATCTACCGAAACAAAGTACTCACTCTTTATAACAAAATCTATAACGGTAAATACACTTTTGTGTATATACCCAAGGATAGTTGAGCCTAAAACTTTTGTGAGAATGACCATTGACCTTTAAAACGTCTCTATTTAGTAGAGAACAACAATACGAATTTAACAAGTCAAGAATTACCCAATTGTGTTGTATGACGAAAAAGTTATGAGTGAAATACTAAAACTGAAAAAACGTGGCTAAAAGTTGATTTCGAGTTTAGGAGAGAGAAATGTTCCTGAAACTTTTCAGTTGTTGTAGGTTCAGGAACCTAAAGCCACAATTCGCGAACTCAACCTCAGAAACGTAAATGAACGTCTATTTTAATCATGTTTTTTTTTTTTTTAATGTTTCCTCTCCTAGGCAGGGGCGGAGCCACGTGGAAGGGTGGGTAGACAAAACATGAGGATCAAGTATTGATATCTTCTTAACTAAGATACAAACTTGTATTGACAAGATTAGAATACACCAACAATAGCAATCAAAAACTTATGAAAAAATTGCCCTGACAAAGAAGAATGCACATATATGTGTAAATAATAAGGTTTTACTTATTTGTCACCCATACTTTTCCTATTTACCACCCCCACTTATCCAATTTACCATCCATAAAAATTTCTTAGATCTTAAATACCATCCCCGACTTTTATTTTCACCCAACAACAAAACAATCAAAATAACTAAACATAAAAAACCCTAAGTTCTAAAATAATTCTTTTTCACCATCTCCACCACCGACCACTTTCTTCTACACCTTTTCCGCTCACTGACAACTATCATCACTCATATTGTTTAATTTTTGTACTAATTTGTGATTTTGTATCAAAAATATGCCTCCAAATAAAGGAGAAAATTTCCAAGCAATATAGATGCCAAAAAAGGTAAAATTAAACCTAATTGTATATTGAAATTCATGTATGTTTCTATACATAAATTCATGATTGTGTATATAATTTCTTCGATTGATTCAAGTGCGTAAGGACCGGTTAATTGGTTCTGAAAGAACTATAACACAAAACAAAAAATCATTAAACAACTCAAGCCGTTCACTTTAGAGGGATCAACAAATATTGTAGTCGTCCAGAAAATATTTTTTTTACTCAAAAAGGGCAATATATTGAAGAGAAAATCATTCGCCACTAAGATAGTGGTAGAATGAACAAAAGCAGCTCAGTTGTAGTAGAGCTTTAGAAAGAAAAAATAAAACAAATCAAAAATACAACTATTGCATAACTACATCCCAATTATGCAATACTGTTTCCAATGAGTAACCCTGAAAAATGTATGTGCCAATGCACCAATTATACACCAATACCTTTACACTGTCAATTATAGAATCCAGGTTGTTGTATCGCCCATTAAACAGACGTGCATTCCTCTCAATCCAAATAGCCCACCAAATTGCAAAAGGGTAGATATCCCAAATTCTCTTCCGCACCGGGTAAGAGTTATTTGTCTTCTTTTTCCTCCACTCCCAGATTGTGTTCATGACTGAATCTTGAAAAACCCAACTTATATTATAAAAATTCAGAAAATAATGCCACACTAACCTTGTGGTCTCGCAGTGGAGGAATATGTGATGATTGGATTCTGCATCCTTCTTGCACAACAAACACCCATTGATCATAATAGTGTTTTTGTAAGAATCCAAAGTTGGTGCCGCCTCATAACAGAGTGTCCAAACGAAAAAAAGAAGAAAACTTTCTGTGGAATTCTCGGACTCCATATGCATTTGTATGGGAATACGAGTAAGCCATCGTCTTCTAAGGTTTTATAACAAGAGGCTACAGAGAAGATTTGATTACCTGGCTGCCAGATCTGTTGTTCGTTGCCACCGTTATTGTTAATAGCCGGAATTAAATTCAATAGATGTGCAACATCCTCAATTTCCCGATCGTTAAGCAGTCTTCTAAAAGCGAAATTCCAACTATTATCACCGAAGATCGACAACATTTTTTGAATAGTGGCTTCCTTATTCCTGATAATCTTGAATAAATTCGGAAACACCGTCATTGGTGCATGACCATTTAACCATATATCTCTCCAAAATAAAACCATGTCGCCATTATTAACCTTAAGAATAGAATTTTGAATCGTAGTAGAACTGCTTTTTATAATTCCTGCCCATAAACTCTTACCCATTGGCTTGTTGGTTAATGAAGGATAGAAAGCTTTCAGATTGCCACCAAATTTATGATTGATCACTTTCCGCCATAAAGCTTTTTCTTCCTTCCTATATCTCCATATCCACTTAGCATGTAAAGCCTTGTTCATCAATCTTAACTTTTAATTCCTACCCCACCTCTTTCTTTAGATAAAGCTAGCTTTTTGAAACCTACCCAACCCTTTTTTGGCTTGTTGTTAGAAGAACCCCATAAAAATTGCCTCATTATTATTTCCATTTGTTTCTCTACCGAAACAGGTAACTGAAACAAAGACAAAAAATAGACAGGCAAGCTAGACAACACATGTTGGATTAAAATTAATCTACCCCCTTTATATAAATATCTTTTTTGCCAAATGCTCAAATTCTTTTGAAACTTCTGCAAGATGACATCCCAAGCACCAACTGCCTTTGACTTATTTCCAAGTGAAATTCCTAGATATTTCATATGAAATGAATCCATGGGGCAACCAAACAATAAAGCACAATCTGCGGTGTCCAAAGCATTTCCTACTGCGGCAATAGCACTCTATCCAGAAATCAGTTCAAAAGCCAATAAGATGTTCTTCAAATTTTGTACCTGCTCCACATCATCATCTAAAAACACAATCAGGTCGTCTGCAAACTGTAGATGTCTAATAGAGAAAGCATTTTCTGATGGTTTAAAACCGGCAAGTAATTCCAGGTCCGCAACCTTCTTAATCATGACAAACAACACCTCAAATATCATAATAAAAAGAAAATAAGAGATAGGGTCACCTTGTTTAATGCCCTTACCACTTCTGAACATTGTTGAAGCAGAGCCATTTATAGTCATGGAGAACCTCGCATTATACAAGCACCATTAAACCCAATTTCTCTAAACCACCCCAAAGCCAAATCTTGACAAAGTATAATCAAGACAACTCCAGCTGATGTTGTCAAAAGCTTTCTCCAAATCCACCTTCACCACCAATCCAGGCACATTTGTTTTCTCACTAGCATCAATAAATTATGAAGCAATAAGAATACAGTCAGTAATCTGTCTGCTCTCCACAAAAGCCCCTTGAAATTCAGATATGATTGAAGGCATTACCACCTTTAATCTTTCGGTAAGTATTTTTGAGATTATCTTGTATATGCCACCAATGAGGCTTATGGGCCTGAATTTGTGCATACTTGTTGCTCCATCACATTTTGGTATTAACACAATGTTTGTGCAGTTTAATCTCCAATCCAGCCTTCCCGTTGTTTCAAATTCCT
Source organism: Papaver armeniacum (assembly GCA_023531295.1). Taxonomy (NCBI): domain Eukaryota; kingdom Viridiplantae; phylum Streptophyta; class Magnoliopsida; order Ranunculales; family Papaveraceae; genus Papaver; species Papaver armeniacum. Next base: position 153,695 of record JAJJWW010010632.1, on the reverse strand, counting down.
TCATTACAGCCATTAAGTCCACCTTAAGTACATCCCATACAACTTTGAAAAATTCCATAGTGTAGCCATCCGGGCCAGGGGACTTATTAGTCCCACAACCCCAAATCACCTTCCTTATCTCCTCTTCTTCAAATGGTTTCTCCGACATTATGCTGTGAATAACACTTACGGAAGGAAGAACAAGATTGTCGAATGTATGTCTAGAACCAACACTTTCAGTAAAAACATTCTCATAAAACTTCTTTGCTTCATATCCACATTGATCACCTTTTTGTCATGACTGATTACACCATTGACTAGGAGAGAAATAATTGAGTTTACTTTTCGATTGTATGAAGCATTCTTGTGGAAAAACTTCGAGTTTCGTTCTCCATCTGCAAGCCACTGCCCTTTTGACCTAGCACGCCACTTCCTTGCCAGGTTCAAAGAAGCTTGATTGTGTTTAACTTTAGTAGTCTCTCTTGCTGCAAAGTCATCATAATTCAAAGCATTTATCTCCTCTAAGCTATCATAAACATCGATAAGCTTCTCCAAATTATCTACCTCAAGCTGTAAAGAACCAAATATTTCCCTCCCCCACTTTTTTATGAAAAACTTGAGAGCCTGTAACTTCTTAGCCAGTATAAAACTTGGACTTCCAAAGAAAGTTAAATTGTTCCACCACACCCTCATGTTCAGAAATGAACGTGTGTAAAATAACGTAGTCGTTCAGACACAACCCACTATTGTTTTGCATAGTCGTTCGTATCTGGACTACTATATAACACCTACCAGTCGTCCAGAAATTAGTGACTAGTTCAACGAAATTCAAAAGAAAACAAAAATAAATCAAACGTCCAATATTTATCACTTATTTACCTCCAAATTTTGTCCACTCAGTGTAATATTAGTAGAGTTGATATAATCTTGTTGGATGTTGGATTCATCTAAGGTTTGGGTATTTTTCTCTAGATTTTCAATAATGGAATCCTCCATTCTAATGGCTTATGGATTAATCACCGATTAATTCGTCTATTTGTCGACGAATCAAATGACAAAACATAAAGAAGTAATGGGTTTTTTGGTGTACGAATCAGATAATAATTAAAGAGAATCTTAAACCTAGGGTTAGTATTTTTTTGTTTTAATGGTTTTTTAATAAAAATAGATTAATGAAGAAAAAGACTGAATAAGAATTGTAATAGGAATAGCCAAATTTAGCTTGACCATTGTAGGTGACAAATAGGATAATATAAAATTGAAAATTAGAATTACTTTACAAATTGTGAGATAGGTTGTAAATAGGGAAAATGTGGGTGATAAAAGGTGAAACCAATAATAACCGTGCATTATTATTTCACGAGTTAACTATATAGTTCGTGAACCATCAAGCAAATATGGAGCTCAAGCACCCAAGGAAAAAAAATACCAGTCTGCAAACTAAGAAAATTCGGTTTGTGAGCTCCGGATGTTAAAGTCTCGGGAACAACACAAAAGTGCCTAGTCCGGGAACTAACAAATCAATTCGTGAATAAGGGCAACTAAAAATTTCCTTGAACACCACAAAAGTGCATACTGTGCGAGCTACTAAATTAGTTCATTACAGGAGCAAATTCATAAAAAGTGGAAATTGCATAGTTCACGGACTAGAAAATAATTTCGTAATCTCTTGCCCACTTTGGAATTCAATAACATCAAGTTTTTACAAAGTTCGTGAACTCGAAAAGTCTGTTCGTGAGCATTAATGCAATTTGACGGCTTCAGGATCTTCTTTTGCAAACATAGTTTGTTAAAGTAAGAATTATCCTTTAACTTTAAATGTGATAATCCGATGAACATCCAAAATTCATGTTTCGAAATTAAGCCAAGTACAAACTTGAACTCGAAATTTCTTCTTTATAACTCATAAAATACCAAAGTCATTTGACCTTGTTTGTTCCTTCTAACTTGTGGCTGTATATTTAAGAGCAGCAGAATAATTCCTCAAGCTTAATGTTATTGTGCACACATTGAAGAGTCTTCAAAAATTCAAAATATATTTTTTCATTACTTTTATGTACAGAACTAAACATATGTACCCCAAGAAATTACAAGTGCACGATCAAGAGATGAGAACTTCATTTCCTTTTCTCTCACATCATATGTGAACCAAAATTTAGTAGAAACAAAAAAACTCCCCAAGATGATAATTTCAACTTTATTTAGCTGTTGTCAAAGGATCATCCTTGCCCCGTGCCCAAATCTTGATTGAAGTCGTCAATCAGGTCATCGTAGAGAGAAAGATCAGAGTCATCGAAGTTTGGTAAAATATCTAGTTCACTGAGGTTACAATTACTTAAGTCTAGATATATTGTACCATCGAGACAAAATAAATCTCCCTCCACTGGTATACTGTTTGAGGATGTCGATGGTTCATGAAATCCTATTCCCTGTTGTCTCAACATATCCTCGGATGCTAGAAGCCTTTGATCTTCTTCCTCCGCATGGGGGCTTTCATGTTCTCCCTCTAGACCTGTTCGAGATTCTTTCTCTTCTTTGTTCGGTTCTCCTGCTAGAGTTGGTCTTTGGGCCTTCTGGAAGGAAATGTACTAATTCACACAAAAAATGTATACTGTGAGAGTTCAAGGACTATTACAAATGCAAATTCACATCAAACATACCACAACACTTCCACTGAACTTATATTATTTGTGTCGGATTAATTTCAAAGAAATGTCTTACACGGTATAATGTTAGTAAAGACAAATACTCCTAACTTAATATCTCAAAACTAATCCGTGAACCTCATTAGTCGAACAAGGTTTTATATATGCAGCAAATTCATATAGTCCCACACGTTAACTTAAAATGAAAGTGTGCATTTTTTATTTTTTTTTTGCTAGGTGAAAGTGTGCATAACAATGCAGTACAAAATGTTGTGATCAATGTTTGTGTGCCATCTAATGCCTATTCTAATGGTACACATGGGTTTCGGCTTCATTTATTTTGTCAATCCAAGGTGCAAAGAGTGGGAAAGTGCCAAGGTGGTTCTGGCCAAAACTGCAAAATGCAGGACATGAAACAGAAAATCTGTTCCAGATTCCTTTGGCTTTGGCTGTTACTAATAGAAGCCAAACCCTATTAACAAACTCCCAGAGGTGTACCGATATCCAAAACAGTGTGCTCACATAGTTTGTGCCAAGTGTATACTATTAGGTTGTAAGTTGTTGCACTTGCATCCAGCTGAGATGCAGTGCACGTGCATCACCATTCAATGTACTGCCACACCAGAAAATATAGACAAATCCAACTGCCAAGAAAAATTACCACAAACGTGTCAAGTAACTTTAAGTTTTTCATGTCTTTTTCCTACCACCTTTTGTTTTCTCCTTGAACCATCTTAGCTGGTATTTCCGTAATTATGATGAAGTTTTGAGAATTCAAGTCGGTTTCTACAAAATTTGGATTTCAAAAAATATAACCGTTGTTTTCTACTGGCATTTTTGTTTTTAATAGAGAGAGAGAGAACTCACAAGCTGTTTGTTCTCGTCTTGATAGAGAATTACAAAATCTCCACATTTAAGCTCATTCTGCTTTACATATTCCCCTGTATAGAAAGAGAGCCCAAAATTAGTAACTAAACAACAGTCTTCAACAACAATTTTCAGAGATTATGAAGTGGGTTTTACCTGTATTTTCCAATACATACATTCTGCTCTTGTTATTAGGCCAAAACCTAGATTGAGTAAGCACAAAAACAATTTTGCTTATAATGAACAAGAAATAAAATTTATAAACCTACACATGGAAGTACTAAGAAAAATTAAACATTGGAGTGATATAACCCACCTGTATCTCATGAACCACACTTTTGGAGAAAGTACCTCCCTAACTGCTATTTGGATGCCCTCCTTCACTGTGAGGCTTGGTAGATGTGCCTCTGAATCTTTCTGATTATCCACAATTTTCATACAAAAAAAAAAAGTGTCATGAAAAAGAAAACATGCTTATGATATAAAAACAGGATGTAGATATGTTAACTATTCAAATTCCTTTTGAGGGGAATGTCTCCATTATTACACCAGAGAGTGAAGCCCGTATTTTAAAAAGTTGCTTTCTACAAGGACTGGAAAGAACAGGAGGGAGATGAAATAAATTCAGTTATTGGCCAGTTTAAGCTACAGCTTTGCAGAGAGTTTTAAAGTACGTCAGAATAAAATAAAATAAAATAAAATAAAAAATTGTATAGGGTTCTTCTCTGTCTCTAAAAATGAGAGACAAACCCAGAAAGACAAATGAAGAAACGGGAAAAATCTCACCTTTGGCAGGACAATCCTTCCTAGAGAGTTAACATCACTATTTTTCAACTCCTTCTGCAGTATGAACTTCAATCTCTGCACAATTAAAAATTTCAAGAATTACTATGTTACCAAACAAGAAACACCATTATTATGCATAAAAGCATGAAAGAATTTCAACATTCAAATAACAATAACTAGAAACTGAGAAATTCAATTGAAAGTTTAGCTTGAACCCACTTTGTTATAAGGAGTGATTAATGTATACACATCTGCATTGTCTTGGTTAGTTGGAGTAGTAGACAATGGTGGTTTTCTACTAGAAGATACACTAATTGCTGAAGTAGTATTAGTACTACTGGCAGCAGTATTAGTATTACTTAACAAACCAAGTCTAGCAGAAATCAAACTTCTTTGTCTAACCATTTTTCTCTTGATTCTTGCTGCTTTTGTTACTGAAGGTCCCCATCTTCGTGGTCTATGAATTCTGCATGAAGAATTCACCAATCTATGTCTAGTAGCAATGATTTGCCTCTGTGAATGAAACCCACTATGGAAAAATCCCATTGATGAAGTGGGCAGTAGTCCATTTTGATCAACTGAAGGAAATAAAGATGGGTTTACAAACTCAGAACAATGTACATTCGGGTAATACTGAGATTGATTAATCTGGGGTTGTCTAAAATAGTTATAAGAAATTGATGCACAACTCTGATTTGAAATATAAGAAGTTGATGCACAACTCTGATTAGCAATATAAGAAAATTGTGGCACACCCACTTGGGGTTTATAATGACATTCATTAATTGCTCTCAGACGGTCTCCTCCTCCTTGATGATCATGAAATTCTTCTCCGTATACATTTCTAGGATCCATGAGATGATGAAATGATTAGAAGAAGATTTTTTGTTTTGATTAAAGATACGAAAGAGGAGGGCAAGTAAAAAAATGAGGAGGAGGTTGGGTTGGTTGGTGGTGTAGCCTGTAATGTAGTGGTGAAAAAATGTATTGGAGGTGGTGAAGAGTTTTGATGAAGGAAAAAAAAATGGTGGCCAGCGAACAAGGGACAAGTGGAGAGAAGAGAAGAAAAACGCGTCAAGAAATGCAGAGGGTTTGTTGAAGAAGAGGAAGGAAGAAGGTTTGTTTCTCCATTAGAGAGAGAAAGATGGGGAGAAAGGGCGTCTCGACGGGGTGGAATGTGTGACAGATGGTGTGGCAGAGATGGTGTTGGGATAACCATTAGACCATTCGGAGAAGAGATGCTTGAAACTTGGCACTCCATTTCTCTCTCTACACTAGTCTACTCTGGTTTTAAATGTTTGGAAGTTCAATGATGAAGTCATGAAACGAGCTCTAGCACTAAACACCATGTCTTTTTCATGTATCTATGTATTCATGATGGTATTTATTCATATATGCACTATGAGCCAAAGAAAGAACAGAGAGGGTATAAATATGATGCAGTACATGTTAAGCATGCTTATCTTACATCGTATCTCTTAAATCTGCAATTCTGTTTTGGAATTATTGGAAAAATACAATTTACAGAACAGACCCATCATTATGAAATTTGAAAATCCAATAAACATCTGATACGCATTAATTTTGAAGTGAAAATAGCATTAACATCTTGCAAAATCAGTATTATATTTTGAAATTTCCAGATAAGAAAAACTTGCATTTTTAACTAGACTTTTTCAAAATATTATAAATATGCAAATCTGAAAGAAAATATATGCAGACACATTATACTGTAAAAAAAAAAAAAAAAAAAAAAAGACTGGGAAATATACAGATACAAACTGCTTGCATCTTCTATCATCTAAACCCAAAAGTCTAATTAATTCATCAACTTCCAAACTTTCTACCCAATTTGGTACAAAAATAGATTCACAAACTATAAACCCTGCACCTCAACGACAACATTGAAACATACTGTAATAATTAATAACCATGTACCAACGCAGTGAGTATTTAAGTACCTCAAAGTTCTGCAAGAACTAGAGCAATTCTCAGAAGCAAATCTCAAGCAGTATTAAGCTCCAAAGCAGAAGGAGAAGGATCGACAGTTTGTCGTTCAAAAACCTATTTGAAGTTCTAAAGGATCAACTCCACGGGATAACTCAGCAATAGGGATTTTATGGATTTCTAAACTGGGATCAAACCTGTGACCTTAACACCAAGGTTGTGATGAAGAACATATATCAATTCAAGCTACAGCAATAATGGAAGAAAAGAGGAGATGATAGTGTCTATTACAAGCTTTCAGATATTGCGCTAAACTTATAAGCAGAGAAAAATGGAAGTTCCTGGCACGTACTGATAACGGAGATATTGAGTAGCCTAACACTTGCCAATTTGCATGTTTAGTCTTAACCGCCACAAGCGTAACGACAAATTCCTCAGAAGCTGCAATTTTTTTAATAAATATATATTCCACAAGATACCATAATCTCCTAATACGAGTTTTATTCCTCACCTCATTTCTTACGCGTGTAGGTTTAATGAACTAATGCATGAACTTAATCATCCCTATAGTGAACAGATTTTCCTAAATCAAAATGCACCACATTAACAAAGATAAAACTCCTCTAAGCACTTATTTTCATATGTGAGGTATATCATTCAGGCAGATAACCAAACAGATCATTCGACTTCGATTTCAGAAGCATCAGGTTTTCATAACATAATTTCAGTTTTATCAAATAACACCTAAGCCTTACTACTCTGGTTAAACAAATATAATGATAAAGTGCTGAAGCTGATTCGGACAATTGCTGCTATTAGACAAAAGAAGAAATATAATAAAAGATGTCTGCTAACTATATTTCTTGAGCACTTCAAGATGACTCATTGTTTCAACCCATAAAAGTGGACCTTTGAGCCTATTTGAGTGTGCTAATTTTAATCTACCCGCCATCCTTGTAACAACATTTGTAAAAGAATGAGTGCTAGCACAAACATGTAAAAGGCATATAGACGGTCAAATTGATTTGTAGCAAGTAATTATTTTATTGAAAGTGCCGTTATAGGATCGAGCAGAGGTTTATTATTCATCCTGAATGGATTAACCACTCAGATACAGGATTAATAAACAGATGCACTAGCTATTGATGGTTTCTAACTTGCAAACAGTTCAAAGTCTAGACGAAGATTTGACTAATTCCTGTTGTTTACCATAAGTGTATACACCAATACCTCTTTTGCGTCCAAGTCGTCCAGCATCAACATACTGCACAAGAAGCGGGCATGGCCTATACTTGCTATCCCCTAAGCCAACATGGAGTACCTTCATTATACATAAGCAAACATCCAATCCAATGAAATCTGCAAGTTCTAAAGGACCCATTGGCTGGTTTGTACCCAGTTTCATTCCGGTATCAATATCTTCTTTTGTAGCCACCCCTGTGTAGAGGGTAAAAAATGCTTCATTTATCATTGGCATGAGTATTCTATTCACAATGAAGCCTGGATAATCTCGAGAGCATACAATCATTTTCCCAAACCTGCAGGTTTTGGTTTAATGTTATTAGTTGGCACGATGGAGAAAAATACACATTGTACTTCAGAGAGTTGGTTTAGGGAAAAACTAACCTCTCTGCCATGGTTTTTACGGTCATAAAGGTCTCATTAGACGTATCTGCGCCTCTTACAATCTCAACCAATTTCATAATAGGAGGGGGGTTCATAAAATGCATACCTATGACCTGGTAAAATGAAAAGCAGGGTTTAGCTTCTATTTTTGAAGGAACTTGTAGTTTAATCTTTGATGTACAACCGACACGCCGCCAGTGTTGGTGTTTTCATAACGACCTTAAGATTTCGAGTGCCAATTTTAAAATTCCATTACGTTGACATGTAGACTAGGTATATCAAATAAAAATTTTAAATTTGGATAACAAAATAAATAGTAACAAGTACTCAAGGGAAGAGTAAAGACCTGGCAGGGTCGGCTAGTTGCAGATGCTATACGAGTAATGGATATTGAACTTGTATTAGAAGCCAAAATTGCAGAAGGTTTTGCAATCCTATCTAGTTCAGAAAAAAGTTTCTTCTTTACATCTTCAGATTCCACAATGGCTTCAATGATAACATCAGCTGACTGGAGATCTTCCAAATTCGACGTACATTTGAGATTCTTAAGAGCATTAGTAGCTACTTCCTGCAAAACCAAATTTTAAGAAACCAATAAAAATATCATACCATTAGCATAGAACAGTTATCTCCAAACTTGATCCAAATGATATAGCTAGACTGCACAATAAAGCTGGTATAATTATGGGACTTTCAAGGACTAGGGCATGGGGATGCCCTTGAGCATATTACTTATGTTGGATCCAGGGAATAAATGGTGATAACAGATGGTTTGATCTTGATCTACATGCCAAAGAAGATCATTCTCGGAAACAAGCTAAGTGAAGTGTATAAATTAAATAGTTATATACATAGTGGAACATGACGGGAACAGCTTAGATGAGCAATCATTGCAAACAGTAACTTGCCATGTTTCCATGAACCTCATCAGGGATATGTAACTACAGTCAAAATTATATTTGAAAATACAGATTAATACCACAAGTATAACTGTGTAAGAAATATGTAAATAAACAGATACAAACGTAATAGTTCCAAATACAGAAATTTTCTAGGGATCATAAAATCTTTTTGAGCGTTGAATCAACTCCATTACCATGATTACAAAAGAAAGAAAAACAGGCATAAGTTCCTCATAAAAAGTATGAATTCGGCATAATCCAAGGAAGCTAAGAAATGAAAAATTAAATATCCACCAAGTTAAAAAACATTGAAGAAAAATATACCTGAGAGATTTGTCCCTTGGAAACGAATCGTTGTACTGAGTTGGTGATTGATTTGGTTGCTCTTTTAAGTGCTTCTGAGTCTAAATCAACAAGCCAAACACTGATTCCAGCAACTGCAGCAAGCTGAGCTATTCCTGAACCCATCTGCCCTCCACCAATTACTCCAACAGATTTTACATCCGCCATCTTCGATTACCAATTATGGAGTTGTGACTTAATTCGCAGCGACAAGTATGTGTACTACTCCTTTTTTTGGTAAATCAGGTAAAGATTTCGTTGCTGGAAAGAATTTCGATTTGAAGAAAACCTTGGGAATTGAATTGGGAGAATTTAATATTGGGACCATCATTTGGTTGATGTACCGGATAAGCCAGAAAAAAAACAAAAAAAATGAAGATTGGAAATTGCCTTGAAATGGCTAATGGTGTTTGGATCCTAGTTAGTAAGTTCGCGAATGATTCGCGAATCATTCGTGAATTTTTCCGTATCACGAATTTTACCGTTTTATTCGCGTCGTTTGCAACTCCGAACCCAAGTCGCGTATTATGTGGCATTCTGATTATTCGCGAATCATTCACGAATTTTACGTATCCCGAATCCCGAATGATATGCCCGCTTAATTCGTCATAAATTCTTTAGCTTTTACGTTTTTTAAAGGTCCCACTTTTTGGGGTTTACTGCCTCCCGGGCATACACGACCCAATATTAGACGTTGTTGTAATTTTTATGAAATAAAAATGACTGCAAAAATTTGAAGGTGAAGGTGAGAGAAATCTCAAACTCACTGACCAAGCATCTAAACCACTATACCACGTCCTCTTGGATAACTAATGTTGTATATATTATTGATATCATCATATTAATTTTATTTTTCTTTAAATAACTCACACATATGCATAAAAATTGGTCTATGACCTTATAAATATAAATTATTTAGTATATATAGATACCGAATTTTCGAGCCGAACTCACATTTATAAATCGAATTATACACGTACGTATGCCGTTCCGAATTCATCGACGAATCACGTCCCGTTGACCGAATCTTGGACCGAATCAATTTTACAAAACCGTATAATACTCGTACGTTTGCCGTTCCGTACGTTTTCCGAATTCCGAATAGCTAACTAGGGTTTGGATTACGTTTACTGAAACGTGTCCCAAATTCCCAATACGACATACCTCTTTTTCTTTGTTTTTTATCTTGACCGGGAAAAAAAAGGTGAGACACACCTACCCATGCCAGAAGGGAGGCACAATACCAAAGCCAACCTCCACAGTAGCAAGTTCACAAATGATTGTTTGTTATTTTTTCAAGTTAGTTTTTCTCATATGCATCATCTTCAACATTTGCTTGGGATGTTTTGGATAAGCTTCTAGTCAACATATGCAGAAATCAACCTAATTTTTTTGGTAAACATTCTTTTCTTTTTTTGATGCAAAAAGGGCAATACATTAAGAAAAACAGTTCATCAGTTAAAGCTAGTTACAATTGGCGAAGCCTTATGAACTGGAACAAGGAAAATTTTGGACACCTTCCAAAACTAGTCAACGGCTCAAATTCAAATGGCACAACATCAATGTGCTATACGAACTGGTGATGAACTACAATGTTGGCTAAACAAGGAAAAGCAGCTTCGTACCCATCACCTTAATTTGTTGCCATGTCATGCAACATATTGACAACAAAGATCCAGAATTCAATCGCTTCAATTGGGAGACAACATTACGATTTTTCCACACAAAAGCTACCATTCACCGTAGTTGTAATAACATACAACAATTGCAAGATCAACAAAATAACTGGGTTATCGATAAAAATCAGGTAATTCGCATCATTCTTGATCATTTTACTGATCAATACACAGCTCAAAGTAAAACAATAGAAGAGGAGCTCTTTCACAAATCACACACACTATCATCAAGACAATATACCAAGCTCACGGAAGAGGTGACTACCGCGAAATCAAACATGCACTATCCATTAACTGTGAAAGCGCTCCTGGACCTGATGGATATAGTAGCAATTTTTTCGAGGTATTCTGGAGGACTCACATCATCAATTAATAGTCATGGTCCGCAGTTTTTTTAACACCCTAAACATTCACCCACTCATGAATCACACCAATATCACCATAATCCCAAAAATCGACAATCCATCAAAACCATCACATTTCAGACCGATCATCCTTTGCAACGTAGTATATAAAGTGATATCAAAAATCACGGTAAATCGCATACGCCCCCTCCTACCATTTATAATAATCCCATATCAGAGTGCTTTCGTCCCACAAAGATCAATAGTGATAACATAACAATTGCTGGAGAACTTTTCCATCACGTTAAAGCCTCATCTCTCACCAAAGATCCAAAAATAGCCCTTAAACTGGATATTAAGAAAGCTTATTTTGGGGCTTCATCAAAATTTTTTTTACAAAAATGGAATTTCTAACCATATTTGTAGATTACATTATGCTATCCATCACTATAGTTACCTACTCAATTAACATCAATGGTACCCCTCATGGATACGTCACCTCTAGGAGAGACATTTGATAGGGAGATGCTCTATCTTCCAATATTTTCATAATATATGCAGAAATCCTTTCTACCAACCTAGGCAATCAGGAAGCCCAAAATTTTGTAAAAAGGCTAAACATTTTTCAAAAAGCTCCACCTATATTGCATCTATGTATTTGGACGACCTATTAATCACCTACAAGGCATCCCAGGAAAGTAATGACCACCTCAAGAGACTACTTAAATCCTAAAGCTCTTCAACGGGCCAGAAAATCAACACATCAAAATCAACGGTAATCCATCATCCAAGACTGCAACAACATCAGTTGGACGCTATTCAAGAATTCTTTGACATTCCAACATTGTCAACCCCACCAATATACCTGGGAGTACACTTTAAAACCGGGAGATCCTCTTGTCACATATTCGACTCATTGTTTCAACGATTGGTGAGAAATGCTCAAGGATGGATGACCAAATTCCTTACTGATCAAGTAGGAAGGTTAGTACTTATTAAAACCTCCTTAATACCTACCTCAAACCACCTTATGCAAACACAATTTTTCCCCACCCATGTTCACAAACAGATTGATCGGATCGCTAGGAAATTTTTTGGGGACATGATTCATCAGTTAAAAAACTCCACCCATTAGGATGGACCAAACTAAACAAACCGATAGCAAAAATAGGGTCTCGACATAAGGAAAAGTAGTCATCATAATAAATCCTTGCTCATGAAAAGAATCTGGAACATACACGACCAACCTAATTCCATTTTCACCAGATTATATAATGAGAAATATCTGCAAAACCAACCGATCTTTCAGGAAAACACATCCATTCCTTCCTCCTCTAGCCCACATTGGAAATAAATGGCCTCCCTCATACCTACCCTACAATAACTCATCTTCCATCGCATCGGAAACAGTTTAGACACACCAATCCAAGCAAATTGGATACCTCAATCTCAAAAACTTGACCCGACCCAATCCTACCAATCCGATCAGTAGTTGATCTCACTGACCCTCTCACCAATAACTGGAATCATGAACAACTGACTCACCTCCCACCTGATACTGTACAACACATAATAAACATCCACCTTCCCCTAGACATGCCTCCGGATAAGATCCTATGGCCACATTCAAAGTCCAGAAAATACACCATTGTCACCGACTACAATTGTCTAATACAACAAGACAACCATTACCACCTAAATCCCTTCCCACCTAGCTTGCCTAGGTTTAGTCTCGACCAATAGGGATCGAGATATTGCGCAGGCCGCATAAAACCTAATTTTTGCAAATTAATAAAATTAGGTTAGAAAGATTGAATTTTGTGAGCTGACACAAAATCAATCAATTTCTGGTGAATTTTGTGCGTTTATACAAAATCACTAATTTTTAATTCGAGAGCAGCGCAGATTGCGTGCCTCTAATTGAATATTTTCATGCACATCTTAATCCCGACACTTCGAGAAACTCATGCTGCGAACGAACATTTATTGTCATATCATGTCAATATTAAGAGTTCAGCCAGGGAACATAGCATAGGAAAAATACTCAGCAAGCCATGCATTAGTGAATAATGCAGGCGGTAGATTAATAAAATATACAGAGAATATTTGGGATTGTTGCTACATGCACCAATATTATTCTAAATAAATTTCATAAGTATTAAACTACATAGTTCATGTGTAAGCAAGGACATATGGACACTCGTCAACTTCTTGGAAGCTCTACTTATTTGCAGAAATCAGGCACACAAAATACAGGGTTTTACAATTTTAGCCCTGAACTAAAAACCACAATCAACACTCCTTTAACCTAGGTTTTTCCAAAACCATTATAGGTTAACGACTTGAAGACTTCATTTGGGATTCTTGAAGCCAGATCCAACTATTTTCTTTGTAGTTGTGTATTCTGATCTTACTTGTTCCATCATATTGAGTTTTTATCTTCTCTAAGATTTACTCGAGATTTATCTCCGATAGGTAAGATATAAAAAATAATCACAACAGTTCTTCTTCTCAGAATCTTGTGATTCCGCAATAAATTTTTTTGTTAATCAGTTGGGTTATTGTGAGGTGATTGATATTTCTAAGCTGCTCTTCAGTAGTATAAGACCGGATTATCAATAGGTTCATGTTCACCTTGTTTTTTTCAAAATATGGAACAAAAATCGAATAAAGAATAAACATATCTGTGGGAGACATATTTGTTTATAAGTTTTCGACTTTGGGTCATATCAACTCTTAGTTGTGGGTGAGATCAGCTAAGGGAATCAAGTGCGCAGAATCCGTCGTGGTTCTAGAGGCGTAAGGAACGCTACTTTACGTTCATCGTTGTGAGACTTGGTTAAGGCTCAACTACATTCCATTCCGGAGTTAACTTGTAGTGGGATAGTGTCTGTATCGGCTTAATACAGTATGGTATTTAAAGCTGGACTAGGCCCCGGGGTTTTTCTGCATTTGCGGTTTCCTCGTTAACAAAATTTATGGTGTCTGTGTTATTTCTTTTCCGTGTTATATTTGTTTATATAATTGAAATATCACAGATTGTGCGTAGTTCAATCAGTTGATAAATTCGACCTTGTTTGTTGGATATAACTTGATTGATACCTGGGCATTGGTCTTTGGTACCTTCAAGTTATTTCTCATATCAATCAGGCTCATAGATTTCTATATGTTTGATTTGTTGATTGTATTGAGAAATAGAGATAAAGATCTTTGATATTCTTCTTGATTGAACTCGCCTTTAAGTTGGTGCTCTCAGAATTATATTGGAGTTTAGTCCATACAGATTGCCGAACGAATTATTGGGTGTGGTTGTTATACCCATGCTTTTTCAAAATCTAATACCAACTTCGTATAGTTGAGACCAATCAGACTACCCCTAGCTACTTAGTTCTCTCGGTATCCCTGCGCATTTGAATTCTAGAGTCACGTACGTGAATAGCAAGTCCTTTGGATCGTATTCCAAACAGCAAAGGAAGAATTTGTTTGGTAACCACTCTAATCAATCTTGCTAAAAATTTAGATGAGTCGTTGACAAAGGCTCTTCCGTTTAATCTAATAAACTCCTTTGTCTGGTAAGATCAATCTAACTTTAACTACCGAATAGTGAAGTATAGATTTGCATCTCAATCAAAATAAATCTCAAAGAGAAATATAGTGAATGCCGATCTCACACAACTAATCAATAGAATAAATCTGGTTCTAGTTGGATCCCAGCCGATCAAGGTTTGTGTACACAATTTAAAAGATACGAAAACCAATAAGAAATCTTATTCATCTTCAATAACCTGCACAACACCACTTGAATCTCTTGTGATCAATCACGCACAGAATGGAGTCTGTTAACAATTGATTATCAAAAGATGTCTTTAGATCTAACAACAGTTCTAAATATCCCGTCGATACATTGATCTAGTCTAAGTGAATCTTATTTCAGAAGAGAAGATTCTCAAGCATAAACAAACTAGGTACAACCAAAGTTTCAACAACTGTTATTCAATCAAATCAATCGAAAAACTAATAACACTGCAATTATCTAGGTTCCCACCAACGATACTCGTAAAGATTCTTGATCCCATAGAAGTCTTTAAACGATCGGTCGTAAGAGATTTCACGTAATTAGGATACTTTCCTCTCCGAATAGACGACTCCACCAGAAACAACAAGAAATGAAGTTTGCCTGGCTCTTAGGATAGTTTGCTAGAAATGCAAACTTAGGCATTAATAGACTAATGATGTTTGGACACCAAGGAATTTCCAAAATCGAAGATATTCTCAAGATATGCAATGAATGGCAAAATTTGGATTTCCTAATTCCAATAAATGCTTGTCCAATATTTCTGAAATCTCCCAATAGAAAATCTCCAATTAGTAAATGCACATTACTAAATTTTATTCTCTAGAGGTATGCATTAATTGTTGGTAATTAAAGCATATAAAACAAAAAACCTTAATGAAAAGATTCTTAATTTATTTCGGCACAGGATCACCTTGAGTACTAAGGAATATCTTTGAATAATAAATGATAAGAGTTACTGCTCGTGTTCAAGTATGTTGACATATTTTCATTGCAAATCCTTATTTCATATTTACATGGATTTGTATTCTTGGAATCGATTATACCATACTTCCAAACAAGTTTAGAATTGGTCCACCTGCATTCCAATACTACTATGTGATTTATCAAATACCAAATCACATACATTGGTTCAATCGGTTCTACCAGTCACTAGGATCGGTTATACCTACATATGGAAATACTTGTGATCGGTCACTAGGATCGGTTACACCGATTACAAGGATCGGTTCCATCTACACATGGTATTACTTGTGACCGGTTACACCAATTACCAGGACCGGTTACCGATTACAAGGATCGGTCTCACAACACCCGTGATCGGTCATACCAATTTCTATGATCGGTCACACCAATTACAAAGATTGATCCCATCACATGGTGATTACATAGGA
This sequence comes from Papaver armeniacum, assembly GCA_023531295.1. NCBI lineage: Eukaryota > Viridiplantae > Streptophyta > Magnoliopsida > Ranunculales > Papaveraceae > Papaver > Papaver armeniacum. The sequence goes on along the minus strand of JAJJWW010010632.1, from coordinate 137,613 downwards.
TCGGTTACACCAACTAATAAAAACTAGTCATACCAAATCATAAATCAGGCATTGTGATTAGTTATACCAAGATACATAACCTAATTTAAGATCGGTTCTACCATCTCACATATATTGGTCATCCAAACATTTGCAATGAATAGCCGGACCAATAAGCCTAATGATTTCCCTTTCGATTCACGAAACAAGTTCATGAATGTACTTCCTTTAAAAAAATGTAAAACATTGTTTCCTAGGATGAAATCTTCACCATAACCCATTCACATAATCATAACAATATATACAAGATTATGTCGATGTCATATCTCCGAAGTTCAAAAGATAAGCGTTATACTTCGTAGTCTAATTCCCTAATACTATAATCATACTAGATCATGTCACATCACTAGAGTATTATACAATATGTACAAATTGATATACACTTTGCAACTCTTTAACATGAATAGCTAATTTTATTGATTATGTTTTCAATATGGCACGACTTTATCGAAAGATACGTTAGGAATGAAACAGTAAATTGTCAATATTACTAACCTCAAGTGGAAGGATGATGTCGTCGTTGTATTTCGCTACTTCTTCACATTCTTCATACTCTTCTTTTTTACACCCCTTTCGGATCTCTTGCTCCTCAGGGGAGTAATACTTGTATGTCTCAACATTCCTAGACTTTCTAGTCTAACCTAAACGAAGTTGACTCTAGTATTTAATCAAGCGACTCTAGATGAGTTTTGATACTAAAATATGATAACCAAACTTGACCTACCAACACTTGGTGAGTTGAACTGAGCTATGCTCTAACAGAAACTAGTTCACAGACTTACTTTGAATACAACTAAAAGTTTCTTGAACTTTAAGCGACCTAGCCGCATTCATCATTATAAATAGTAGACTCTCCATAACCAAGGTTTTCAATCCCTGCACAATGTGTATCTTGTTAGTGCAAGAGTCGTCCTCCATAAACCTTTTGTTAGAGCATAGATCGGTTGAGCTCACCAAGCGTTGGTATGTCAAGTTTGGTTGTCATATTTTAGTATCAAAACTCATCTAGGGTCGCTTGATTAAATACTAGAGTCAACTTCGTTTAGGTTAGAATAGAACGTCTAGGAATGTTGAGACATACAAGTATTACTCCGAAGACCTGAAGAATGAGAAGAAGTAACGAACTATAACGACGACATCTTCCTTCCATTTGAGGTTAGTAATATTGACTTGATTTTGTTTCATTCATAACGTATCTTTCCAGTCGTGTTATATTGAAAACATAACATGCGAAGCTGCATATACTGTACATATTTTATATAATACTCAAGCGATAAGACATGATCATAATAGTATATCATAGTATGAAGGGCTTAGACTACGGATTATAATTCTTATCTTTTGAACTTCGTAGATATGACATCGACATAATCTTGTATATAGTTTTATGATTAGTTGTATGGGTCAATGGTGAAGATTTCATCCTAGGAAACAATGTTTTACATTTGTTTAAAGGAAGTACATTCATGAAAATCAATAGGCTTATTGGTCTGGCTATTCATTGCATATTCTTAGATGACCAGTATGTGTGAGTTGGTAGAATCGATCTTAACTCAGGTTATGTATCTTGGTATAACCGATCACAATACCTAGACTTATGATTTGGTATGACCGGTCCTGGTAATTGGTATAACCGATCCTAAGTAATCACCATGAGATGATATGATCGATCCATGTAATTGGTGTAACATATTATGGTAATTGGTGTGACCAATCATAAGTGGTTGTGTGACCGATCCTTATAATTGGTGTAACAGATTCTAGCGACTAGTGTGACGGATCACAACTAGGTACCATATATAGGTAGAAAAGATCCTAGTGATTGGTATAAAAGATCCGAACCCATGTATGTGACTTGGTAATACCAATCACAACTAACCATTGTGACTTGGTATGACCAATCACATAGTAGTCTTGGAATACTGGTAGAAGCAATTCTAAACTTATTTGGAAGTTGTTTATGGGTGAAAACTATTCCTGTTGAATTTGGTAATTTGGGGTGTGTGGATGAGGAATGAATCTAAACCCTAAACAAATGCACTGCGCGGTGAGTGCTTGTAGATTCGGAGTCAACTGCAAAAGTCCGGCCTAAACCAAGAAATGGCCGTTCCAGACCTGTTTCGGTCACAAAGTGAAGGAGATGGGGTTGATCTTAGGGAGGGAAGCGAAGAAGTTGTTGAGATTGTGAAGGTGTTGGCTATAAATGACTTGTAACGTAAAGATGAGCAGGCTTACGATTGATGCAAGCAGTGCTCGGGTGTTGGAATACGTTTTGTATTAACACTTGTTTTCTCGTCTCGCCTCGACTGTTATGTTTGAAATAGGGCGGAGAACCTATTTATACAAGTCATTGAGCCTTATTCACGTCTCTCGTGGGAAGTGGAGGAAGTGGAGTGATGGAGTAGTGGAGTTGTGTGCGTCGGTGCCACACGACCCGGCCTTGCCCACTTCTCCCCGTTCATCTCTAACCGTCCATGACTTCCTAACACGTTCTTGTGATGGCGCGTTGCACGCCGCACGCCAGTAAACCGCCGCACCAATACCCCGCATGTATCCCCCAGCCAGTGACATGATTGATGTCCTGAACGTGTGGATCGTGGATCCACGATAGGTAGCATGTAATGCTGAATTGAATAACTCACGTTATTCAAGAAGTTGATACTTGTGAAGTATCATGTGTATTTTATATGCAGGTACTGCATCCTGGTGTGGTAAAGTGATGGGTAATGACGCCTCACTGACCAACTAACTCCTGACCAAGGTTGTATAACCAAGTTGGTGAAGTTGGACGGATGAGATGATCTTTGAGACACTCATCTCGACCGATTAATGAAATTAGGTTTTGAAGAGGTGCGTAGGCATCACTCTTCACCTTGGTCGAAACCAAGCATGGGATACAACTTTGGCCGGGCCGACCGGACATGCGTGTAGACGTCATGATGGTGTAGGCGCCTATACCCCATTACCTCACGAAAGTATGATCCGGGTCACTCAATTCATCCTGAAGTTGAGTGGTCGAGATCGATTTGCGACAGAAACCAAAGGCCGCAAGAGCCGCACGTCACGCCCACTTCGACACGTTCCAAGACGACCAATCTTAGTCGGTCTTGGCCGATTGGCCTGGTGTGAAGGTTGTAGGCTGGTGTTTACGCCTATACCGAATATCCCATAAAAACGTGATCTCGAGCCATCCAAATCGTCCTATTGGTTGAGCGGTCGAGATCGGTTGTGGTTTGGGAGGTGTGACCACGCTAGTTTGGGCGTGCGTTTTGGATTAGCCAGCATGATATGCCTTGGAAGATCGGGTGAGGGAATAGATGGGTCCACGGTGGTCATGCTTTGGTATGACCGGACTCGCTAATCTAATCTTGGACCCTCCATTCGTGTAGGAGAAGATGGACGCTCGTGATGCTCAAAACCCTAATTCGGATTTCAAAGCCGTGCGTCACCCCTTGTTTGGGCGCACGAATTTGTTACGACCAAGCATGGTTGGTCTTGACCGGTTGGTCAAGTGTGTAGGCGGGCCCTCGGTGATTGTGTTGACATGTTCTGGGCCCTTTGAGTCTACATCTACACCCTCCATCTATACCTACGAAGATGGATGGTTGAGACTGTTTTGCGACACATGTAATATGTCGCAAACCCTAATTTAGGGTTTTCCGTCCATACTGCTTGGTATGAACGTTTTTTGGCAAGCTAGGCCAATGGCCGACCATGCGGGGTCGGCAGTGGGTATTCCATACCTGCTTGGGAGTGATGTAATCGATCTGGGTCATCCAATCATGCTTGTGGAGTTGGATGATCATGATCATATCCGGACCGATACGGTCGGTCGGATGCTCAATCGGGCTAGTATAACACACCGAGAGGGGCTCAATCGGGCTAGTATAACACACCGAGAGTCGGCCGTACGGGTATTTCGTACATGGTTTCATTATAATGCTTGGAGGTTCGTGTTGCTCAAGTAAGAGTAACACTCGGTCGTCATGCCGCACCGATAATGAGTACAGAAATACAAGGCCGATTGCGCATTAATTAATAATGCTAGAAATTCACAGGGTATATGGGATTGTTGCTACATGCTCCAACCTGGATGAATTTCGTGTATTCATAGAATGGGATTGTTGCCACATGCTCCATTCTTGGTGAATTAAGTGAGGGAGTATCCAACACTTATTAATGGCTTTATCTTTTACAAGATGTCAGCGCATAATTTTCTGGTTTTTTACAATTTTAACCTTAAATGAAAATCCACCATCAACAATAAGTCCCCTGCCTAGCACATAATGGTTACACTATTGTGGGGTAGGCATGAGATGGTGACAAATTTGTACATTGAAATGACCAAGCTAAGGCGAATAGATATTTACCGGATAGACCGACATCGTCAGGCGTTGCCCTGGAGTTGGTTGGTTCTGATCAGAGTTGTGGAGGAAGTAGGACTTGATCTGGTGAGTCACTTTGGTTCCCCTTTGTATATATCCGAGCTTGGTCCCTTCCTTGGTCAGGTGTACTCCCTTTCGTCACGCACAGCTTTCCCCAGATGTATCTGATAAGCATCGTTGATTGCTATCCCAAATTGGTAGCCTTTATAGGTGGTAAGTAAAGACTTCTTTTCTCCTGGGATTCTTTCGACTTGAGAGATTATAAAGAATCATCTCACGCAGTCATTTATTCTATATCTCAAGTAGCGCTCTGCATTTATCTGATCTCCTAATTAACTGATCGATTGATTGATTGATGATTTTTCTTTTTATGCTCATAACCTCTTCTCCTTTGCAGTTTATCATGGAAGCGGTGGACGATCATTCTGTCGCTTCTCCAAAAAGAAGTTTCGAAGTTGACAAGCCCGAAACCCATGCGCATGAAGAAGTAATGGCTAAGATTGATCTTCCACTTTGTGAAGTCGGCCGTGCTATACAGGGGATGTCTATCCTGCACCTGCGTATTGCCGGGGACGCATCTCGTGCGCTTTCACCACATTGACATGGAGGAGCGGTGGAGACGCGAGGAAGTGTTGCAAATCTTGGTAAGCGCAAGGGCGAGATATATGCAAACATGGTTGAAGAGGCGGAGAGTTGAGCATAAACATCCTCTCGATCAAGATAAGTGTGATTACCCGATCCAGACGGCGTGATAATTCTTGACTCCGACACGCAGGAACCCGAACATCTCAAAGCAATTGGTACAACTCCTAATGTTGATGCGCTCTTTAATGTTCCCGCCGATGATGTTGGGATGGAGTGTCTTTCGCCAAGAGATGCCCGATGCGAAGTTGAGGTAGATTCGAAGGGAGGAGCATCAACAGTGATGGCGCTGGCTGCGAACCCGACAGCAGCGTGCGATGTCGATCCTCTTGACGACTAAAACCTCTTTTCTTCTTTTTTTTTTTTCTTTTTCGCTTTCCAAGTATATTCCGTACATTTGAACATCTTCCTTACATCTTCCTTGTATTCAGTGGCAGCTGAGTTCAAGGTTTTCTTCTATTTTATTGTTTGAATAAAGGTTTTTTTTTTTTTTTATAACCTTTTGTCAAGACTGCAATTGAACTTTCTCAGGCGCAAGGGTGCGCCTTTACACATAACTCTTTGTGATAAAAGAAATAATGCCATAATGAAATATCCACGGACCGTGTTCCCGATGCAAGATCCTCCCCCGTCTTTGCCAGGACGTATGGCTCATATCGTTTTCCTTTTGTGTACACGTTGTGTTTCCTTCTTCTCATGAGATGTTTGCCTAAGGTTTCCTTCCTTGCTCTAATGGGTTGATTTAGGCTGACTCAGGACCTTTCGTTTTTAAGGGGTAGAGAGGTTCTCAGGTGGAAATAATGCTTCAATTAAATTGAAAATTGAAAATTGAAAGTCCTAACTATGAATGCAAGTATTGCAATCATTTTCTGGGGAATTACAAGTATGACATGAAATTGCTGGAAAAAATAGCACAACGTTTTTAAAGGGTGGAGGACGCTGAAAGTGGTAGCACAACGTCTTTAAGTTCGGTAGGGTTTGAGCCATTGTGAGTGAATTGTTACGCCTTCTAGTTTATCGGCGTTGATGAGCTTGGCAAAACCGCCTAGGATAACATCTCGCTACTGTGCACGGTTCCTCTTCTCTTTCGATGGGTGAGTCGGTGGAGTGATCATTTTCACCGTCATGCTCCCAACCTTGAATGTAGTCGTCTTCGTCACACCAATTCCAAATGGGTTTGGGCGTGCAGATACTTGGATCTTGGCCTTATCGTCTTTGACCAAGACAGACTCTACGCTCTTGATAAAACGTTTGAAAGGGCCGGCTTCCCATTCACATCTCCTAGCCGGGGTTGGTTTGTTGGTTGGAGCCACCCCAGACTTGTCAGAATGAGGGGCGGTAGGTTCCAAAGAGAGTTGCGCGATGAGACTTACTTGAGATCGAAACCTTTCAATGTATGCTGACAGGCTCTCTCCGGAAAGTCGTGTCACGTTGGCAAGTTGCTGGTGCGGTACTGCAGATCCATCGTGTCCGAAAGGCGTGTTGGAGATTCTTTCGTATCGAAACCTAAGTAGAGGACAGCTTTCTAGTATTGCTTTGTTTTCGTGCATCCAAGGGCGTCCCAGGATCATGTCGTAGTTGGGTTGATCTTTGACTATGTAGAACTTTGCTTGTGTCGAGGAATCACCCAATTTGACTTCCGTATCAATATATCCGTATGCATCTCCGAGCTCTCCTTCAATCTTTAACCACAATTGGGTAACGAGTAGCTTCGCTTTGAAATCTTTGCCGCTCTCAAGGTCTTGACAAGAATGATGTTAAATTCGGAAGCCGTATCAATCAACGCGCTATCGAACTCAAAGCATCTCTCAAACGAGTGACAGCTTAGGAGTCCCCGCTTCCTTTGCTCGCGTCCTTCAGAAAGACTGGGGTTCTTGGACCGCTTCGATACAAACGCCGCCTCGACACAACGTGGTTGAGGGCCATAAATATGTCTTGACGCTGCCCTTTGAGAAGTAAAAGATTTCACACAAGTGCTCCATCATAGATTGTACGGTCTTGCGAATAGAATCCCCGTAAATCATGCAGCTTCCTCATGGGGAGAGGGTCTCTACGAACACCTTCGTTTCCAAGTTGGAGTTACCCTGTCTCTATCTTTTCCCCGAATATTTGTTTCAACCTCAACTACAATCTTTGGTTGGATGATGTACAAATCGTGGTAGCAACAATATTTGGGATCTGCCATGTCTTTCTCGGGCTGGAGGAAGCCTGATAGGAGGCAGCTTGACGGCATCGTCTTGGATCCATGCTTCCAAGAGTTCTATCACTCATTCACGGGGAAAGGAAAACTCAGTATCTTCGGTGTCTTATGCAGGAGCTTTGTCCGCTCCTTTCCGAGACGAAGTCTTGTGTGCCGGGATGTCCGCTTGGTTTGTTGTTCCGTCACCGGAGCTTTCCTTTCTCTCCTCCGCCCACTATACTCACTGTAAGGACCAGTGTTGTATTGCTTGTTCGTGAGGCGCCCGCTCCTCGACTTTCACGTGAATCTTCACTTCGAACGACTCTGGTTCTTTCTAGCAATGCCGGTGCAGCTTGTTGCCGAACGCTTGGCGCTTTCATGGAGTTCGAGAACGTTTGAAAGCCTGCATTCTCTAACGAGCGCGGTATATGAGTATCATCCCGTTGATGCACAACTCCACCAATTGTCGTTCGGTGACGTTCGGTCGTGACAATCCAACGCTTGGGTTCTCAACCTTTTGACGAAGTCGTTAGGATGCTCGTTGTTCCGCCAAGAATTCTTCCTAGATCCGAAAAGGTGATTTGTTCAGACACGAAGAAATACTTTCGTAGAAAGCACCGACCATCTCGCTCCAATTGGATATGTTTGTTAGGCGCGATGTTGTTGTACCAGTACGCCTCCCCGTAAGTGATTTCGAGAATTCTTTCAGCGCAGAACATGATTGTATTCATGTTCCCCAAGGATTCCAAGAATCGAGAGACGTGTTCACGAGCATTACCAGATCGTCGTAGAGGGAGAACTGGGAGAGGTGTAACCTCTTGGAAGAGGAATTCGTTGTACATCTTGAGGGTACGGTGGCTGATGTTGGTGTACATCCGTTCGGTCCCCTTTTCCTCGATTTTGGAGAAGTCGTTCCAGATCCACACGTGTAATGATTTGGAAGGTTGGTCCCTCTCCCTTTGGCGCTCAGGAGCAACACGAGTTTCCTCATTCGTGTGGATTCGAGTGGAAACGCCTGCTCCGGGTGTATTGAATGCATCTCTTGTCGACTCCAAGGGTTGTCGTGAATCTTGCGGCAATCGTTCGTTCAAAGTTTTAAGGAAAGTGAGTACCTCTTTCTGAGTTGCGTCCATATCCGTTTGAGTCTTAGGAAGAACTTCATGTTTCTCCATCAAGTCTGCAATGGTAATAGACGGTGTCCCTCCTATTGTGCCTCCGGCTCCTCGTCCTGATGAAGGAGTGAAAGTTGTTGCTCTGGTGACTACCGGAGGTGTTGCACTTGAGGTGATGCCGGGATTTGCGGCTGCTCTCGCTCTCGGTGATGGGAGGCGTTACACTTATTGGAACATTTCCTACTACGCTGGTGGTGCCGATGGTAGAAGTGACGGCTCACGAGATGTATTGACCACGGTAGCTCCACCGACAGTACTTCGACACCAGTGATTGTTATCCACACCAACTCCATCAGAATTGATTGCTGACCCAGACCTTAATTCCACCATCTTGAAATGAATTGTTGATTGAATTGATTCTAAGATCTACCATTTTTGAAATTGATGAAATTGAATCGAATTTGAAGAAATTGACCTTACAACCGAGAGATTAACCTCCCACTGTGGTCGCCAATTGTTTATGGGTGAAAACTATTCCTGTTAAATTTGGTAATTTGGGGTGTGTGGGTGAGGAATGAATCTAAACCCTAAACAAATGCACTCGCGCGGTGAGTGCTTGTAGATTCTAAGTCAATCTGTGCAAGTCCTACCTAAACCAAGAAATGGCCGTTCTGCACTGCTTTCGGTCACAAAGTGAAGGAGATGGGGTTGATCTTAGGGAGGGAAGCGAAGAAGGTGTTGAGAATGTGAAGGTGTTGGCTATGAATGACTTGTAACAGAAAGATGAGCAGGCTTACGATTGATGCAAGCAGGCTCTGGGTGTTGGAATACGTTTTGTATTAACACTTGTTTTCTGTCTCGTCTCGACCTGTTATGTTTGAAATAGGGCGGAGAACCTATTTATACAAGTCATTGAGCCTTATTCACGTCTCTCGTGGGAAGTGGAGGAAGTGGAGTGATGGAGTAGTGGAGTTGTGCGTCGGTGCCACACGACCGCCTTGCCCACTTCTCCTGTTCATCTCTAACCGTCCATGACTTCCTAACACGTTCTTGTGATGGCGCGTTGCACGCTGCACGCCGTAAACCGCCGCACCAATACCCCAAAGATGTATCCCCCAGCTTTGTGACATGATTGATGTCCGAACGTGTGGATCGTGGATCCACGATAAGTAGCATGTAATGTCAATCAATAATCGCGTTATTCGGGAAGTTGATACTTGTGAAGTATCATGTGTATTTTATGCAGGTACTGCATCCTGGTGTGGTAAAGTGATGGGTAATGACGCCTCACTGACCAACTAACTCCTGACCAAGGTTGTATAACCAAGTTGGTGAAGTTGGACGGATGAGATGATCTTTGAGACACTCATCTGCGACCGTTAATGAAATTAGGGTTTTGAAGAGGTGCGTAGGCATCACTCTTCAGCTTGGTCGAAACCAAGCATGGGATACAACTTTGGCCAGGCCGACCAGACATGCGTGTAGACGTCATGATGGTGTAGGCGCCTGTTGATGGTGGATTTTCGTTTAAGGTTAAATTTGTAAAAAACCGAAAAAATTATGCGCTGACATCTTGTAAAAGATAAAGCCATTTATAAGTGTTGGATACTCCCTCACTTAATTCACCAAGAATGGAGCATGTAGCAACAATCCCATTCTCGTGAATACATAAAATTCCTCCAAGTTGGAGCATGTAGCAACAATCCCATCCTCGTGAATTTCATATCGCCTTTGTATTTCCAAAGTACTCATTATCGCTGTGGCATGACGACCGAGTGTTACTCTTACGAGTAAACACGAACCTCCAAGCACTATAATGAAACCATGTACGAAATACCCATACAGCCGACTCTCGGTGTGTTATACTAGCCCGATTGAGCCCCTCTCGGTGTGTTATACTAGCCCGATTGAGCATCCTGGACCGACCGATCGGTCCGGATATGATCTCGATCGCAGTCATCCAACTCCATAAGCATGATTGGATGACCCCGCATCAATTCCATCACCCCAAGCGGTATGGAATACCCACGCCGACCCCGCATGGTCGGTCATTGGCCCGCTTGCCAAGAAACCGTTCATACCAAGCATTATGGACTAAAACCCTAAATTAGGGTTTGCGGCATATTACATGTGTTGCAAAGCAGTCTCAACCATCCATCTTCGCAGGTATAGATGGAGGGTTTAGATGTAGATTCAAAGGGCCCAGAGCATGTCAACACGATCACCGTGGGCCCGCCTACACACTTGACCAATCGGTCAAAACCAACCATGGTTGGTCGTGACAAAATTGTCACCCAAACAAGATATGGCGCACGGCTTTGAAAGCCAAAATTAGGGTTTCAAACCATCACGCGTCCATCTTCTCCTCCCATGAATGGAGGGTCACAGATTAGATTAAGCAGTCCGATCATACCAAAGATGACCACCGTGGGCCCATCTACCTCCTCATGTGTTCGGCCAAGGCATACCATGCCTGGTTAGTCCAAAACGTGCGCCCAAACTAGCATGGCCACGCCTCCCAAACCACAAACTGATCTCGACCGCTCAACTTCGCTGGACGATTTGGATGGCTCGGATCACGTTTTAATGGGATAGTCAGGTATAGGTGTGAACACCGGCCTACCACCTACACGCTGGTATGATCGACCAAGACCGACCAAGATGGGTCGTCTTGAAACGCGTGCCCAAACTAGGGATGTCACGCGGTTTCCAACTCCTTTGCGGCAATGGATTTCTGCCGCAAACCGATCTCAACCACTCAACTTTACCGGTCAAATTGAGTGGCCTAGATCGCGCCTTCATGGGACAAAGGAGGTATGGACGTGCACACCGGCATGCCGTCTACACACATGCCCTACTTGGTCCTCTCCAAATCCCTTTCCATGCTTGGTTTCGACCAAGTCAAGAGTGATGCTTGCGCACCTCTTCAAAAAACCCTAATATTCATTAACGGTCGCAGATGAGTGTCTCAAAGATCATCTCATCCGCCCAACTTCACCAGCTTGGTTATACAACCCTGGTCAGGAGTTATTTGGTTAGTGAGGCGTCATTACCCATCACTTTACCACACCATAATGCAAAGACTGATAAAAATACACACGATACTTCATAAGTATCGACTTCCCGAATAACGCAGTTATTCAATTCAAGATTACATGCTATCTTTCGTGGATCCACGATCCACACATTCCAGACATCAATCATGTCACAAACTGGGGATACATATGCGGGGTATTGGTCTCAGCGGTTTACAAACGTGCAACGCGCCATCACAAGAACGTGTTAGGAAGTCATGGACGGTTAGAGATGAACAGGAGAAGTGGGCAAGGCTGGTCGTGTATCACCAACGCACAACTCCACTACTCCATCACTCCACTTCCTCCACTTCCCACGAGAGACGTGAATAAGGCTCAATGACTTGTATAAATAGGTTCTCCGCCCTATTTTCAAACGACAACACAAGTCCGTATTTGAGACAAAAAACCAAGTGTTAATACAAAACATATTCCAACACCCGCAGCTTGCTTGCATCAATTACAAGCCTGCTCACCTTTTCACATTACAAGTCATAAGCAAGCCAACACCTTCACAATCTCAACACCTTCTTCGCTTCTCTCCCTAAGATCAACCCCATCTCCTTCACTTTGTGACCGAAACAAGTCTTGAACGGCCATTTCTTGGTTTAGGCCGGACTTGCACAGATTGATCTCTCGAATCTACAAGCACTCACCGCGCAGTGCATTTGTTTAAGGTTTAGATTCATTCCTCATCCACACCCCAAATTACCAAATTCTGCAGAATAGTTTTCACCCATAAACAATTGGCGACCACAAAGGAGGTTGATCTATCGGTTGCAAAAAATTGAATTCTCAATTCTTCGGTTTTCGGCTCACGATGCATCCTCATCAGGAAACCACAGGCGGTTCAGATACCATGGAAGTGTAGCTAGAATGCTGGGGGATGTCTTGGCAAATCAAGCTGGTATCACCAGAAGACAGAGCGAGATATTTCGCCTTTTGAATGATATAACAGCACAATTACAAGAAGGATCGGCAGGCATCTACTCAAGCAGTGCAAGAAATGTTGAATCCTTAGTCAGGAGTCACACCTTTACCGGTGGAGAGGCAAAAAGAGCGCGAATCACAGGAGATTCGTGAAAGACGAACAACATGGTCCAGTCAACAATGAAGAACCGAGGCAGCTCCACGAGAGGAAAGGACTTGTCCTGAGTACTACAACGTCTACCGATAAAGAAAGGGAGCCTGCAGCCTATGGAGCCCTATTAGAAGATTTATATCTCAAAGCTCTTGTTGAAGCCCGGAAGACTGTCCAATCCGCATCGACCTTCCAACCGACTGAAGAAATGCTTGAGGAAGGAGAAATCAATCAGGAAATACCTAAATACAGAGGATGGGAACGTTCAATCCGGTCACTCAGCAGTGACATTACGACACCTTCAACATCCCTTTACCTAGGCAAGCGATCCGCAGATATGATGGCACTCACAAATCTTCCAACTTCATCTCCCGTTCCACATCAAAGCCACGGAGAGACATCACAAAGCCCACTAACGCAGGAAAATCCAGACTCAAAGTACCTACACTTTCCGTTCCCGATGGAAAAATTTTGGAGTTGGAGAGATGTGGGTACGAAATAGAGAGGTGGAACTACCTCCCGGTATGGCGTCCGCCTACCGATCAAGAAGTAATGGACCCGAGGTACTTGTCATTTCCACCGGTTCCTCCATCACCCCACCAAATAATGCAACGCTTTGAAGCGCATTGTTCAGAGAAGCTTGGTCCAGAGCGATAACTCGAGAGATTGGTGCGGAGGATTTTCTTAGAAAGGCTACTCGGTTCGATACAAGTGAGGCTTCGAAAGCAAGTAAGTTCTACTCAACAATTTTACAAGAAAGATAGTTTAGAATTCACTGTCCCGCTGGAGAAAGAGGCTCTCAAACAATTGTTTTACAATAATATTTGCAATTTCAATATGTGCAATCATTCATGACCAAGATGCAAATTTCATTTAACATAATCTCCTTCAAAAGGGTTGTTCTGCCAATTCAATTACCTATTAATTCAAAACCGCAGGTCAAAGAAAATCCTCACTATCACTCAAAAAAGGAAAAGAAAAGCCAAGTATATAGGCTTCAAGGAAAGTCAAAACGCCATGATTGTTTCCATCCGTTCCTCAACTTCTCAACCTCTTCTTCCCGCAACACAGTCCGCATTACTTCATCCCGTAATTTCAAGCTCCCGAATCTTGGAGAACCCTTTGAAGAACCAAGGAGCATTGAAGCCGCATCACAAAAACACGTCCCGATGGCACCTCCAATCTTCAATCATCTCCTCGAAACCTGCTCGACCAGTCGTGACGCTCATCCCCTCGGATAGAAACTAAAGCTTCTTGGACGCGGTTGACCAACGCAAGACGACTTTTGAGCTTCGTGGTGGTAGCAATATGGCCGTGCTTCTCCCATATCGCGTGTGCAACTCTTCGAATCGAACCTAAGACGCTGAATCCACCAACCAACACATGACCTGGATAAGGGACAAGAAAAGGAGGATCGAACAAAGCCCTGTGCCGCATCACCGGAATTCACCAACCACAGGAGCCTTGTCGGTTGCGGGGGCATTTCGGAAGAAGTCACCACAATAGCTATATTCACCGGAACTCGCTCGGGACGGATTTCAAGGGGAGCCGCCTCAATTATTGCAGACGCTACCTTTCTTATACTCCTTCCGGCATCTACTTCGCTCTGGGTACTAATTTCCATCACGACCCCGTCAACAAGATCACTCAGAGAGGCGACTTGTCCAACCGAGCTTGCATCATCTCTGTCATGGTCGGGAAAAGGAGCGGTTTCTCCAGACTTCTCGAGATGAAGATCGGTTTCTCAGACTTTTCAACATGAAAATCGGTTTCTCAACATGAAGATCGGACTTCTCAAGATGAAGATCGAGACCACACCTTCTCATTCGAATACGCGCCACCTTGTGAAGACATTCTCTTTCGAATCCCGATTTCAAGCAAGAATTACTCTTAGAAAGATTCACCCCGGAGAAATAAAGGAACCAACGGAAGAAATTTAAATACCTGCATATTGAGGAATTGAGGATCACCGGACCGCATGCTTGCCTCTTAGGTCTCTCTCCCGCTTGGGGAATACAATCCTCGGCTACGGTCCGTTTGGTGAAGCGGCTTCAACCGAAATGCTTTTTCAAAACGTCAAGATGGTTCACCACGGATCTGTCACAACACTCTCCGAGAATTCTGGAAAATCAACAGTTGCCTCCTCCAAAATTCCTTGTACTTATCGGTTACCACCGAGTTTCTCCCAATAAGCCGTGGCGGGAAGGCTCACCCGTTCTAAAAACATGCCGGCGTTGAGAATATTCGGAGAGATTCTTTCAAACCCTTGGTGAACGAATAAATGGGACACCCCGATCAAATCCCATTTGGCGAGCAGCCACTCAATATTGTACGGAGTCACGTAAAATTCTCCGTTAAATAGAGACGGACATGTCTGGAATGCAAATTGCGCAGTAAATAAGTTCTCCAGTTTCATAGTTTCGACATCGGTACACAACACAACATCAGGACCGTCAGAAGCGATAGCAAAAGTCTTTGGCTGAACAATGGAAGGGTGGACCGGCCCCATGGACGGAAATCTACGAAGACACATTGTCAAATATGCCCACAAGTCTCGCCGGCTTTGGGACGCCTCTTATTCCAGCGGAGTATTCTCGAGCCACCATACAAGTTCTTGAGTGAATTTGCAGGGAGTAGGAGCGTAGCTTTTGAAGTGTTCCCATAAGAGCGCTCGAAGAAAAGCGAAGTGAACGTGCGACTCCACCTTCTTGTACCCGTTAGAAACATGCATGTCCATTGCTAAAGCGTCCAGATGAGAATACAGTGATCCAAGGAACAATGCGCCTAAAGGAAGAACTTCGCCCTTCACCAGCCTTATAACAATCTTAACAAGGTCATTTCTAATGGTCTTCTTTCCAGAACCATCATCGAATATATCCCTGGATAGCCATAAAGACAGGAACGCAATCACACCGAGCTCATTTTCCAACTCTTGATCCGGCTCTGGGTCTCAGGAGACCACTCCGACACCCACCAGGTGTAAAAGCATCTCGCATCTTTTTCTCTTCCTTGTCCAGACTCGGAATTCTGCCACTTTTTGAAGTATAGCACCATAGTTACTTTGTTCCGTATCGTAGAGCTCGTAAGAGAGACTTCCAAAGAACAGCGGGTTCATTAATGCAGCCACACTCTCCAAAGTAATAGTCATCTCTCCCCATCTATATATGGCTGTGTGAGTAGAAATACGCCACCGAGAAATGAAGGTAATCAAAACCGCGATGTCTTTCCTAATTTCGAGAGTAGCAGATGCCATGACCGCATTGAGGATCTGCGCTTTGGCCAAATTGTCCTTAATGCCCTTATTACTCAACATGCGTCTCATCCATCCTTCATAAGA
Organism: Papaver armeniacum; assembly: GCA_023531295.1. NCBI lineage: Eukaryota > Viridiplantae > Streptophyta > Magnoliopsida > Ranunculales > Papaveraceae > Papaver > Papaver armeniacum. The sequence continues at coordinate 121,764 of JAJJWW010010632.1, read as the reverse complement.
ACCCGGTGAGCATGGCAAGTCTTGAAGTCAATAGGAGAAGGCGGATATTCGTTTCTCCGAGAGAAAATCTCATCACAAGTCTTCAAGAAGAGAATGGATCAGCTTCCATATTTTCCGAATCGGAAAGCAAGACTATCTTATGAGAAGGATGTTTCCTAATGTTTGGAAAGGGCGAGGTGAATAATTCATCATCGATGTTCGGCATATCTTTGAAGTCGCAACACTTCCCGACTTGGCACCAAAGATTATCTCAGAAGACATCTCAACAGGGATTCTTTTCTTCCACAATGAAATAAAAGACATGAGTTAGAACTTGTATGAAAGCACAGGAGAGATGTAGTCACACACGGCAAGACGCAATTCACATCGGAGCACACAATGGCCGGTTCAAACACCATTCAAGTCCGGTACAAATTTTAGTATGGTATTGATTTCAGTCTGGTATTGGTTTCAAGTCCTAGACAAGTTTCGATCAGTATCGGTTTCAAGTCCTATACAAGTTTCAAGTCCTAGTACAAGTTTCGATCTGGTATTGGTTTCAAGTCCTAAGACAACTTTCGATCTGGTATTGGTTTCAAGTCCTAAGTACAAGTTTCAAGTTCGGTGTAAATTTCAGTCAAGCATATGTGAGTAAGACCCACGTTCCGGCATACACGGCGGGCCCGCATTCATTCATCCGCATGCATCATAACACGATTTTCTTTATTCATGGGAATCATGTCTACGGGATTCAAGCCAAATGGTGGAAAAATATAAGCATACACATGTCTTACAAAAGGTGTTTACCTAACAAACTAGGGTTTTACCTTTTAAAAAAAAAAAAAAAAAAAAAAAAAAAAAAAAAAAACTACCTCGGACGGCGGCGCACAGTAGCAGTTCCGGCAACGGCAACAGCAGCAGCAACGGCGGTCGGCGGCGGCAGCAAGGTCACGGACGGGAGCTGCTTGATGATGAAAAAAAAAAATTTCGTGAGGAAAAAAGAAAAGGGTTTTGTCTCTTTTATAGACAAAAAATTAGAAGAATCCCAATAGAAGAAGGATTCCTCCCTTATTTGGTTTCCTCTTTTGATTCAAATACCTAAAGAAAGAAACCGGCCCCACTAAGGGATTCCATACAAGCGTGACGGCGTGGGAAACTAGCGGTCGGCCAACACTCTTCCGCGTAAACTCCTTTTATCTTGTCCTTCTCACATATGTATGTCACCATCTCATGCCTACCACACAATAGTGTAACCATTATGTGCTAGGCAGGGGACTTAATGTTGATGGTGGATTTTCGTTTAAGGTTAAATTTGTAAAAAACCGAAAAAATTATGCTACGACATCTTGTAAAAGATAAAGCCATTTATAAGTGTTGGATACTCCTCACTTAATTCACCAAGAATGGAGCATGTAGCAACAATCCCATTATGTGAATACATGAAATTCCTCCAGTTGGAGCATGTAGCAACAATCCCATCCTGTGAATTTCATATCAGCCTTGTATTTCCAGTACTCATTATCAGTGTGGCATGACGACCGAGTGTTACTCTTACAGAGTAACACGAACCTCCAAGCACTATAATGAAACCATGTACGAAATACCCGTACAGCCGACTCTCGGTGTGTTATACTAGCCCGATTGAGCCCCTCTCGGTGTGTTATACTAGCCCGATTGAGCATCCTGAATGACCGTATCGATCCCGATATGATCTCGATCGCAGTCATCCAACTCCATAAGCATGATTGGATGACCCCGCATCAATTCCATCACCCCCAGCGGTATGGAATACCCACGGCCGACCCCGCATGGTCGGTCATTGGCCCGGCTTGCCAAGAAACCGTTCATACCAAGCATTATGGACTAAAACCCTAAATTAGGGTTTGCGGCATATTACATGTGTTGCAAAGCGGTCTCAACCATCCATCTTCGCAGGTATAGATGGAGGGTTTAGATGTAGATTCAAAGGGCCCAGAGCATGTCAACACAATCACCGTGGCCCGCCTACACACTTGACCAATCGGTCAAAACCAACCATGGTTGGTCGTGACAAAATTGTCACCCAAACAAGAGATGGCGCACGTCTTTGAAAGCCAAAATTAGGGTTTCAAGCCATCACGCGCGTCCATCTTCTCCGGCACGAATGGAGGGTCACAGATTAGATTAAGCAGGTCCGATCATACCAGCATGACCATCGTGGGCCCATCTACCTCCTCATGTGTTCGGCCAAGGTATACCATGCCTGGTTAGTCCAAAACGTGCGCCCAAACTAGCATGGCCACGCCTCCCAAACCACAAACTGATCTCAACCGCTCAACTTCGCTGGACGATTTGGATGGCTCGGATCACGTTTTAATGGGGTAGTCAGGTATAGGTGTGAACACCGCCTACCACCTACACGCTGGTATGATCGACCAAGACCGACCAAGATGGGTCGTCTTGAAACGCGTGCCCAAACTAGGGATGTCACGCGGTTTCCAACTCCTTTGCGGCAATGGATTGCCGCAAACCGATCTCAACCACTCAACTTTACCGGTCAAATTGAGTGGCCTAGATCGCGCCTTCATGGGACAAAGTGAGGTATGGACGTGCACACCGGCATGCCGTCTACACACATGCCCTGGTCGGTCCTCTCCAAATCCCTTTCCATGCTTGGTTTCGACCAAGTCAAGAGTGATGCTTGCGCACCTCTTCAAAAAACCTAATATTCATTAACGGTCGCAGATGAGTGTCTCAAAGATCATCTCATCTCATCCGACACACAAAACAACCGAAGGACATGGAACATTACCTATCACTTTTCGCGAGACATTCCCGAAAATAAAGGATAGCTTAGTTGTCATCCACTATGTATTACCCTGTTTAAGATTGTTAGGCAAGTCATTAGGAGAGAGAAAGTTTAAGAGCACTTTAACTTCTACGATATTTTTCTGTAAATACTTTATGAATCCAATCAATAAATGTTCTTGATCTTACATCTTCTAATGGATTAATTACAAAATTCTGAATAATATGCGCAGCTAGAAACAGGACCTAATCTTGTTGGTTTAGGAAAGAAAATCGCAACCAAAGTTGTTTAGATCAAGAAATTCAACTAGATGAAGCAGAGAAAAGATATGGCATATGGGAGAGTAATGGTTAACTTTCGAAAATGAGGAAGGATACACAAACTAGATTTTGAAGGAAAGAAGATTAAGAGAAATAACGCACCTTTGAAAGATTGGGAAAAGCAAGAGATAACATTCCTACGGAGGAAATATCAAAAGAATATATAAAGATGAAGATATATTTTCATATAATATTCAAGGTTTTGGGTTAAAGGGGAGATAAAAATATGTATTCCATTAGAGGAATTGAAACAGGACATTGAGTGTGGTGGATATGGAATCACCATACAAACATGTTGCTAGTTGGGTACATGCAATAAAAGCCGTGGCGCGACGCTCATCAACGTATCAAATTTCAAACACCAACTGGAACGAGATCGGTGGACGCCGCTGAGAAGAATATATTATCAAAATGAAGTAAAATGTTACGCAAGCGAAAGAACGTATCAAAATCAAAAGAAAGAAAACTAAGAAAGAAGAAGAATTCAGTAGTTTACATGATAAGAGCAAAGTACCCAATGGATTCTCTGAGAAGAAGATGATAGAAGAACCAAAAGGACCAACCCCTATGGGAGAACCAAGGCCAGTTAACAAAAGAAGGAATACATGTTGACCCTAGAAAGACTTCAAAAGTCAATGGGTTAAGCATCGCTAGGAAGGTTCATTTTCAAGACTGTAAACACTGGGAAAAAAAGGATCGAAATTTAAATGGACTATGAATTTTACAAGGGATCAAAGAACATTTAATGGATATATCTTATTATGTATGCGTAACCAGGAGAGGAATTATTAATATACCGTCGCATGCCTTATGGGGTGCTATGCTGGACGCAGGAATCCAATTTATTATATCAAAGAAACTTTAACGCCGCCGAAAGAAATTATTCCCGGCGATCCGCTTAACTCAGACATTTTTCGATATTATTAGAGTGGTGAAAGGTACCAATCGTCAAGATCAAGAAGAGTTGAAAGATGGAAACGCTCAAATAAGCCATTATAAACTCAAATATGAAATATCTTCAACCAAATCACATGGATAATTTCCTTTGAAGAAGAGGACAGAGATGAAATGGATGATGTAGAAGAAGAGTATGAGATCCAAAAGATTTGTTAACAGCCAACCCAAGGGAAATATTAGTGGATGGATCATCCAACTGTGAAGGTAAAGGAGTGGAATTATTGTGATTTCGAGGCAATAAATTAGCTTTGCTTTTAGATTGGAATTTGAGTTCACTAACAATGAAACTGACCACATGCTTTTAAGATTTGCGAAATTGTGTAGGATTACCAAATGACTCACGTATGTTGATCCATCCCTACGAAATGATGAAGCGTAGAGAAGGAGACACATATCAAGGAGCAAGGCCTTTATATCAAGTATGATGGTAGACCCAACTGCGAGGAATATCAAAATATGACGCTACTAGCACCAATTAATAAAGAGGAGGGACAAGAAGTGTATATAATGATGGTGGTCCGCGAGGAAGATTGGAGTAGAACTTCATGCGTACTTAATGAAAGGCGCTAGATTGAAGCACACAAGTTAAAGAGTCCAACAAATTATGAATCCACGGCGTGCTTTATCGGCCCCTTCGCTCACCTATCAAGGAAAGAAGGAGAAACCATATTGAAAATGAATGCCGAAATCATAGGCTCAATAAAGCAAAGACGCAGATATTATTGTATATGGCTGGAGGACGCGAGAGCAATAGCCGGTTTGTCAAAGACACTCATGCACCTATTTTCAAGTGGCCTTTTGAAAATGGGGTTTAGATATCCCATTTTTACCAGAATTTGACAAAGGAGATACTATTGTCGCAATCGGATTATTTCACAAAACGGGCAGAGGTGAAACAAGCTCTGAGTTGTCAAAGCTAATGCATTTCGTATCCACTTGGTTATACAACCCTAGTCGGAGTTATTTGGTTAGTGAGGCGTCATTACCCATCACTTTACCACACCATAATGCAAGTGCGACTCCACTTCACAAGTATCGACTTCTGTGAATAACGCAGTTATTCAATTGAAAGATTACATGCTATCTTTCGTGGATCCACGATCCACACATTCCGAGTACATCAATCATGTCACAAACTGGGGGGATACATATTGGGGTATTGGTCTCTCACGTGCAACGCGCCATCACAAGAACGTGTTAGGAAGTCATGGACGGTTAGAGATGAACAGAGAAGTGGGCAAGGCTGGTCGTATCACCAACGCACAACTCCACTACTCCATCACTCCACTTCCTCCACTTCCCACGAGAGACGTGAATAAGGCTCAATGACTTGTATAAATAGGTTCTCCGCCCTATTTTCAAACGACAACACAAGTCCAGACGAGACAGAAAACCAAGTGTTAATACAAAACGTATTCCAACACCCAGAGCTTGCTTGCATCAATTACAAGCCTGCTCACCTTTCTATTACAAGTCATAAGCAAGCCAACACCTTCACAATCTCAACACCTTCTTCGCTTCCTCCCTAAGATCAACCCCATCTCCTTCACTTTGTGACCGAAACAAGTCCTGAACGGCCATTTCTTGGTTTAGGCCGGACTTGCATAGATTGATCTCTCGAATCTACAAGCACTCACCGCGCAGTGCATTTGTTTAAGGTTTAGATTCATTCCTCATCCACACCCCAAATTACCAAATTCTGCAGGAATAGTTTTCACCCATAAACAACGCCTATACCCCATTACCTCACGAAAGTATGATCTGGGTCACTCAATTCATCCGGTGAAGTTGAGTGGTCGAGATCGATTTGCGACAGGAAACCAGTGCCGCAAGAGCCGCACGTCACGCCCACTTCAGGCACACGTTCCAAGACGACCAATCTTGGTCGGTCTTGGCCGATTAGCCTGGTGTGAAGGTTGTAGGCTGGTGTTTACGCCTATACCTGAATATCCCATAAAAACGTGATCTGAGCCATCCAAATCGTCCGGCGAAGTTGAGCGGTCGAGATCAGTTTTTGGTTTGGGAGGTGTGACCACGCTAGTTTGGGCGTGCGTTTTGGATTAGCCAGGCATGATATTGATGAGTGCCAAATTGCATATTTCTGCATCTTTTTATTGGCATTTAACTCATCTTTTGTGCTTAGAAATCAGATATTATCCCAAATTCTGTATTTTCTCTGTTTTCAAGAATAAATACTTGTACTAATTAATTTTGTGTTTTTAGGTAGTAAATAAAGCTCGGAGAAACTAAGGAGCCAAAAGAGCAGAAAATTGGAGACGAGCGTCTATGGAGCAAAAAGCCAAAGCCCGCGCGCGCATCAGTTGCAACCCAACAAGTAGCAATGATAGGGTGTAGAATACATCCTATTTATTATCTATTGTTTATGCTTTCTTTGCTATTTTTCTTGTAAATTATGTATTTTACGCTTGTTTTGAGTTTTGTAGCTACTTTGGAGTCACACGGAGGAAAAGAAGAAGAAATTACTCTATTTGAGCCAAAAAGGGCAAAAAGGTCATTTTACAGGCGATTGATATATGGAGCCCAGTTAAGGTTAAGGGGCAACCCAATTTGGAGGAGTACTAAAGCCAGTGCCCACCAAGGCTAAGAGGGGTCGTCATCAGTGGTACCCCTTATCATTTATCGTAGGGTGTAATTATCCCTGGGTGTCCCCTAGCCTATGCAAGAGGGGTATCATTATCCATCCCTTTTCCTACAACCCTAAATTACTCGATCATCACCTCTCAATCATTCACTTTCACCTGGAACTAAAAGCAAGAGAACTAGAGAAATCGAAAATGGAGAAATTAGGGTTCGTCTCTCAGAATCGTTAAACAAGGCGATTGAGAGATCGAATGTTAAAAAGAAAGTTGCCGTCAGAATTCGATGAGATTCAGAGGAGGATAAATAGAGGTCATGTATTATCCGAAAAGAAATCAAGAGCGATGAGTTTCTGAGATGATGTCGCTTCGATTAATGGTGGTATTGATCAAATTGAGAGGAAGATACTGGTGTAGGTTGTAAAGATTAGGGTTTCAATCGAACCAAGAGAAGGGGATTGAGTGGAAGAATGGAATCGAAGGATTAGTTGATGCAACGAAGATTTTTGGGTTTGATTCGAATTATTGATTATGTCGCCAGAATGATTATCGCCTGCCATTGAACCTGTTGGAAGAACGAGAAAAGCGAGATGGGTTTTTGATTGAATCTAAGATGGAAATGTTGGGGTTTGATGATGAGTTTAAGATCGAGAAATTGCTGTGTATTTAAGCTAAAAAATGAGATGTGGGTTAAGTTGAAATTCGATCTCAAATGAGTTCTCTGAAGCTGAGAAGTTCTATGAGTTTAATTGAGCTGGAATTGGGGGTTTTTACTTTTGGTTCTGGAATGATGAAAATGGGTCAGTCTGATTAGATTGTTGTTGAAGGTTGTGGCCGAGAAGGTGATTGCTAAGCAAGGAAGAGGTGCTGTTAAGATGGGTTTGATTTGGCAGTAGTGTTGAGGCTGAATCTATAACAGAAGTTGATTGATGGCTTGCTGTTGCTGCACAGTGAGTTGTGATAGAGGCTGCTGTCAGGGAGATGTTCAAGGGAGTAAAAGAGAAAGTCAGGAATTGAAGCTCAGGGTAATGGGTCTGTAATGCTGTGCACAGGGGAATGAATGAGGTTAAGTTGCAATGGAGCTGAGCCTCTGTTGATGGAGATAGGAGAAAGAAGATGATGCTGTAAAGTTAGCTCAGCCTGAGAAGCAACAGAGGAAATTGATGAATGAATTGTGCCTTAGATGTATGTTTAGGATGTCACAGGAACTGAAGAAGTAAAGGCCGGAATGTGGCCTGGAATGCCAGAAACAATTAAACTCTACGGATATTTCTTCCGCGAGTCAACTCTGCATCAGCGATGACCGATCCGCACGATCCAGCTGATCCAAAGACAAACCCAGTAAGACGAGTAAGCTCAAGAAGACCGACTCGTGTTTCGACTCACCATCTGGCTTGACTTTCTTGACTAACGGCTGACTAACGGTTTGACCACTTTGACCGTTAGTCCTAACGGTTGACTGACGGAATATTCCGTCGAATATTCCACTGACGGAGAAATTTTCATGTGGCCGGCGGTGACGGATTCCGGCCTATTTCCGGCCATAATACCAGTTTTCCGGCGAGCCAAAAATTCCAGAATTTTCTATGGATTTCTCTCATGGGTGTGAAGACTTGGACTAGGAATTGGATGGAGAATTGGGCTCAAACTTGGAAAGAGAAGATGGAAGAGTTGAGAAAAGCTTGGATTTGGAAATTGAATTGCTAAAGGAAAAGGATTCTATTCCTTGGAAGAGTTGGAGAATATTGAAGCCTATAAATAGAGAAGTTTTCTACATCTTTTACACACCTCTCTACACACAACACTTTTCTTTTCTTATTCTTTGTGTGAACTCTTTAACATGAGTAGATAATTTAATTATTGATTGAGGATGAATTCCTAGTTCTTAACATATAATTTGAGTTTTGTTTTCAATTCTATCTTGAAGTTTTTCACATGATTATCGTTTGTTTTTACTAATAGGAATGATCTTAATGACATTCATGATTGATTGATAGATTGTTTGGGTGGCCAACTAAATTGATTTGTCGATTTAATCTAATGCTAGTGAAAGTTAGGAGATAAGTAATCGTTTCTTGACTCTTTACATAAGTAGCAAACACGAGACCTTGCGGAGGGATTCCGTGGAGCAATTGTGTGTAGAAACAACGCTAGAAAGTGAACCAAGCGAACCGAGTTTAACTACTAGTACTAAACCTAAATTCATAAATCTTAATGCATTCAGGAATTACATCTTGTAAGCGAACCTCGGGTGGTTCTTTTGAATAGAATCGATAACTAACTAAGCGGACACTTGTTACTCAGTGAAATTAGGGATTTTGGGGCTAGCTAAGCGGACTCGCTATCCTACGGTTGGTGATAATCTGTGGCTAATAACATGTGGATGAAAAACATAACTTGATTCATTGTTTTGTAACGAAGAAGGATTCCTTGGTCTTGTCTCTCTTATTGCTTTCAACTTTATCTTTTAATTGCTTTGTTTATTTTCTTTTGCTTTTTACACCCCCCTTTTCGTGACAATTTTTACAACTAGAATCTCTTGCTCCTCGTGGGAACGAACTTGACTTCCATTATATTATTTTTAATTGAGTGGAAATATTGATTAATTTGATTGCACCTACGACACGCATCAAGCAACCCATTTACAAGCCCGTCCCTTCGGAGCCGTTAGATTCGAGCCATTTTGATCCTACGGTCGCTCCATCCCTTGCATCAATCCTTGATGTGCCCGCTCAACACCACATCCGCATATACCTACACCCATCGAACCAAACCCCATTTCTCTTTCATTTTCTCTTTCTTCTCCCCCCGACAGTTTCAGAGCTCCACCTCCTTCACCCATACCAGTTGCAGACCACCTCACCACCTCCACCATCTCCTTACCCTGACACCAGCACCAACCGCACCAGTAACCACCTGCTCCGCCACTCTACCTCATGTTATCTCTATCATAGCTTCTCCATACCCTAGAAGCTAGGTTAGAGATAGTTGGAGCTAGGGTTTTCTCCAACATCAAATCAATGGAGTCAGAGACGAAGTAAGGGAGGAAAGAGGTTTGGGTTCGCATTAATTGTAAGTTTTGAGTGTTAGAGAAGAAATTCTAGGTATAAAAATCAGTTGTTCTTCATCTGAAAAACCAAGTCAGTTTTAGGGTTTTAATTTGTAATTCAATTTTTAATTCTGTTTGCATGATGTTCTAATTCACTCTGCTAGGGTGTAGATGAAACCCTTAATGATTATATGAAGTTAATTCACATTCAAGCTTCTATTCTTACTGTTTTGTATTGTATTAGGATTATTAGCTAATTGTTGAGCAAATTAGCCTGTGATTGGTTGTACTGTAAGAAGACAACCAATACTAGGGGAGAATTAGTGAATGCAATTGGCATAATTTCCACCTGAAACCTTCAAGGGAAGTGTAAGAGTATAACTTGAATTGTATTACTTTAATATAGGATTAGGAGGTGAATTCAATCACCCTAGTGCCACTCAACCATCTGTTACAACACCTAGTGATTATCTGTTGCCTTAGTTTACAATCACAATTCCATCCTTGTCGTATCGACACTAAAACAAATCATATTTGTGTTACAATACCTTAGAAATCAGTTTAGTGAATCCCTGCTGACACTTACACACTCCATATCCCTGAGGATTCGACCCGTGCTTGCCCTGTGTTGCAAAACAACACTGTGCACTTGCAGTATAAGTTGTAGGCAAAACAAATCACACATTTACCAGCCTACCAAGTTTTTGACGCCGCTGCCGGGGATTTGGTAGTGCGCTGTGTTGATAGTTTACTTTCCTTTCACTGATTTTCAACCCATCATTGTATATGTATGCTCTGAAATTGTTGTTTGTAGTCATTCTTAGTGTAATTTTGATGTTAACCATCCATCTGTGTAGCTGGCATTCTAGTTTTGCTTTAGTAAGTGTCGTAGCTTTGGTATTTTGTTATAACTTAGCATAGTCATCTTGTTTTATATTTTGCATTCTACTCTCTTTAAAATAGCTTGTCATTATAATCAGAGCTTAGTTAGTCCATCTGTTCATATAAAGTTCATCTTAGCTCTTTAGTTTTAGTTTGTGACTTTTATCTTTCCCTTCTCATCTCGCATTCTCTAGAAATCTATAAATCTTCATTGTATATTTGCTAGTGTTTGTTATTTCAGCTCCATAGCATCACCGAACATTGTGCCGCTTTTTGTTATCCTGTGGCTAAATCTTTACCTTAGGTATAGCTCGCATTTGTCATTGTAGCACCAAGTGCTCTCTTGCTTTAATCTGTGCAATTTTGGAAGCCGAGATTTCTTTGTTGAGCTAGCAGGTACCTGCTATGCTGCTGTACAACCAAGGAAGAGGAGAAGATAAAGGCGCAGGACAGTGTGGATTTGCCTAAACCCAGTTTGATACTGGCGATATTGTACTCTCCAACCCCATTTCTGCCCTGTGTTGTGATGCATGCTATGTGAATTTAAGTTTAGCCAGACTTGTTACTGATCTGTGCAACACTGAAAAAAATTGGCTGACTACCCCTGAATATGTGCATGATACACCATATTTGCATGATAAGCTAGTTACTCTGCTGAGTGCTACTCAAGCCTGTGCTGTGAAATCTTGGCCTCTACAAGGCCTATGCTTGAACCCTTAGCTCCCACCTGCCCTGTGCTCAACTCCACCCCTCAGCACTGTGAGTTTGAGTTGCAACCGGTTAAGATTGGTTAGCTAATAGCCCTGTACTTCAGCAAAGCCTTTCTCTGTCAACCAATTCTAGGAAACCTTGTGTGAGCTATAATCCTCCAAGTTGCTGTCATCGTCACTTGTACATACCTGCAATCTATGGCTTTTAGGTGTTCTGTGCTGTGAACCCTTGGCCTCGACAAGCATTGTGTTCAACTCCAGCCCCTGCAGCTGTGAGTTTGAGCTACAACTTGGATAACAAAATTTGCTGCAAACCCTGTTGACATCAACTGGGCTGGTTGATATCAACTAACCTAGTTGACTCTGTCAACCCTGAGCTTACCTCGTGACCATCCGACTGCAATTTTTGTGCATACATCTCTCGAGAACTTGGGTACCACTTGACCTGTGTTGACACTCGAGCATGTTGTAAAGTGCTAGCATTGATTATTTGTTGATTCATTTGCTACATCTGAAGTTCATATCTGAAATGTGCTTTGCTATTAACCTTATGATGCTTTGAACTCACATGCAAATATCTCGTGATGACCGTAATCTGTGAATGAGCTGTGCCATTGGAGTGAATGTTGAGTGTCCGAGTTTGCATTAGCATCTCATTTGTTGTATGCCACGCACAAAACCAGCACATGCTTCACCTTGAGTGAGCACATCCCATAACCCTGAGCACCTCATACAAAATTTTTGATGTTCTTGTGCACCTTCCAACAGGCCAGTGTAGTGTGCAACCTGCCAAAGAAGACGCAAGCCGTGGCCGAGCATAAATAAACCAAAGACATAACCTCTTGTCTTTGTATTGTGAAGGCCATCATAACCAGTGCTGTGTAATCTCTACCAGCAACAACCAGCAATTACAAGCACTTCTGTGTGCTTAGTTTTGAGAAATTAGGTTTCATTTTGTGTAAGGTTGTGTTGTTCTGTGTTGATCTGAGCACATAACTTATGTTGTGCATGTAGCTGTGTTGCTATGTGCACATCACCTGTGCATAAGCTGAGCTGCACTTAAAGCTCTGCCATTTAGACCTGCCAAACTGGGCTGGAACCCAGTTCCACTGGGCTTTGCATAGCCACTGGGCTGTGCAGTTGCACATAAACTGGGCTGAAGCCCACATAACTTGTGCTTTACACACACCCAGCAACCCTGTGTGCTTTTATTGGGGTATCACTTGTATCATTTTTGCTTTTCTCGTGTTGAACTTGATTGTATGTTAACATGCTAGATGCGCTAGCTAGGCTATGATTGTGTCTTTTAGAGACCAAACAAATCGACTAGTTAGAATCCGCCCGACGAAATTGTTAGCATACCCAGTTCTTCAACAAAGCCCAAGCCCATCGAAAATGTAAAACCATGGGTGATGAACAAAACCAACCCCGTAGTCTCAAGGACTACATGTACCCAACTAGGGCAAGCCAGCCCTCTTGCATCATTCTCACAGGTGATGCTTGTCGGTTTGAACCGAAAGCAAGCACCATTCACATGCTACCCGTGTTTAGAGGGGTCGATGCTTTGAAAACCCCTACCATCACGTGAGAGATTTTGAGGATATTTGTGGGACTCGCGTTTTAACCAAATGCCGGAGGAGTCCCTCAAACCGAGATTGTTTCCTTTTCTCTCAAAGACAAAGCCAAGTCATGGCTTCATGCCCTACAACCACAGTCCATTAGAACATGGGACGACCTCACAAAAGAGTTTTTCAAAAAGTTTTTCCCAAACCATAAGACGGCGACAATTCGCCAAAGTCTAAATGGTTTTGTGCAATTAGAAGACGAAACTCTAGCAAAGTACTTGGAGAGATTCAATGAATTATTGCTCCAATGTCCCCACCATGGTTTTGAAAAATGGAGACTCGTGCAAATATTGTATGAGGGTCTAGATGTTAGAACCCGAACCACAGTCGAGTCAATGTGCAATGGTGCATTTATTGACAAGAGTGCTGATGACGCTTGGACTTTCTTAATCGAAGTCGCTGAAAAGACTCAACAATGGGAGTCCATCCGTGAACCAAAAAGGACTACTCATGCAAATAATGTTCATAGAATCGAGTCTGACTTTGAGGGAAATGCAAAAATGGCATCTTTGCCCCGGAGAATAGAAATGCTTGAGTTGCAGAAGAATGTAAAATATAATGCCCCTACTCTCCGTGACCAAATTGAAATGGCCACTTGTGCCGCATGCCATAGCTCTAACCACTTAGTGGACAGCTGTCCAGACTTACATGAATTTCAAGAGTCTAAAACCGAGCAAGCCAATGCATTATACCATAGGCAAGAGAACAACCTGTATTCTCAAACCTACAACCCAGGGTGGAGGAATCACCCTAACTTCTCATGGTCCAAAGGGCGTGTACAAGGGGGAACAACAAATAACAACCAAGGATACTCATACCCTAGAAACCCCCAAGTACAACCACACCCTCAGTACCCCGTAGAGAAAAAGCCTAGCTTTGAAGACTGTGTCGGTCTGTTAACCCAAAATCTTTCACAACTTCAGAAAACCACCGACCAACGTTTGACAATTCTAGAACTTAAAATGGGTCAAATCTGTGATGCATTGAATGAGAGAGAAAAAGGCAAACTTCCTAGTCAACCCCAACAAAATCCAAAGAATGGGTTTCAGGCAGGCTCCTCAAACTGCAATGAAACTTCACATAGTCATGCGAATGTTGTCACCACTCTCCGTAGTGGTAGAGTTTTTGAGAACAATGTAGGTGTACCACAGTCAAGCGAGTCTAAATCAGACTCACCAGTACACACAACACCGCAGAAAACATCTACTGTAGAAAAAGAATCTGAGCATGTTGCTAAAACCAAAAGTCCTACTGATATAGATGTTTCTTTGCCAAGTAATGTACCTGTTGCTCCATTCCCACAAAGGTTGGTGCAACAAAGAGGGGGTAACCAATACAACGAGATTTTGGAAATGTTCAAACGAGTTAACATAAACATTCCATTTCTCGAAGCAATCAGATAAATACCCACCTATGCTAAGTTTTTGAAGGACTTGTGCACACAAAAGCGAAAGCTTCATGTGCATAAGCGTGCCTTTCTCACTGAGCAAGTGAGCTCCATAATCCAAAACAAGATTCCAACTAAGTTTAGAGACCCAGGTAGTCCAACAATTACATGCACCATAGGTGACCATGTGGTCGAAAAGGCATTGCTAGACTTAGGAGCAAGTGTGAATCTATTGCCATACTCTGTGTATGTGCAATGGGCCTTGGGAGGTGAAGCCCACACCGTTACGCTACGATTAGCGGACGATCTGTGAAAATCCCCGTGGTATTGTTGAAGATGTGTTAATCAAGGTTGATAAATTTTTCTTTCCCCGTGGACTTCATCGTCTTAGATACTCAACCCGTGCAAAACCCAAGTAATCACATTCCTGTGATTTTAGGACATCCTTTCCTGGCGACGTCCAATGCCATCATCAACTGTCGTAATGGAGTGTTGAAATTGTCTTTTGGTAACATGACCGTAGAGCTTAATGTCTTTAATACTAGTCAACAACCCATTGATTGTGATGATACTTGATTTGCATGAGATTAACATGATTGAGAGTCTGATCCAAGACTCTTTGCCCGACATTTTGTCAGTGGACCCTTTGCAAGCATGTTTAGATAACTTTGACTTAGATCTCTTCGAGTCTAAGTACATTGGGGAAATTCACTCCTTGCTTGAATCCGTTCCACCCATGGATATTGCTAAATGGCGAATGCAAAGAACCACTTCCACTCTCTCGATTCCAAATCGCCCCACCTCTTGATGTACCACCTAAGCTTGATTTGAAACCATTACCTGATACCTTGAAGTATGCTTTCTTAGGTCCTTCTGATACTTTACCTGTGATTATTGCATCATGTTTAGACACAGAACAGGAAAGTCAACTTTTATAAGTACTTAAAGAACATAAAGGAGCCTTAGGTTGGACCATCTCAGATCTCAAGGGCATAAGTCCCACAATTTGCATGCATCACATAAATCTTGAAGAGAATACTAAACCATCTAGGAAAATGCAAAGGAGACTTAACCCCAATATGAGAGATGTTGTCAAGGGTGAGATTTTGAAATTGCTTGATGCGGGTATCATTTACCCGGTTCCAGATAGCCAGTGGGTCAGTCCCATTCAGGTGGTACCCAAAAAGTCTGGCATTACTGTAGTTCAAAATGAGATGAATGAGCTTGTCCCCACCCGTGTGACCACTGGGTGGCGAGTTTGTATTGACTATAGAAAACTGAACACAGTAACAAAGAAATACCATTTTCCCCTTCCCTTCATTGACCAAATTCTGGAAAGGTTGGCAAAGCATAGTCACTATTGTTTCTTAGATGGCTATTCGGGCTACAACACGAAATTCACATAGCACCCGAAGACCAACAAAAGACCACATTTACATGTCCTTATGGAACATTTGCTTATTGCCGCATGCCTTTTGGGTTGTGTAATGCACCCGCTACTTTTCAACGTTGCATGATGAGCATATTTTCTGACATGGTAGATAAGTTTCTTGAAATTTTCATGGATGATTTTTCTGTGTTTGGGTCTTCTTTTGATGAGTGTTTGCATCACTTGTGTGCTGATTAGGTGTAAGGAAAAGAATTTGGTTTTGAATTGGGAAAAATGTCATTTCATGGTTAACTCGGGCATTGTTTTAGGGCATATCATCTCGGAAAAAGGCATAGAAGTAGACAAAGCCAAGGTTGATCTCATTCAACACTTGCCTCAACCTCGTTCTGCGAGGGACATAAGATCATTCTTAGGCCATGCGGGTTTTTACCGCCGATTCATCAAAGACTTTAGTAAAATTTCAAGACCTTTGTGTAATCTTCTTGCGAAAGATGTTGCATTTGTCTTTGATGATGCTTGTAAGGAAGCATGGGAGCAAATCAAGGCTCTCCTTACATCTGCCCCTATAGTCGACCACCCGACTGGACATTACCATTTGAAATTATGTGTGATGCGTCTGACTATGCTGTAGGAGCTGTTTTGGGCCAGCGAGTAGACAAACTTCCTTATGTGATCTACTATGCTAGTAAAACACTTAATGATGCTCAACTGAATTATTCCACTACTGAGAAAGAGTTGCTAGCTATTGTGTTTGCATTAGATAAGTTTAGATCTTATTTGATAGGGTCTAAGGTCATCATATATTCTGACCATGCTGCATTGAAATATCTTTTGTCTAAAAAATACGCTAAGGCTCGTCTAATTCGATGGATACTCTTGTTACAAGAGTTTAACCTCGAAATTCGAGATAAGAAAGGGTCAGAAAATGTTGTTGCCGATCACTTGTCTAGGTTGAATGTTGAATCTGCTGATGAATCCGTGTTGATTAGAGAGTCATTCCCTGATGAACAATTGATGCTTGTGTCTGAAATGCCGTGGTTTGCTGATATTGTGAACTACCTTGCTACAGGTAGAATGCCCTTGCATTGGTCTAAACAAGACCGTTCTAAATTCTTGGCTGAAGTTAAACATTTCCTTTGGGATGACCCATATCTGTTTAAGTACTGCCAAGACCAAATCATTAGGAGATGTGTCCCCAATTCTGAACAAAGGGATGTCATCTCTTTCTGTCATGACCATGCATGTGGAGGCCACTTTAGTTCCAATAAAACTGCTGCAAAGATCTTGCAGAGCGGTTTCTATTAGCCAACACTGTTTAAGGATAGCCATGCTTTTTGTGTTGCTTGTGACCGATGCCAGAAATTAGGAAGTATCTCTAAGAGAAACATGATGCCCTTACAACCCATTTTGATTGTTGAGCTGTTTGATGTGTGGGGTATTGATTTCATGGGTCCATTTCCTAACTATGAAGGTAAGTTGTACATTCTTGTTCTTTGTTGATTATGTCTCTAAGTGGGTAGAGGCCATTGCATCCAAAACAAATGATCATAAAGTTGTTCTTTCTTTTCTTAAGGAAAACATTTTCTCCCGTTTTGGAACACCTAGAGCAATAATCAGTGATGGAGGTAGTCATTTTTGCAATAGACCCTTTGAATCACTTGTGCGCAAGTATGGAATCACTCATAAGGTAGCAACACCTTACCATCCTCAAACCAAAGGGCCAAGTAGAAGTTTCTAATAGGGAAATTAAGCATATTCTTGAGAAGACTGTCAATCCTTCTAGTAAAGATTGGTCTTTGCGCTTAAATGATGCTTTGTGGGCCTATAGAACTGCATACAAGACTCCCATTGGGATGTTTCCTTACAGACTTGTGTACGGTAAAGCATGTCATCTCCCTGTTGAGTTAGAGCACCGTGCATATTGGGCTGTAAAGAAGTTGAATTTTGATCTTTGATAAAGATGGTAACCAAAGAAAACTTCAACTCAATGAGTTAGAAGAATTGAGAAATGATGCATATGATAGTGCCAAATTGTACAAACAAAGAATGAAAGTGTTTCACGACAAGCGCATTCTGCGCAAGTCCTTCACACTGCCAAAAGTTTTATTGTACAACACTCGTTTGCATTTGTTTCCGTGAAAGCTACGTTCTCGATGGTCGACCATTCTTGGTACGTACTGCTTTTCCCCCATGGAGCCGTTGAAATTGAAAACCCAAAGAACCAAGAACATCTTCAAAGTCAATGGTCAAAGATTGAAACCATTTCTAGAGCATCTTCCACCAGAAGTTGAGACCGTCGACTTGGAAGACCCCATCTATGTGGACTATACTAGTTCACTTGTGTACATACATATGGACTCAAAATCCATTCTCTTTCCCTTTTTATTTTTCTTTTTGCATAGTTCTTTTTTGTGCTAACCAACCTTTTTGTCTTGCGCTCTGGTTGTTTGCTTTCAAAGCATTCATCCTCCTTTGGTTTAGCAACACCCTTGTACATCCGGTAATCTCTTCCCTTTTCTCTACTCAACATAGTTCTCTTGGTATGTGACTTTTTGAATTCTTATCATCTGTTGACACATTGAGGACAATGTTTGATTTAGGTTTGGGGGTGCATTTGCATTTGCATATAGAGTTTTTAGTCTTTTATTTCAAAAAAATCAAAAATTTCAAAAAAAAATCAAAACTCTTTGTAAATATGTACATAAAAACCTCCAACTTTTAGAGATCTTAGAGTCACTAGCATGATTCTAGTTATGTTTACACAGAGAGTCTGACCGAAACAACAGAACTTGGAAGTACTGGAGAACACAATCGGGTTTCTTAGTTGATTAGAGCGTTAAAGTTGGATTTAACCATACTGGAGGGCGAATTAGGTGTTGTATAGATATTCGGTAGTAGAATTGTGATCACCCATAGTGGAGACTACCCATTTTTACATCAAGCGAGGCACCAACCTTCAATTTTTGTGACTTTCTAGAAAAGCTGTAGAGTGTGTGTCACCGTACGTCAATTCCGGGTAGGAATGGTGAGCTACCCAACTTCGCACCACTTTCAAAGACTATTTTGATCTCTTGAGTGCTAATTTCTTCAATCATGAGGGTGACGTTTAAAGATGTAAACTCCTTCTTGTAGTTCGATTTGCAGTTAGCATCACTCTCTCCCTCTCAACAACATCAACAGATTCATAGAAACACATCGTCGTCAGCAAGCGGAGCATCATCAGAATATTTGAAGAAAAGTTGAAATAGTCCAAGGTTTACATGCAACAATGCAAAGAATGTGTTTCATAGGATGAGAATTAATGAAGTTTGTGAAATCAAGACAATACAAGTGTGGAAAATTGAGTTTTATTGTTATTTTTATTTCATGTAAAAAAAAAAATGTTTGTCAAGTTTTTGTGAAGTTCAGAAGTTCATCATCAACAGTTGAAGACCGAAGATTGAAGACGTTTCTATGGATGCTAAGAGAGAGTGATATTAATTGCCGATCGGGTGAGAAGGTAAGTGAGTACTCCCATCCTTGCTAATGGTTGATTTCCTTTCTTAGAGATCATCAGAAAAAGATTCTTTTTGTCCACAACTCGTGGAGTCTCCAAATTATTTCGGAAGGTTATCCTTCTCACCTTCAACGTGTGCAGGATTTCTCTCTTTATTCCCGCCTGCACACATGAGAGACTAAAAACGGTCTTTTTGAGTGCAATTATCATAAAACCCTATTGGTGAGGCGAAGTCGAGGCTTGTGATCACTATCGAATCCGAATTCTTTCATATGGTATGGTTATTTCTCGCTCAACTCTTAAGGATGAGAATGCGTTCTTTGGTAGTTCTAACTTCGTGTTACTAGCATGCAGAAACTCTATGTCCTCATAGATCCTTGGATGTTTGAGACTCTTTTACACTCTGAAGTTGGAGAAGGTTTTGTGGGTACACCTCTGGTAAACCCTCACGAGACTACAACTCGTCCACTAGGGACACCTAGGGGTTCAAAGGCTTAGTGCATACGCTAAATGCATTCGAGAGACCAGCGACAGTGGTATAGTTAGGATTTCTTAATTTATGTTTCACTTGAGGACAAGTAAAATTCAGGTTTGGGGGTATTTGATGAGTGCATATTGCATATTTTTGCATCTTTTTATTGGCATTTAACTCATCTTTTGTGCTTAGAAATCAGATATTATCCCAAATTCTGTATTTTCTCTGTTTTCAAGAATAAATACTTGTACTAATTAATTTTGTGTTTTTAGGTAGTAAATAAAGCTCGGAGAAACTAAGGAGCCAAAAGAGCAGAAAATTGGAGACGAGCGTCTATGGAGCAAAAAGCCAAAGCCTGCGCGCGCATCAGTTGCAACCCAACAAGTAGCAACCCATTTACAAGCCCGTCCCTTCGGAGCCGTTAGATTCGAGCCATTTTGATCCTACGGTCGCTCCATCCCTTGCATCAATCCTTGTTGTGCCCGCTCAACACCACATCCGCCTATACCTACACCCATCGAACCAAACCCCATTTCTCTTTCATTTTCTCTTTCTTATCCCCCGACGCTTTGAGTTCCACCTCCTTCACCCATACCAGTTGCAGACCACCTCACCACCTCCACCATCTCCTTACCCTGACACCAGCACCACCACCTGCTCCGCCACTCTACCTCAAGTTATCTCTATCATAGCTTCTCCATACCCTAGAAGCTAGGTTAGAGATAGTTGAGCTAGGGTTTTCTCCAACATCAAATCAATGGAGTCGAGACGAAGTAAGGGAGGAAAGAGGTTTGGGTTCGCATTAATTGTAAGTTTTGAGTGTTAGAGAAGAAATTCTAGGTATAAAAATCGGTTGTTCTTGATCCGAAAAACCAAGTCGGTTTTAGGGTTTTAATTTGTAATTCAATTTTTAATTGTTTGCATGATGTTCTAATTCACTCTGCTAGGTGTAGATGAAACCCTTAATGATTATATGAAGTTAATTCACATTCAAGCTTCTATTCTTACTTGTTTTGTATTGTATTAGGATTATTAGCTAATTGTTGAGCAAATTAGCTTTGTGATTGGTTGTCTTGTAAGAAGACAACCAATACTAGGGGAGAATTAGTGAATGCAATTGGCATAATTTCCACCAAACCTTCAAGGAAGTGTAAGAGTATAACTTGAATTGTATTACTTTAATATAGGATTAGGAGGTGAATTCAATCACCCTAGTGCCACTCAACCATCTGTTACAACACCTGGTGATTATCTGTTGCCTTAGTTTACAATCACAATTCCATCCTTGTCGTATCGATACTAAAACAAATCATATTTGTGTTACAATACCTTAGAAATCAGTTTAGTGAAGCCTGCCGACACTTACACACTCCATATCCCCGAGGATTCGACTCCGTGCTTGCCCTATGTTTGCAAAACAACACTGTGCACTTGCAGTATAAGTTGTAGGCAAAACAAATCACACATTTACCAGCCTACCAGATATGCCTTGGCCGATCGGGTGATGGAATAGATGGGTCCACAGTGGTCATGCTGGTATGACCGGACCTGCTTAATCTAATCTTGGACCCTCCATTCGTGCCGGAGATGATGGACGCTCGTGATGCTCAAAACCCTAATTCTGGATTTCAAAGCCGTGCGTCACCCCTTGTTTGGGCGCAAGAATTTGTTACGACCAAGCATGGTTGGTCTTGACCGGTTGGTCAAGTGTGTAGGCGGGCCCTCGGTGATTGTGTTGACATGCTCTGGGCCCTTTGAGTCTACATCTACACCCTCCATCTATACCTACGAAGATGGATGGTTGAGACTGTTTTGCGACACATGTAATATGCCGCAAACCCTAATTTAGGGTTTTCCGTCCATACTGCTTGGTATGAACGTTTTTTGGCAAGCTAGGCCAATGGCCGACCATGCGGGGTCGGCAGTGGGTATTCCATACCTGCTTGGGAGTGATGTAACCGATCTGGGTCATCCAATCATGCTTGTGGAGTTGGATGACTGCGATCATATCCGGACTGATACGGTCAGTCTGGATGCTCAATCGGGCGAGTATAACACACCGAGAGGGGCTCAATCGGGCTAGTATAACACACCGAGAGGGGATCAATCAGGCTAGTATAACACACCGAGAGTCAGCCTGTACGGGTATTTCGTACATGGTTTCATTATAATGCTTGGAGGTTCGTGTTGTTCTGTAAGAGTAACACTCAGTCGTCATGCCGCACTGATAATGAGTACAGGAATTACAAGGCTGATTGCGCATTAATTAATAATGCTAGAAATTCACAGGGTATATGGGATTGTTGCTACATGCTCCAACCTGGATGAATTTCGTGTATTCATAGAATGGGATTGTTGCCACATGCTCCATTCTTGGTGAATTAAGTGAGGGAGTATCCAACACTTATTAATGGCTTTATCTTTTACAAGATGTCAGCGTATAATTTTCTGGTTTTTTACAATTTTAACCTTAAATGAAAATCCACCATCAACAGAAGTGTGGTAGAACCGATTCCAAGAAGCAAATCCATGTAAATACGGAATAAGGATTTGCAGTGAAAATATGTCAACATACTTTGAACACGAGCAGAAACTCTTATCATTTATTGTTCAAAGATATTCCTTGGTACTTAAGGTGATCCTGTGCCGAAATAAATTAAGAATCTTTTAATTAAGGTTTTGGTTTTGTATGCTTTAATTACCAGCAATTAATGCATAGCTCTAGAGAATAAAAATTAGTAATGTGCATTTACTAATTGGAGATTTTCTATGAGAGATTTCGGAAATATTGAACCAACATTTATTGGAATTAGGAAAACCGAATTTGGGCATTCATTGCATATTTTGAGAATGTTTTCGGTTTTGGAAATTCCTTGGTGTCCAAATATCCTTGGTCTATAAATACCTAAGTTTGCATATCTAGCAAACTATCCTAAGAGCCAGGAAAACTTCATTTCTTGTTGTTTCCGGTAGAGCCCTCTATTCAGAGATGAATGTATCCTAATTAAGTGAAATCTCTTACGACTGTTCGTTTAAATACTTTTGTGGGATCAATAAGCTCTAAGAGTATCGTTGTTGGGAAACTAGATAATTGCAGTTTTATTAGTTTTCTATTTGATTTGATTGACTAACGGTTGTTGAAATTTTGATTGCACCTAGTTTGTTTATTCTTGAGAATCTTCTCTTCTGATATAAGATTCACTAACACTTGATCAAAATATCCACGAGATCATTAGAACGGTTTTTAGATCTAAAGACATCTTGTGATAATCCATTGTTAACAGATTCCATTCTGTGTGTGATTGATCACAAGAGAATTCAAGTGTTGTTGTGCAAGTATTTGAAGGCAATATAACATTTGAAGACGGAGAAGAATTCTTATTAGTTTTCGTATCTTGTGGATTTAGTGCACAAGACCTTGATCGGCTGGGATCCAACTAGAACTAGTTTATTTATGATAGATATGATTGATTAGTTGCGTGAGATTGGCATTCTCTATATTTTTCTTTGAGATCTATATTGATTGAGTGTGAATCTATACTTGACTATTTCGGTAGTTATTGAATAAATTAATCTAAACAGACAAAGGAGTTTATTAGATTAAACATAAGAGCCTTTGTCAACAACTCATCCTATCTTGTAGCAAGATTGATTAGAGTAGTTACCAAATAGATTCGTCCTTTCTTGTTTGGAATACGATCCGAATGACTTACTGTTCATGTGCGTGACTCTAGAAGTCGAAGGCGCAGGGATACTGAGGGAACTAAGTAGCTAGGGGTAGTTTGCTTGGTCTCTACTATACGAAGTTGGTATTATATTTTGTATAGCGGCTTAATTCTGAGAGTATTCAAAACTGGACTAGGTCCCAGGGTTTTTTCTGCATTTGAAGTTTCCTCGTTAACAAAATCTTGTTGTGCCATTTACTTTACTTTTCCACATTATAATTGTTTTATTATAATTAAAGTAAATTGCACTTGTACGTTAGTTCCAAATCACTTGATATTGATCCTATAGTAAATCGGTTTCGGACCGTAACTATTATCAAGTGAATATCAAGTTGTTGTATTGTCTCGACTTTGTCCTTAGACAATCACACTTGGTATCAGACTTATAGGTTGAAATAAAAAAGATTGTGGTGTATTTAGGTACCTTCGTCTTTTCAATTGTTATCAGAGCAGGCAAACACAAAAAAGATATAACAAATCTGTGTTTGGTGTGATCCAACCTATAAAACTGGAATCTAAAAATGATTTTTTATAGAACCTGAGAATGATCCAGTTAACGTAAAGCAAGGTATCAGGAGTTTGAATTAACACTTGATGATGGCATCTACGAATCAATATCTGAAGACCTTCATGAAATCATCTCGAGAGAATCTACTAGGCAAGTTAATCTTGTCAATGATGTAGAAACCGATGACAATTGGAAAGTTTGTCTACAAAAAGGGTTGGATGAAATTTTCGATAATGATGACTCAGATTTTGAACGAGATGTAGAAGAGGATATCTAAGAATACTTTAAACTACTGGATCCTTTGAAAAATAAAAAATTGAGTCCTTCGAATTTCGTTTGTTTTATAACTCTTCTTTGTCGTGAGAACAAGAAACTGAAGAAGGTTTTCAAAGAATATTATTTAGGTTATTGCCTCAATGACTCTCTTCTTAAAGATCGTACAAACGAGCTAAATTTTAAGAAATTAGAATGTGAAAATCTTCGAAGAGATCTCTTTTTGTCGGAAAAGAAACTTGTTGAATCTGAAGCAAGGCTTAATTCTGAACAAAAGAGTTTTGAAGAGAAAGAAGGTGCATATCTCACGAGAAAAACGCCTTGAGGCCGATCTAACTGGTTCTCTTGACAAAATCAAGACGTTGGAAGAAGAAAATTTGTACTTGAAAAAATCCAATGATAGCACTAACAATTTATCCTCATTGTTAGATCAGGAAGATATCATGGTGATACACGAGGTTTGGGATAAAAGGAATCAAGTGCTTCCAACGATAACAATGAGATAAATTTTTCAAAGCTACAAATTCTTCTCAACCAAAGGTTTCCACTGATGTCAAAAATGATATTGTTTCTTGTAAAGATATAAAGCCAGTCAAGCCTATAAATCATGTTCAAGCAGACTCTTCAAATATGGCCATCAAAGAAGGCACTTCTGTTAATGTCAAGAAATCAACAACGTTGAACAAATATAATAATAAGAAGAAAACTCATCGAGCTCCAATGCAAGAGGATCTACAAAAAGGTAACATTAAAACTCAGTCTTCGTACGTTACTAAGCATTTTTATTATTGTGGAAATAAAGGGAACTTGCATTGGGGAAGCAAAGTTCGTAAGATGCAAGATGCACTTCCTTTTGTATCAAACTAATTGGCTAAGTTTGCTCCCCGAAAGAACTCAGATATTTATTGTCCTAAGTTTAGGCAAAAGAATTATTATAATGATAGTTCAAATTTTGCCTATCGCTCGACAAGGACATCTCATAAAAGACCCGAATATAGAAAGAGAGCTGACTTTGTAAATGCTAAGACAAGATCTGATGTTCCAAATTGGAGAAAAGTTGTTTCGCAAGTATCCAAAAGGACAATCATCCCAATGGTATGAAGGAGAAATTTGTTCCTGCAAAACCCATCTATAAATGGGTCCCCAAGTCCTCCATAACCAAGGAGAGACCAAAAGTTAGTCACAAGAATGACACTCAATTGATAAATGTATTATTGAGAGTCTTCTTAAATGACTAAGGAAATACATCTTGTTGTCTAAAGTCTCTTGTACGAATACATGTTATGATATTGACACTCTTCATCACAAGTCAAAGAATAAATACAAGAGATAGAACAAGAGTAAGCAAACCAAGCAAGATGTCAATAGTGATTCTGTCTTAGTCCCTAGTGACGAAGAAGACAAGGCTCAAATAAACACAACCTAGTTGTGTTGGAATATGCATGCTCAATCTTATGAAGGGTGAGGAAGCACATGAAACTGATCCCATGACCTCTCGGTTATTATATGACTAATTAACATCTTTTGGGAGATTTCTTTTCTTATATACTCATACCTTCTCTATCTATATTTGAGCTTTTGATAAAAACGATAATTTTGAGTTTTTGATGTTGATATCTACAGGTCATATATGTGTAGCGCTTGTTTTTAAGGTTAAAACGAGCCAAAAATCACTGAATTTAGACATTGTATGCAAAAGTTATGTCTAAAACAGTTTCGTGTGTGGATTCATGTTGTGATCCATCACAAGTAATCACTGGAAGCGGTCCTGGTGATTGGTATGACCTATCACAAGTAATCACATGAACTGGTCATGGTGATTGGTATGACCCATCACAAGTAATCACGGTGAGGGATCCATGTGATTGGTCCATACGAAGGAGTGCAAAATTGTTTTGCCTATAACTTCTTCGTCCGAACTCGGAATGACCTCATTCTTTTTGCATTGGTTTCGTAATTTAAATTCCTTCAAGACTGAGGTAATAGCAATACGTGATTTTCTGTTCAAATTGAGTTTATGAAATGTATTTCGGTCACAAAACCCTAAATATTTGATCTCATGTGATGATTGCCCTTATGATTTGTGTGGCTTTTTGATTTAGAGGGATTAAGTTCTAGACCATGTTGGTAGGCTTTATCAAAGGATCATAAGGTGTTCCGATTGAAACTCACATGTGAAAAGTCACTATATGTTGAATCAATTTATGTTTACATGAGTTGTGTTTAGCATAACATATGTGTTTCGGGTTTTAAACTTTTGCTATTGGCACATATTAGTTAAAATCGATTCGTATGGCTACTATCTTCGGTTAAGATAACTCTCGTCTCATTATCAAAATTGTCAAGACAAATGAAAACAAAATTTTCAGTAGGATGCTTACTAGCTAACAACTCAGCAGCCCTATTGGTCTCTGTACATATGGGAGTATCTAATAAACTCAAAATCTCTCTGCAAGTGAATTATCCTTCTCCAAACATGTAGCCCACTCCAAGCAGCAACCCACTCACCAGAAAGCAATCTATACATACTCATTGAATCTATGCACATATGCAATCTACTATTTTAGTTTAGCCAACTTTAAACCTACTTCCAACCCCTGCAACTCATAAGCATTAATAGTAGCAGGAACATATTCTCCGCAAGTTGCAGCAATGGTATTGTCGTAATAATCAAATTATCTTAATTCCTGAAGTGTAAGTATTGAAGTCCATGGGCTTAACTAACCCCGAAAACCGTCTTGCAAGATTAGGTTTACCAAGGATTATAAACCGAAAGATTATAGATGACCCATTTAATATGAGACTAATCTCAAGACGCCCCCTCACGTATAGCCTCGTTAGGTCTAACACGTGGACATTAAATCGGGTGATGATCTAATTATCTCAATTTGCAAAGTTGTAAGTGTTGAAGTGCATGAGCTTAACCAAAATCAACTTGCAAGGTTAGGGTTGTCAAGGGTTATAAATTGCAGGATCGTAGATAACCCACTCATACGATGTGAGACTACTCTATGGGCTTAATAAAAACCGGCTTGCAAGGTTAGGGTTGCCTAGGATTGTATACGGATCGTAGATAACCTACCCATACAATGTGAGACTAATCTCAATACGCCCCCTCACGTGTAGCCTCGTTAGGTCTAACAAATCTCAACACGCTCCCTCACGTGTAGCCTCGTTATGACTAACACGTGGACAATTAAATTGGATGATGCCCCCTCACGTGTAGCCATAACACGTGGACAATTAAATCGGATGACGCCCCCTCATGTGTAGCCTCGTTAGGTCTAACAAATCTCTACACGCCCCCTCACGTGTAGCCTCGTTAGGTCTAACAAATTTCTACACGCCCCCCTCACATGTAGCCTCGTTTGGTCTAACACGTAGAAAATTAAATCGGGAATACGGAGTAAAGGTACGATAGAATAAATATGACTCGTAGATGTCATATTGAAGTCCATGGGCTTAACTAAAGACTTAGAGTGGCCTAATGCTTATAATTTTGAGTATTGAAAATACGACGCCATGCAATAATATAATTGAAACTTTGGAAGAAGATTTTTTTTTTAAGATAAGTCATAGAATTATGTTAATAACTTCAATAATTACAACGGAAGATATAGATTACATGAACACTCTCGGAAGGATCATTAGCTTACAACACTAATTTCTAAGGGCACTAATAGTAGCTATATGCAAGAACATTTGAAATTCCCCAAGACAATCTCTTCTTGCCAATATGCACAAGAAAAGTGATCAGGCAGACAACATTAAAGCGAAGGGGTTTCAAACCTAGTTTAGGTATTCTTTTACCAGGCTTGCATCTCAAAGCAAATTCAGGTTGGAAATTCTTGACAAGACTCGGATGGCTAATAAGAGGTGTTTAAGCACACAAAGATTTTCTTTGTTTTAGCAATAATGGTTTAAGTCTCTTAATTAAACTAGGGTTCGCTGTCATGTGATCTTCAAATGATTCCCTCAAATTTCTTAACAACTTCAGGTGGTCCTCTCCGGGATGAATATTAAGCAACTTTGTGAAGAGATTCTTCCACAATTCAACGTTCCAATACCTGAACAGGAATAACATTTCAATAGCTTGAGTCCTTTCTACGAAAAGACTTCTGTTACTATCTTGTTATTGGATAGTACAGTTGAATGCTTAGACAAAATCTTATTTGCGAATTGAAGAATGGTACCGTTTGAAGGCTGATTTTGGTTGGTAGAGGTAGCTCCCATCTTTGGAAACCTTCTTATCAATGGCCATGTACTTACCAAACAACATCAGATGCACGTTTACGCAAAGACCATAAAGATCAACCTGATGGGCATAGAAGTGTTAATGTGATGTTAATCCATGAACCAACATTAATGCTAGAAATGAAGTGGCACTAGCTAAGCATCTTGTCACTGGTGACTTACTGTAACATTTTACTGCCAATTAAGCACCTTGTGAAGGAGCCAGGAAATGAGTGCAACATTGTTAAGGATCAAACATATCATTACCCGTAAGACAAATATGTTAATCTGTTAAAGACAGAAGATTAAAGAATGAGGCCACTTGCCTGAAATGTCCATGGCCTATTCTCTTGCATCTCAACACAACGAAAGCCTGAGGTTCGGCAATCTCCTTTAAACTCTGTACCATCAGGGAAGAGGCGAAGGTCTATCCCCCTACCCCAGTCTATAAGGCAGAGTCCCTGCTACATAATAATGGTCTGTTCAGAAAATGTTACTTACCAAATAAAGTGAGATTGGATGCAACTAGAGATAACCTGATCATGCCAAGAGCCAGTACGGCCACAAAAGCCTTCCTCTGTAAGATCATTCCTGTCGAGGAATCAAATGAGAATCTGAGATCTTGAATTATCAAGTGATAATAATTTGCAGGGTGCTATTAAGGAATATCGATATAGCTATTCCACACGACCAAGCTTTTCACTTATTACATCACACACTATGGATAACTCATGTCACAGGAAACAACAAGGACAGATTAATTTTTGATAGGAGTCCCATCAAATTTAGTTGTGCTTATAATTGAAATACCCTATCTGGATACAACAACATAGGTTGCACATTATTATAGTACTGTTTCATTGATTATCCAGCTTAAATTAAAAAGAAAAGGTTTCTGTAGTTCTTTAGAGACGGAAAAGCTAAAAAGCGAATCTGCAAGCAATTCAAAGGAATAAAGGATTATGGGGGCACCTATACAAAATACTAATTGCTAAGAGAAGATGCTTACTGAGCGTAGCGAATAAGCAGATTATCAGGCTTAAAATCACCATGAATTATGCCAACTTTGTGTAACATCTCCAGCATGTGAAGCATCTCTATGCAATAATACATGCATAGCTCTTCTTCTAAAGTCTTGTTAAGCACTACATAAGAGTTGATCGCATCCTGCACAACGTATATGAGTAAAGCTTATATGTTATTAATAACTGAGTACAAAAAATGAAAGCAACCAAAATGGAATCTGAAAAAACACATACTTGAAGAGTTCCATGGTCTAAATAGTCGCAGACTAGTATGCTATAGTCAGAGTAGATGTAAACTTTATGAGCAAATGCAAAGCTTGATCTCTGTCAGCATAAGAAACTAATTGTAAGAAACTTCAATTCCAATCTCAACTGGAACTAATAATGACAGCTCAAAAGTGACATACTTCCTCGGAAATGCGCATATCAAGCTCCCGGTACATGTAGAATTCCCAAGGGAAAGCAGGTGTTTGTATCTGCATAAATTTTAAGATAATGACGCTGCAAATTTCCAATACCCATAAGAAAGTAATATAGAGATAACAGTGACCTTCAGCGCAACAGTTTCATTGGGGTCACTATTCACACATGCTTTGAATACTTCGGCAAATCCACCCTGACCTGAGCAGCCTTTAATCAGGTACTTATCTCCACCTTCGAATAACAATAAAACCCGTCACAGTAAGGAAAAGCTGGACTCACAGAATAGAAAACTAGAGCACCAATTGTGTTATCGATTGAATGTCATGGAGAATTATACCTATGTCAACACTTTTGTTCCTCGAATTCTTCAGTAACGAGGACAACTTCTGTTTTGTAGAAATATTTTTCTTAAGCATACGGTATCCCTGAAACAAGAACCCGAATGCCAGCTACCAGTTAAGTAGAATGCTTAAAACCAAATCCGACCAATACTATCAGTTAATAAACTCACCTTGTATTTCAACATCCGAGGATTGATCTCCTTTAATAAGTTGTTAATGGTAGAAGATGCCCATGGATTAATGAATTTCATAGGAAGCTTAACAGGTTCGTCATTGCCGATCTACAAAGGCAAAGCAAAAGATCGGTCCTCAAATTCAACAGCTATAAGAATGGATCAACACATATTGTATGACCTCCAACCCATCTAAACTATCACTCGGTACAGGCTCATCGCCATTTTTTGAGGAATTACAAGTGGTTGTAAACTTTGTGGAGGTTCCCAAAAGAAAGACTCAGGTTGACAGGTTCTGTAAATTTGATTTTGGAGCAACTCAACTGGTAACTACTCTGGCTATGCTATTATGTATCCCTTTGATACTTGGTTTTAGGTTATGCGTAAAAACACCTGGACAATAACTTGAATATTTTCTGATTGAAGTCTCCGTGAAACGGTTGTCACTCTATCAAGCTGTTTTATTCTTTCAACCTCATAAGTGATTCAAATGTACTACTACTTAAGTCCTCAAAAACTATTAGAGAAAAATAGTTGACTAGAGATGGCAACCTCTGGATTTCCAAATGATCGTGTTTAAGAAATTCTACTTTATAGTTCCATCAATATTTTTTTAGCCAAATTGAGGTACCACTATGATTTTGGTGCAATCAATATAACTATCTTCTTACAGCAAATGGTTAATAACTATGTGCACTTTATCCATAGAAGCAGCGTACAGAAGCAAAACAGCGTATCCATAGAAGCAGCGTACAGAAGCCTAAACAAACAATGATATGTGTCTAAAAACTGTGATAGAAGCAAAACACATTGTAGGTGCCTCTCCGGTAGGGTGGTAAGATCGTTGCATATTTGGTACCCCCCAAAACCTGAGGTATACACTCATTCTCATCCTAATATCCCCACCCAAATGCTAGTAAGCTAATGCCCTAGCACAATTCTCTAATCTTTTCACGGTGAAATGATTCATACCTTGCTACCATTCACTACATCAGACCATCTCTGAATGAAGTCAAGGTGAACCTGCTTCAGTTCCTGGAGCGGCTCAGCATTCCTAGTATAACACACCAAACTAATGAAAACCCATACAAAACAAAACCTAATTTTCACATATATACACAAATTTATCAGAATACGGAAAAGTAAAAATAAAAACCTTGAAATGCCTAATCTGAAAATACTATCAGCTTCGACCAATTTCCCTTTAACTTCGAGATAATTAGCATATGCTATATAGAGCAAGGATTTTGAAAGGCAAATTTTATCCTCCTCCAATACTGCAAAAACACTTTCCAAGTCCTGAACTGAATCCCCCTGTAACACAAAAAGAAAAATCCTCAGCTAATTTCGATGTTAAAACAGCAAAATTGAATAAACTTCGATTAACATAGTTTGCCCTAAATTAAAAGTCCATTTCATACATAGAGTAACCAGATCTTGAGGAATCTGATGTCGTTACGATACCGGATATCGTCTTTGAATTTAACAATACAGTCTTCGGTAATTGTTTTAAGATTTGTTTCCGAATCAGGATTTAATTTCAGAATATCTAGTTCTTTCCTAACCGACCTGAAAAATAGACCAGCAAAATGTAAGACGCTAAAGAAGAAATTTAAGAAGATAGTTTGAGATAGAGTCAGAAAGGGGTACCATAGCCATGGAAGGAGAGGATCTTCTTGAGAATTGGAGTTATTCGAAATTACCGCCATGATTGTTCCCGAGATTCTTCTTCAGAAGCGGGAAATGAGTCCGTTTTTGAACTCCTTTAGGCTCAATGCTCTCTTCTTGTTCTTCTTTTTTAAAGTTAAAGTTGAGTAAGTTGGCTAAAATACCCCTTTAGCAGCGGTTAAATTGCATATCAACTTTCTCTTGTCATGGTTTGCCGGAAGGTTTTTAAATTGTGAGTCGAATCATGACACGTTTTTCATTTTTGAAAATCGAATCGTATGTTAAATCTTAAATTGAAAATTCACGGTAAATTATCGAATTTCTACATATTAATATATTAGCATACTGTATAAAATTTTGAATTAAATAAATCACTCATTAAATCTCTTCTGATACAAAATTTGAGTTTTGTATATTATTCAGTTAAACATTTGTAGCTCCTGAGTTTAAACCCCCATGGCACTTCATTTTTAGTTAAACCTTAATTTTCCTTAAGAAATTCAAGGCTTGACTGAGTTAGCAATTTAGGAATGGTCAAAATCTCGAGACTTAAGAGAATCGATTCACACCCATGATTAGCTCCTGGGTTCGAACCCCATACGACCTCATTTTTTATTTAAACATTAATTTTTCTTATGAAATTTAAGGCTTAACTGAGTCAACAATTCAGGAATGGTCAAAACCCATAGTCTTAGGAGAATAAATTCACATCTACGATTCAATTCGAAGTGAAATATTTTGAAACGACTCGTACCAGTCTAAAAACCATGGTTTGTCGTATCAAGTATATCTTATCGTCCTTTACTGGCACAAATACAATATGGTGTAATGGGTGATACTAAGAATTTTTATGTAGTTAAGGTATTATCATTCTCCATTATGTAGTTTGCATATATTAGATTTTTAAATATGTTTTCTCTTCTTATTTACACGAGAAGTCATGAACATCCTCCTGATAATTTACCACCTTCTTGCATAAAAAACTTAAGGAATGGTTAGAATCTCGAGACTTAAGAGAAACGATTCACACCCATGATTAGTTTCTGGGTTCGAACCCCATACGACCTCATTTTTTATGTAAACATTAATTTTTTCTTATGAAACTTAAGGCTTAACTGAGTCAACAATTCAGGAATGGTTAAAACCCAGAGTCTTAGGAGAATAAATTCACATCTACGATTCAATTCGAAGTGAAATATTTTGAAACGACTCGTACGAGTCTAAAAACCATGGTTTGTCATATCAAAGTATATCTTACCGGCCTTTACTGGCACAAATACAATATGATGTAATGGGTGATACTAAGAATTTTTATGTAATTAAGGTATTATCATTCTCCATTATGTAGTTTTCATATATTAGATTTTTAAATATGTTTTCTCTTCTTATTTACACGAGAAGTCATGAACATCCTCCTGATAATTTACCACCTTCTTGCATAAAAATCTTATGTAATTCTTCATATGACAAGAATTCTAACAGTATGGGTGTTGCCATGTTCATGTCTATTTAACTGGGAGGTACCTAAAAAGATTACAATATCATTTATAGCGTAGAAAGATCACCTGAGAAAGTTGTACGCCTTGTTGTGTTGGAGGCTATAAACTGGTCTAAGAGCAAAGGTTTAGAGAGAATCTACATATGTAGTGATGCAATGAATATTATTTCTTGTATGAACAAAAGTAACATCCAGGTTAGTTGGTCTAGTAGTTTTATCTTAGATGACTACATCATTATGCTTGACAATCTATTTATTTCAAAAAAACTTCATATGTGTCTAGAACTGATGTTGTAGTTATACGTTATAAAAGACATAGTAGTAGGGGAATAGATGGACTACCACCTAGTCTTCCTCAAACAAAATGTGTAATTCTTGCAATTTAAAAAATCATTTTAACTATCAAAAAAAAAAAAAAAGTGTCCAGGTACAATAAGTTAGTTGAATGAAACAGATCGAACCGCTCAATCTGACAAATATTATATTTCAAATCAATTACTATTATATTAGGGGCATTCCTTAATATACCCCAAGAAAATACTAACTGTACCCTTATAAGTTAGTTATGTTAGTTATAGTTTGTTTACCATGAAAATTCTTAAATTATGTGATTTTTTTATACTGATACCCCCTATCTGAAGTTACCATATATATACAACCGATAAATGCTTTTGCCATATATATATATATATATGCTTATAAAGAATCCCCACTAAATCTTTCTTGTTCTTGGTTTAACCCTTGGCTTGTTTGTAGTTCTTAAGCTGATGTGACCAGAACTATTATCACTATTTATTTACTTTGGGCAAACAGTAATAAGATAACCAATTGAATCAAAGGAAACAACCATCACAAATTTAGAATACATAAAATTGTTTCTCTATTCGCACAGTAAAACGCTTGGCATGCATCAATGGCATGGATGGCGCACAAGTTGGTTGTTGTGTTCTATAACAACTAAGTAGGCGCCAATTGTGTCTTGCAATCGCGATACTGGACGAATATGATAACTTGCTTCAATTTGTAGGAAACAAATTGGAGTTCAGGATTTTTTGGTGCCCTCTATGAGGAAGTGAGACATATGAACTGCAAGCATACAGACAACAAATTAGTCATTTATTTGTGAAAGTTGTGTTACTTGCAAATATGTTTCAAAAGCACAACTGCTATTCATGTCATGGATTCACTGTTGATCAATTCCTCAATTTATTTACCTAATTTCCACAAAGGACATAAGGCTTCCAGGAAATCTAAAAATCTTACCCAACGAACAATGCGAACAATACCCATATATATCGATGTTATGTTTACTTATTTCAGATGCAAATGTGAAAACAATCACTCACATTTATCTTCTCCAGCAATCTCCCACAAATACACCACCTAACAACAAGAATAACAAGTTTTTGTTGCAAGTTTAATCAATCAAATGAAAATATAAATCTGGGTTTTAGTCAATCAAATAAAAATATAAAAAGGATTTTGGTGATGATGGATTTTCTTAAAAGAAGTAAAGGGATATTTTGAATCAGAAATTCAGATATTGATGGGGTTTTAGTGAAGCTGGATAGATTGTGTGGTTGATGAGGATGCATCTCACGATTCTGCTCTAAGAACCCCAGCCGCGCTATTAAGAAGATGGTGAATACCGGGGGTACGCAACACTGACGAATTGATGGGTAGGAAGATTATGTTTAAGGGTACACAAAAAAAAGGGTACCGTTAGTATTTCTTGGGGGTATATAAAGGAATACCCTATATTAGATACTAGAAATAACTCGTGCCGTAACGACACTGCTTAAGACTCAACCAAAATTACATTTACGATGGGATTTTAATAAATTAGAAGAAGCCTTGCAAAAAAAAAAAAAAAAAAATGGTGGAAGGCTCCAAAAATATTGAAAGAAGCTTAATGTTTCATTAAATATAAGAGTTTTTCAGTTAGACTAATATTATTATGCTCAATAAGACACTCCTAATGAGAAATGGAACACATTAAGAAACCGAAAAAGTTATTTTATTTGGTCAATAACTAAGGAAAAATGAAAAGTAAAAAAAAAATATTGAATATCAATAGTTATCTCCAGATAGATGAAGTAATTATAAATGAAGATGCTTCGTCTTTCAAAAGCATAAAAAGAAATCCCGTAACTGAAATTCATTTGCAAGTAATAACTTTTGGGTTATTATCCGAAGAGTGGAAATATGATGTATTTTATCTTTTGTGGAAATGTCTAGAAAGTTGAAATTTAATTTCTTTTCATTTTAAACTCTTTTGATGCATTAAGTTTTTTTTTTTTTTCAGTTTGCCTGAAATACGCGACATGGATCGAATATAATCAAGCTTTATGATGATTTAGGTTCTTCCAAATATGTATCGGTGGATTTGTTGTTTAGTAGTGGAATTGTTGGATTTTCTTTTTTTTTTTAAAAGAAAAGAAATCTCCTTAATATTTTTTTGCAGGTTTCAATAGAGCTTGGTGTTATATTAAACTTAATCAGATGAGATTGAGTAGATTTGAATAGATATACTTCACTTCTTATTTTTGTGGATTTTTTTTATTATGTAATCTTTGTTAATAACATCTATTTTTTTATTAAGATGTTGAGTTATGATCTCATTAATGAGGGATCCATTAAATGCAAAGTCTTAATGAAAAGAAGTTACAACTCTTACATCTGTCGGATGTCTTTGTCTAGGATGAGACTGGGATAGTCGGATGCAACATTTGTCTCTCAAAATGTTATCCGACCGTCCAAGGCTCAAAAACCCCTTCTGTTTTGTATTATAGATGATTGCGCATATTTCATTTTTCATAGAGCAGTAAAAAAGAAGGTGAAATTAAAGATATTAATTATGAGTTAACTTCTTTAAAATTTGAATAACTTATGGTTAACTTTGTTTTTCTAACTAATATATCTATTCTAGAGGGTATGTATAGGAACTAGGAAAAAGTTGGATCGTTATCATCTATCAAGACACTTATACATTAGATATTTAGAATGTTAATAAAAATTCCATTGATTCTCTATCCTGAAAAAGAATTGTTAACTGAATGATTGTTAATGAGTTTGTTGGCCTAAACATACGAAAATTGAAATGACAAGGGTGTCAAGTACACCATAATTTTTTCGATATCAAGGAGATTACTTTTCAACAAGGTAACACTGGGTATATAGAATAGGTATCGTACCGAACCTAACTATTAGGATCAGACCCCAAGTGTTGGAATAACGTACTAGTGCGTTTACTTTATTATAACTAAAACGATAATTAATGCGAAAGTAAAGTAAAAGCACACAACAAGATTTTATTAACAAGGAAACCGCAAATGCAGAAAACCCCGGGACCCAGACCAGTTTTAAATACTCTCAAAATTAAGCTTCTACACAAAAACTATCACCAATTTCGTACATCGATACCAAGTAAACTAATTCCAAGTTACTCAGTTCCTTTAGTATCCCTGCACCTACTACTAGTTTGGTATACCCACGTGGATCCTAAGATAGAGTCCACTATCTTAAGTTCCTTCACCCACTGTGAAGATTTCAAGCACTCAACTCATTCGGATCGTATTCTAAAATAGTAAAGGACGAACCCGTTTTGGTAACCACTTTATCAATCTCACATATTAACCAAGTTAATCAAAGATATAGTCGAGTTATCAAAGGATCTTCCGTTTAATCAGTATACACTCTTTTATATCTGTTTCGATCAACCAAGATAAATATTTCCGAAATAATCAAACCTTAGTTTACAATCTATTAGATTTGTATCCTAAAGAGAACCACCAAATGATAGATCGTCGATCTATACAACAAGTTATAAAAGTCTATCAAAGATAAAAAAAAAAAAATCTTGTCGGATCCCGGTCAATTAAGTGTGTACAAAGTTGTTTGTGGGTGAAAACCGTTTCTGCTGATTTTGGTAATTACGGGTGTGTGGGTGAGAGATGAATCTAAACCCTAAACAATACACTGCACGGGAGTACTTTTGATTCGAGAGATCAATCTGTACAATCCTGGCCTAAACCAAGAAATGGTCGTTCCAGGCTTGCTTCGGTCACAAAGTGAAGGAGAAGGGTTGGTCTTAGGGAGGGA
The DNA here is from genome assembly GCA_023531295.1 of Papaver armeniacum. Classification (NCBI taxonomy): domain Eukaryota; kingdom Viridiplantae; phylum Streptophyta; class Magnoliopsida; order Ranunculales; family Papaveraceae; genus Papaver; species Papaver armeniacum. The sequence continues at coordinate 84,141 of JAJJWW010010632.1, read as the reverse complement.
AGCGAAGAGAGTGTTGAGACCGAGAATCGTTGATTCTGAAGGTGTGGTTTGTTTTATGACTCGTATCGGAAGTAGAACTGGTTAGCAGAATGGAAAGCTACCAGGTGATTTCTAGATACTGTATTGTTGCCGACCAAAACTTGTTTTTTGGTGAAAATAGGTGAAACCTATTTGTACAAGCCATATTGAAACGTACCCTGGTCTCGTAGGAAGTGGAAACGATTGAGTGGTGGAAGAATAGAGTAACGTGTAACTGTCAGACATTATGCTTCCATGATGAAGGAAGTGAATTCGTGTAACCGTCAGACATTACGCTTCCATGATGAAGGAAATGAATTATTTACACCGTTACTTTTACCACCACTAATTTTCCCACTTCATGAAACTTTCTTGTAACAGGCGCATTGCACGCCGCACGTTGTAAACCGCCAGACCAATACCCTGATGAGCATCCCCCAGTTTGTGACATGTTTGATGTCTCGAGTGTTTTCGTGGAAAACATGTAGCACTTCGCTACGTGTGGAAAGTCAAAGTCAAGGGACTTACCGCAGGAAAATAGCATGTAATGCTATTAGGCTCGTTTTGGATGGTCGCCTAAAACTTGCCACAGGTTTGTCAGTTCGGTGGTGAACTTCGATGGCTGAGATTGCATCTCATGAGGAAGGATGGCCATTGATTATGGCCATATCTCGTTGCATAGCAAAGTGGCACCCATGGCGTAGCCATGGAATAGCGGCATGCCAGTGGCGCAGCCGTGGTTTTGTGGCGTGGCCACGCCTGTGGCGTTGTAGCATAGCCAAAACTAGGATTTGGCGTCGTGGTAAGAATTAGGGCTTGGAGGCGTGGCCAAGGCTAGGTTTTGGAGCCGTGGAAGAATTAGGGCTTGGCGGCGTGGCCAAGGCTTGGTTTTGGCGTCGTGGAAGAATTAGGGCTTGGCTGCGTTGCCAAGGCTTGGTTTTGGCATCGTGGAAGAATTAGGGCTTGGCGGCGTGGCCAAGGCTTGGTTTTGGTACCGTGGAAGAATTACGGCTTGGCGGCGTGGCCAAGGATTGGTTTTGGCGCCGTGCAGTCGGACCCACATGTAACTTGGAAACATTGGCCATGTTTCCACGTCAATCACATTGCTCTGGGAAACGTTATTTGGCTTTGGTAGCAACTTGCCCAAATTAGGGTTTGGCATGTCGAAACCCTAATTAGTGCGTGTGGCATGCGGCCGCGACATGGCGATACTTTAGTGTAAATGGCGCCATGGCTATGCCAACGGAACTATGGCAAGGCCATAGTGTGGAAACGGCCACATGAGTAGGGATTGCCGTGGGTGGCTATTTATGGCAGGTCTTACGAAGTAGCATGTTGGCATGTTACCGCGGCAAAGTGGCATGTTGGCATGTTACCGCGGTAGAGTGGCATGTTGGCATGCCGATCAATATGTTGTTTGTGGTAGGGCGCGTTTGGCTTGCCAGTTAGCATGGTGGCGCGGCAGGGTGTGTTTGGCCTTTAATGTATGGTGGCAAGTTTAGAGCAACTTGATTGGCCACGAAAAGGGGGCCGGCCAAACATAAGGCGCGGATACACTTCTGATGAGAGTATGGCGGCTTTAGAGCGACCTGATTGGTCGATTAAAAGTGGGCCGGCCAAGCATGGGCGTGGCTATACTTCTGGCGAGAGTGTGGCGGCTTTAGAGCGACCTGATTGGTCGATGGGAAGTGGGGCCGGCAAGTATGGGCCAAGCCACAACTTATGTGCGTGTGGCGAGTTTAAAGCGACTTGATTGGTCGAGGGAAATAGGGCCGGTTTAGGATGGGGCGTGACCAGTGGTGCCAGCTAGCCTAAGGCATGGCCACGCCTCTCTTTGCTGCTGTGGCTCCCTGTTTTTCTGATTCTGGGCAAGGTTTTGCACCTACTAATCCATGGCGGATTAATTACCTAGTTTGCCTAGGCTTAAATTTGACAAGCAAGGTCTGGTATACTGCGCGAGGCGCGAAACCCTAACTTCTGCAAGTTAGCAAGGTCTGGTATACTGCGCGAGGCGCGAAACCCTAACTTATGCAAGTTAGTCAGGACAATTGATTAAAATTTTATGTGTTGACACAGAGTTCTTTTAAGTTCATTGCCAGAGAGCAGCATGCTTTTCTGATTTGAATACCTTATGCAAAGACCTTATCCTTGATACTTGGAGATTCGTGCTACTCTGCTGTGAGTGAACACAAATCGTCATGCCATATCAACATTAAGAGTTCAGCCGGAGAACATAACATAGAAGGCATTCAAAGGAACTTATATTAAGTGAATATAAAGAGGCGCCGAAATTTACGAAATTTACTGAAACATCCGGGATGGTTGCTACATTCGCCGAAAATCAAGACAAATATTGATCTGGATAAATTTCATGTAAATATATTGAACGACTCAATAAATATGCCAGTGGATAGGTTAGCACACATGGCTCTGTTTCCTTGCAGAGTGCTTCCACAACTGATGCAAGTTTTTACGATTTGAACCTTAAGCTAAAAACCACCATCAACATTAAGTCCCCTGCTTAACACGTAACAATGGCAATGTTGCGTGGTAAGCATGAGATGGTGACAGACAAGAGTAAAATCTAAAGGGCAAGACGTGAAGAGATTTCCAAGGAAATTCAACTAACCTTTGGTGGAAGGCATGTGGAATCCATAATCCTTGTGTTGCCGGCTCTGCATAATTCTGACTTGGCCATAGGGTATTGGCATCAGCGTTGCAGCTTTGGCTATTGATCAACAGAGGTGACATTGCAACTTGGTCCGCGGAACGGGCGCTGGTTGGCTAGGAAAGGTAGATTGCGCTGTTGGCTTTGAATGATGGATGAATGATGGAAGGCGCTGCTTGCTTGGCTACATCCATGGAATGGTGCTGCTGGCTAGATCCGCGGAGCAGCGCTGTTGGCTAGGTACGTGGAGCGGTGTTGTTGGCTAGGTCCGTGAAGCGGTGCGGTTGGCTAGGTCCGTGAAGCGGTGGATGGCACTTGGCTGGCTAGATCACGGAGAAGCAGAGATGGCACAGCTGGCTCCTGATTCGTGGAACGGTGGATGGCGCTGCTTTGAACGGCTAAGATGGCGCTAGCTAGGTCATGGAATGATGGAAACTGGATTCAGTCCATGAAATGGTGGAAACTGGCTTCAGTCCATGGAATGATGGAAACTGGCTTCAGTCCATGAAATGGTGGAAACTGGCTTTAGTCCATGGAATGGTGGAAACTGACTTCAGTACATGGAATGGTGAAACTGGCTTCAGTCCGTGGAATGGTGAAACTGGCTTTAGTCCATGGAATGGTGAAAATATAGCGCTGGAACTTTGGCTACCAAGCGGTGATGATAGCGCTGGAACTTTGGCTTCAAATGGTGATGGTGGCGCTAATGGCTTCAGTCCGTGGAACGGTGGAAATGACACTTGGAAGGCTTGCTGGCTGGATCACGGAATGCAAGAGCGTTGGCGCTAACCTACCCATAGAATGCTGGAGTCATGGAGAGATGACTTGACTACGGAGTGTTAGAGCCATGGAGAGTTGGCTTGACCACGGAGTGCTGGAGCCATGGAGAGTTAGCTTGACCACGGAGTGCTGGATCCATGGAGAGTTGGCCTGACCACGGAGTGCTGGAGCCATGGAGAGTTGGCCTGACCACGGAGTGCTGGAGCCATGGAGCGTTTTTAGGTTGAGCGACCGGTGTTCCTCGTCTTTGGCCTTTCTTTGGTCCGGTCATGGAGCGGAGATATTGGTACACTTACTTGTTCGGCTATGGAGCATGAGTGTGGTGCGCCTAGTCATCTATTCACGTTCATGGAGCAATAAGGAATCCTTATTCTGTTCAAACTCTAGAAACTGCGTTCGTATGAAAAGGGGTATCGAGCTTCTTCTGTTTTTGTTGTTCGTCCGGCTCCGTGCTTTCATCTGCAGCATCTGGCTCCTCTTCGTCATTTTTTAGCGGTGGTAGAGCGAGCATTAATGGCAACAAAGCAATCTCCAATAGTTATAATCAACGGCAAGGCAAGCCAGGAGAACTAAAGGTAGGTGCTCTCGCATGTATCCACCCAACAATACCATCGATCTTCTCCAGAATGTGTAATAAGGCTCTGACTCCAGAAGAATGAGTATCTAACCTCTCCAATGGATTTCAAAATTTACCAAACTCCATTGAGATCTTGGGATAGATGGATGAAATATATGCTCGGCAATGATCATGTCAGGGATAATCTTGGAGATTATGGTTGCGTTGGTCCATCCTTGATTTTAGGTTATTTGGTGCCTGGACTTTCTGATTGCGATGATGATATGCTGTGGATGCTTGCATGGTCGAAATCTTCTGGAGCCATTGGGTGAAGTAGACGAGCCGAGAGCGTTCCGTTGCCGATGTGCTGATATCAGGTCTTTAAGGACTTCGTTCCAAGCGACATCCTTTGAACCATCTTCCGAATCTTGGACTATTGCATGGAACGGGATGCGGTGAGCAGTCCCCAGTTATACTTTTGTTAGATCCGATGGCGTGGCCGGATATGTGGATGTATCTCTGTGGCGTACTTTTGGGGTCTTTGATGCGTGTATACGGCTTCATGTTGAGAAATTCTTGCGGCTCGTAAAACTTCGACAGTGATGATGTTGAAATCGGAAATAACCTGGTTGAGGGCAGTGAAGGCATCCCATTCTGTAGTCCCCATGTGTAATTACCCTGAACCTATTTTCTCGTGGAAGATGTGCTTCTGTTGCATTCACTGGTAAGGTGGTGACTGCGTTTAAGCTTCTAAACATGAAGGAGGCTTCAGTCCCCAAGTGTAGCCTACTTTAATTGCTTCGCCTTGAATCCACGCCTATGGGATTTGATACAATATTATCATACTCTCCTGGATGTGATGCTGGGATGCTTGGAATATCACATGGACATAACATTCTGGATAATGAAGAGGTAGAAGTGAGGAAGTTATATCGTTAATCGTGGCTCCCTCTGTTTCTTTAAGAAAAATATTTCAGCCACGTCTCTGGAGTTATCTCATGAACGCTTGATTGTTGTCGGGGGTGGACCGTGATGAGCAGTCCCCAGTCGCACTTCTCTTTGGTTACTGAAGTTGTTTTCTCTGAGTAGGCTTGGGATCCGCCGCGGCCTCGTAAAGTGTTGCAGGCGCCTTCTAGATAGAGAGGGGATCATATTCTTACGCTACACCTTTGAAGGGTGGATGACCTTGTCGTGGCTATGATTTTTGGTTGGCCGTGTCTTCTGAGCTTTGAAAATGAAGGGATCCCGTGTAGAACCTCAGTCCCCAAGTGTGGTTTACATGTTTCTATCTTGTATGGTCGGTGAGTTGACCATGATAAAGACATCATCTTGCATCCGTACTAGTGACTCTATTACTTCTTCCACGTGAAACTAAAACATGGAGAAGTATTGATTACCTTTGTAGTGGTTGTTGCTATGGTAAAGCTCTGCCAAACGAGCAACAACAGTTCTTGGTAGCAGATGTGATCGGAAGAGACTACATCGTCGTGGGAACCAAAATAGGTTGGCTGAAGTTGCATGGGCGTCCATGGAAGCAAAGGGATTGGCTGGATGCGCAAGCGAGTAAACTGCCCACGGCCACGAGGTTTGGCGGGATGGATCAAAAAAGTGGCCACAACTACGAACCTTTGCTGGCTGTGATCACGATCCTTGACAGGGAGGAGTGTCGACTTCTGGAGAAAACGTTGAAGCGGAGCGGCTCTTGGAGAGAAACGTTGAAGCGGCTTCTGGAAAGAACGTTGAAGCGGCTTCTGGAGCGAAACGTTGAAAAGGAGCGGCTTCTGGAGAGAACGTTGAAGCGGGGCGGATTCTGGAGCGAAAGGTAGAAGCGGCTCCTTGAGCGAAACGTTGAAGTGGAGCGGCCACGGAGAGAACGCGTTGAAAAGCGGGCGGAGTGAGATGTTGAAGCGGGAGGTGAGATGTTGAAGCGGAGCGGCTTCTGGAGCGAAAAGTAGAAGCGGCTCCTGGAGCAAAGTTCGAAGCGCCAATGCAACACGGCTGAGAGCTTGAAAATATATCTCGGCGCTGCACCTTGGAGAAATAGAAAATCTCACACACATGCTCCGTCATGGATTACATGGTTTTGTGAACAGAGTCCCCAGAAAGCATGAATGCATAACTCCACCAATTGATGTTCGGTCACATTTGGTTTATGACAATCTAACACCCGAATTCTGAATCCCTCGACTAATCATTCGGATGTTCATTGTTTCGCTCCTTTTGAGTTGTGGCCATGTCTATCTGAGCCTTAGCAAAAACTTCTTGTATTTCCATCAAATCAGCAATGGTAATAAGGGATCGGCTTCCTCTGGCTCCCCCAGTCTCTCGTCCTCATGGTGGAGTAGCAGCGGCTCTGGTGACTGTTGGAGGTGTCACACTTAAAGAAACGTTGGGGGTGGCGGCAGCGGCTCTGGCTCTGGTGACTGGAGGTGTAACGCCCGAAGGAACGTTTTCCGCGCCGCTGGTGTTGACAGGTGGCGTATTAATGCCACTGGAAGAAATGTTAATACCAAGAGTAGGGTTTGTTGCTGATCCGGACCTGAGTTCTACCATCTTGAGATCGGAATTGAAAAATGAAATTGAAAATTGGAAATTGATATTGCAACCGAGAGATTAATCTCCTACTGTGATCGCCAATTGTTTGTGGGTGAAAACAGTTTCTGCTGATTTTGGTAATTTCAGGTGTGTGGGTGAGAAACGAATCTAAACCCTAAACAATGCACTACACGGGAGTACTTTTGATTCGAGAGATCAATATGTACAATCCTGGCCTAAACCAAGAAATGACCGTTCCAGGCTTGCTTCGGTCACAAAGTGAAAGAGAAGGGTTGGTCTTAGGGAGGGAAGCGAAGAGAGTGTTGAGACCAGAATCATTGATTCTGAAGGTGTGGTTTGTTTTATGACTTGTATCGGAAGTAGAATCAAGTTAGCGAATGGAAAGCTACCAGGTGATTTCTAGATACTGTATTGTTGCCGACCAAAACTTGTTTTTTGGTGAAAATAGGTGAAGCCTATTTGTACAAGCCATATTGAAACGTACCCTGGTCTCGTAGGAAGTGGAAACAATTGAGTGGTGGAAGAATAGAGTAACGTGTAACTGTCAGACATTATGCTTCCATGATGAAGGAAGTGAATTCATGTAACCGTCAGACATTACGCTTCCATGATGAAGGAAATGAATTGTTTACACCGTTACTTTTACCACCACTAATTGTCCCACTTCATGACACTTTCTTGTAACGGGCGCATTGCACGCCGCACGCAATACCCTGATGAGCATCCCCCAGTTTGTGACATGTTTGATGTCTCGAGTGTTTTCGTGGAAAACATGTAGCACTTCGCTACGTGTGGCAAGTCAAAGTCAAGGGACTTACCGCAGGAAAATAGCATGTAATGCTATTAGGATCGTTTTGGCTGGTCGCCTAAAACTTGCCACAGGTTTGATAGTTCGGTGGCGAACTTCGATGGCTGAGATTGCATCTCATAAGGAAGGATGGCCATTGATTATGGCCATATCTCGTTGTATAGCAAAGTGGCGCCTGGCGTAGCCAAGGCATAGCGGCATGCCAGTAGCGTAGCCGTGGTGTTATGGCGTGGCCACGCCTGTGGCGTTGCAGCATAACCAAAACTAGGATTTGGCGCCGTGGTAAGAATTAGGGCTTGGCGGCGTGGCCAAGGCTAGGTTTTGGCGTCGTGGACGAATTAGGGCTTGGCGGCGTGGCCAAGGCTTTGGTTTGGCGCCGTGGAAGAATTAGGGCTTGGCGGCGTGGCCAAGGTTTGGTTTTGGCGCCGTGGAGTCGGACCCACATGTAGCGTGGAAACATTGGCCCTGTTGCCACATCAATCCCATTGCTCTGGGAAACGTTATTTGGCTTTGGTAGCAACTTGCCCAAATTAGGGTTTGGCATGTCGAAACCCTAATTAGTGCGTGTGGCATGCGGCCGCGGCATGGCGATACTTTTGTGTAAATGGCGCCATGGCTATGCCAAAGGAACTGTGGCAAGGCCATAGTGTGGAAATGGCCACATGAGTAGGGATTGCCATGGGTGGCTATTTATGGCAGGTTGCCACGAAGCGGCATGTTATGAAGTAGCATGTTGGCATGTTACCGCGATAAAGTGGCATGTTGGCATGTTACCGCGGTATAGTGGCATGTTGGCATGCCGATCAATATGTTGTTTGTGGTTGGGCACGTTTGGCTTGCTAGTTAGCATGGTGGTGCGGCAGGGTGAGTTTGGCCTTTAATGTATGGTGGCAAGTTTAGAGCAACTTGATTGGCCACGAAAAGGGGGCCAACCAAACATAAGGAGCGGGTACACTTCTGATGAGAGTGTGGCGGCCTTTAGAGTGACCTGATTGGTCGATTAAAAGCGGGCCGGCCAAGCATGGGCGTGGCTACACTTCTGGCGAGAGTGTGGCGGCTTTAGAGCGACCTGATTGGTCGATGGGAAGTGGGGCCGGCAAGTATGGGCCCAACCACAACTTATGTGCGTGTGGCGAGTTTAAAGCTACTTGATTGGTCGAGGGAAATAGGGCCGGTTTAGGATGGGGCGTGGCCAGTGGCGCCAGCTGGCCTAAGGCATGGCCACGCCTCTCTTTGCTGCTGCGGCTCCCTGTTTTTATGATTTTGGGAGAGGTTTTGCACCTGCTAATCCATGGCGGATTAATTACCTAGTTTGCCCAGGCTTAAATTTGACAAGCAAGGTCTGGTATACTGCGCGAGGCGCGAAACTCTAACTTCTGAAAGTTAGTAAGGTCTGGTATACTGCGCGAGGCGCGAAACCCTAACCTCTGCAAGTTAGTCAGGACAATTGATTGAATTCTATGTGTTGACATAGAGTTCTTTTAAGTTCATTGCTAGAGAGCAACATGCTTTTCTGATTTGAATACCTTATGCAAAGACCTTATCCTTGATACTTGGAGATTCGTGCTACTCTGTTGTGAGTGAACACAAATCGTCATGCCATATCAACATTAAGAGTTCAGCCGGAGAACATAGCATACAAGGCATTCAAAGGAACCTATATTAAGTGAATATAGGCGAGGCGCCGAAATTTACAGAACATCTGGGATGGTTGCTACATTCGCCAGTCTGGATAAATTTCATGTAAATATATTGAATGGCTCAATAAATATGCCAGTGGAGAGGTTAGCACACATGGCTCTGTTTCCTTGCAGAGTGTCGCCACATCTGATGCAAGGTTTTACGATTTTAACCCTAAGCTAAAAAACACCATCAACAAAAGTATAATCACAAAGTTCAGACTACTAATAAAGAAAATCTTCAATCTTTAATGTACCTGCACAAACAACTTGATCTCATTGTGATCGATCACACACGGGAGGGATTCACACGGAGGGATTCTCACGGGATAAACAAAACTAATGTCAATCAAATTAATAATCGTGGATGATCACAAGTCATATCTTCGTGATCTTTCCTCACACTAACTACAAGATGAAGTCGGTGTCTCCAATCAATAAAGACCATATCTGAAATTGTTAAAACCTGATCCAGTACGAGTGACCTTATATCAGAAGAGAAGGATCACAGGATAAACAAACTAGGTGCAATCAATATTCAACTTTACCATTAGTCAATCAAATTAATAATCGAGAACTAAAATAACAATACGAATCAGTTTCCCACCAAAAGTACTACTAAAAGCTTCTCCATCCCAAAGAAGTCTTTAAATGAAGCGCACATAAGAGATTTCATGTAATTAGATTACTTTCCTTTTCAAGAGAGTATTACGAGAATCCTACTAGTGATCTTTCCTCACACTAACTACAAGATGAAGTCGGTGTGTTCCGGGACAAGTTTGTAAGAAGAACAAACTTCACTATTTATAATGACCAAGGTAGTTTGGATAACAAGGAATTTCCAAATCCGAAAATATGGAAAGATATGAAATACGGTCTCTTATCATCTTGAATGTGAAAAACGAACAATTGAAGCGGATCAACATCCTCCTCGCGCTAGGAACGTGAGGTCGACAACACGAGCGCGCAGATCACTATTTGCATCAACACTTGAACCGTAAATTCTCGGATAGAAAACTCCCATGCGGGAAGAGTTTATTAATGAAATACGGGCTACATTAATTACGAAAGCAAATCTACGCTAAATGGAAATACTTTTTGAGGTTGAACGAATTCCATGGCTTGGGCTCTTTTCTCCATTCATGCTCCTTAACCACAGTCCACCACCGGCTGGTCTGGTCGGGATTAAGAAAGGCCTTCCCAATTTTCCCAAGCTTTCCACCGACCGTCCAACGTTTTTGGCCTTGTTCTTCTCAAAACTTGTTCTCCTGGAAGGAAAGACCGTTCTGTACCCTTTTGTTGTATTGTCGCCATAGATTGTTTGATAGACCGCCAACCTTCTTGCAACTCATCTCTAACTTCTTCTAAAAGTTCTCTTGTCTCTTGAAAAAATCTCTACGTTTTGACCGACCGCTTCCTCGCAACGTCTTGGTGGTTGGAACCAACAACTCGACTGGTAATACCGCCTGCTTCGTATGCCGCGAGTGAATGGCGAGAAACCTCGGCTGTGGGAGTGGTTCTGTATGCCCATAAGACCCCAGGGTAAGAATTCCGTCCATCTTCCCTTAGCTTTGTCCAAGGTCTTCCTCAAAAGTTATCCAAGATAACTCTATTTGTTGCTTCGGCCCAGTCCGCTACTGCATGCATAATACGGAGTTGAAAAATTATGTTTGATGTGCAAGCCATCACATAATGATTTTATCGCCCTCACAATCAAATCGTATTTCCCATTATCGTTGATCATTGCTCTGACTCAAATCGACAAATAATATTTTCCCAAATGAATCATGACATGAACCGCTTCTATCCTCACTGGGAAGCCACCGCTTCCACCCATTTTGAGAAATAATCGGTTGCTACCAACAAATACTTGACGCCCCCCTAATGGACCTACAATATCCAAACCCCATTTATCAAAACGGCCATGGGCTCAAGAGGTGTAACTCATTCATTTGGTCTTCTCATTATAGGTCCATGCAACTCTACAAGACACACACTTTTGGGCAAATTGCTTTGCATCATTTTGTACCAAAATATCCTTTTGAGACAATCGCTAAACTCCTTCCCCTGTATTTCACAACACCCCTCATGCGCCTCGCTAACAATTGCTTTCCCCATCTCCCTAGTTATACAATCATTGATATTGGCTTCTTATATAATAAGAGCATACCTCCAAGTCAGTCTTTGATATCTTTCCCCGCTGAATCACGCGGAAGCTCTGCGATTGCGTATATCGCAATAAGGCTTCCCTCCAATCCTCAAGTTGGTTGTCACTTCATCTATATCCATAGGATCACTTTGACCTTCAGGGGACATTAATCCCAAAAGCCTTAAACGCATCGTTAATGGTGTTCGTAAAACTCCTGGGAGGGATTCCCAAGAAGCATATTTAGCAAAAAGGTTCTTCCCAAGTCCATAAGGTGTGACTCCTTCTTTTTGACTTGACTACCATATCATCAATGGAGACCTCCATGGTATCACTTAGATCATCCTTGAACATTTCATCAATAAGTTGCTCCTGCATTTTTCAAACCGAATGGCATGACCAGTAACAATAAATCCCCTTGTCTCAGTGGATGATCACAAGTCATATCTTAATGCCAATTTTCGGTTTTTCATTAAATTCCAACTGTAGTCCAACTAATATACCGAAATCTCTCATGCAATATTATCTAGCATACAAGTATACTTTACTATCGAGAGACATGCTTTAATTATCGGGAAATTAAAGACATATAAATTCTGAATAAAAAAAGAAATATTATGAAATATTTTGATTTGGGATCACACCTTGAGTATCAAGAAAAATACTTGAACATTAAGTAATAAGTGTTTAGAAAATTTTCAAAATATTATGTAACATTAATGTGCTTTCCATGTTAATCAAACATATTTTGATATCTACGCAAACCCTGAAGTAATAGACAAATAAAAAAACATGTTTTATAATTGGTTAACCTAATTAGGATGGGTCCTGCAACCGATTCCTGATGGGCTGTCGTAAGCTCGACAAATTAATCAAGATATTTCTCAATAATTAAATAGTAATATATCAGTAGTAAGGATGATTTTCACAGAGAGCTATGTAGTCGATAGGTTATTTGGATTAGCAAACTAAAATAAAAGTAAATACTAAAAGGGGGGATTGGATTGATTGATTAAAGCAATAAGAAAAAATATATTATTAGGGAACCCTTCGTCGTTACCAAACATTAACTCAATTAACATACCTGTTTACCTTTCGTTAGAAGCATATATCACCAACTGTAGAATATTAGGTATGCTTAGTCGCCGATTCTATCCATCTGAACCACCTTGGGTATGGTTACAAGATGTGATTTAGGTTGATCCTAGTAGTTAAACTCAGTATGCTCAGTTCACTTGCTGATGTTATCTTCACACGCGATTGCTCCACATAATCCCTCTGCAAGGTCTCGTGTTTTCTACTTGTGTAGGAGATGCTTGACAATTACAGATCACTCAACTCTCTACTAGCATTGATTGATCAATAAATTAATTTGGTTGCGCACCCAAACAATATTGAAATCAATCATAAACATTAGATATAGTGAAGACAAATGATAAAATGATTAAAACTCCAAATAAACTTGTATAACTAATAAAGCTTCATGTTTGGAACATTGCATTCATCCATAATCAACAAGCGATTAGCTACTCATGATACAAAGAAAGAAGAAGAAGAAGATATCTCATGGTTTCCCCTAAAGAGGTAAACCCTAGAATATAGATGTAAAACCTAGCCTCTCCTCTAACTTTAGGTGATAAAACCCTAATCAAAAATTTGTTCGAAAGTTGTTTAGAAGTCTCCTTAAATATCCCCAACAACCCTAGGGTTTGGGATTACTTCAGAACTAAGTTTTTCATACTTGGAAAGTATTTTCGCCACTCTTTGATGGTGGGGATCGGTCCTACCTTAGATCCCCAAATTGTTTTCCATAATTTTTGCATACGAACTCGGAATAACCTCATTCCTTTAGCGTTCTTTTCGTCTATGCATTCTCTACAATATAGATTTGAATACTCCTGAATTTGGTCGAGTTCCTCCTGGTCCTTAGTCCATGCTCACGTTTATGTCCGTTTTAGCACTATTTTCACTCTTTTTGGATGATTCTACCTAAATAAGACAAACAAAAGAAAACAAGAGTAATACAAGGTTATATGAAAGAAACATAACAAATACAAGCATGGAATTGATAACAAAAGTATAGTAACTTGTGCACTTATCAATTCCTAAGATGGGTGATGTTATAAATCTCCATGTAAGGATCAATCCCGCTATAGATCCATGGGACCAGTCCTATAATAGATATTTTAATTCCTTTCAACTACGAAACAAATTTCGCAAGTCTACTTCCTTAAACTCATATAGTTAAATATAATTCTGTTTATCCAAAATTCAACACAATAAACTAGTAATGAATTTGTTGGAATTTTGAGTCAAAATTTATTATGTGAGTGAAAATTGGTTTTCAAGATTTAAACTCTTAAGAGATGTGTTTGGGTTATGCCTTTCACCATAAAACACCTAGTCATGAATGAGTGTTATGGAGAGTCACCTATGGGTGAAAAGACACCTTGTAGAGTCACTATTGACTCTATAAATGCCCATCTCTTATTTTGGTTTTGCATGGTCTTTACAAGTTTTTTGAAAGTTTGAAAACAAGTTTCGAAGTCAAGAGTAATAGTCATTTAAGAGCGTAGTATTTGTCAACATTCGCTGGCCGAGTAGTAGTGTAGTGCTACTTACTACAAGGCATGATCACCGTAGAACCGTGAGCACCGTATGCGAGGATTAATTGTCTTTAAGGAAATAGGATTACCTCGCCTCAACCAAGTAATCCGATAAGTTTTTCTAACTCTCTTCTAGTTAGTATTTTGTTTATCACATGAACATGATTTCCGAGAAACCTAAATCGCATATTGTTTCCAACTGAATTACCAAATTGTGTTATGTCTTATTTACGAAGTTCAAAAGATAAATACTATGCTTCATAATCAGATATACCAAAATTGTATAAAACAACTGGTATACACTTCCTTGACACTTTATTCATAATAAAATAATCAACTCATCAATACTAGAAATATATAAATATGACTTCGGATGTTTTCAATATAAACGACTTGAAACATAAAGAGAAATAGAATGGAGCAAAAACTTGTCCGACTCAGTCGAGCACCATTTCAAGTAATCCAAAGTTTTTAACTCTTTCCTTAATAATTTTTTACCTCTGTCCTTAATAATTTTGTAGGAGTGAACCGTGAAAATGCAAGGTAATCCAATAAATTTGAAAATTGATTAGACCAGTAGGTTAGGCAAATTTGGGTAGTAAATCCAAAAGAAAGTTTTGAAGAGTTAGTGGGCAGTGGGTACACAATCGCGTGTAAACAAGATGTGTAGTTGACTCTTTTATACAGTCACGGAATTAGATTTCCTTCCACCACACTTCCTTAATACTACAACTACAATTCAATTCACCGGCAAATGCCCGTGTCGTCCGCTTACAGTTGCTGACTTTTAACCGGGTAAATCCGGTGGAAAAATTAAGGGGATTTTAACTCATCTATTAGATTCAAACAAATGGGTAGTCTTTTTTGACTTCTTTATTAGTGATTCTACAGATTGTGATTCCACCACCACTATAACCAACCTTTTGTGTCACCCTCTTATCTAGAAAAACAATACGATTTTCGAACCCTACCATTACTCACTTCACTTCACCCCATTACTCACCAGTCCAGAGAGAAAGACAAAATATGTGTGAACTGTAACTGGAAAACCCAACAAAAAAAATTTACTAGTATATTATTCATCTTATGTCAGCCCAGCTCCTTCTGTCTTGATTTAAGATACTCATTTTATAATATTGAGTGTTTAATTTCTTATCAGAAAATTTGGCAGATTCAAGCAAGAACCCATGGGATAGATGTGTCCTTCTTAGTTTGATTGTTGGGTTTTTTAATCCTTCTACTTCATTTAGATTCTGTCGTTTATTAAAGAGAGGAAAAAATATTCCGGGGCATTAATTTTTTTTTTTTCTGGAGAGTTTTTGATGTAGGGTAGGCACAAAAGGATTCTTACTTAGCTTTTAAGAGAGGTGTTGGTTTTAATGGTTGTGGGGGGTGATTTTTGAGGTGTTTTAATGGTTTCAAGTTCTCGGGAATATCTTCCATATGTTTGAAGAACAGTTTTAAGCAAGTGGATTTGGTGGGTTTTAGGTAAAAAAATTCTGGTTTTTTTCCTACTCAAAATAGTAAGAAGTTTTCATCTTTGTTTCAATTGCAAGTTTTTTAGATTCCTCTTCATCTTTCTTTCTTTCTCGTACACTACCAATACTGTTCTACTTCAATAATGGGAATTTGCGTTATTTTCATTTGAGCGTTTGAAACTGTGAGTATCTTTTAGTTTCACTAAGAAATGATGCTGGAATTTGTCCCAATGACTTTCATCAAATGGGTTCTCATTGCTACTTTAATCTCTTTAAAGTTTGGAACCCTAACGCACAGTTGTGATCCGAATGAGTTGCAATCATTGAAGCAATTTGCAGGTAATCTTACTAATGGATCGATTATTTCCGATTGGTCTAATGATTCTCTTTGTTGTGAATGGGATGGTGTTGTCTGTGATAGTATAGCAAAAGCATCAGTTATTAAATTGATTCTTCCAAACAGAGGTCTTAAAGGGAATCTTTCAGACTCATTAGGTAATTTACATCACTTGAAGTTTCTTGATCTTTCATTAAATCATTTAGAAGGCGAAGTTCCATTAGATCTTTCCAATTTGAAGCAGCTAGAAGTTATTGATCTTAGCCACAATAAGTTATCAGGACCCATCTCTAGGGTCCTTGCTGGTATGAAATCTATTCGCTCAGTTAATTTATCTAGTAATTCTTTCAATGGTGATTTGCTTCAACTCAATACTTTTCCGAGTCTGTCTGTTTTCAATGTAAGCAATAATCTGCTTAATGGCCGGATTGATTCTAAAGTGTGTAGTGGTTCAAGTGCAATTCGAGTTATCGACTTATCGATGAATCAGTTTTCAGGACAAATATTTGAAGAAGGTTTAACAAGTTGTAGTACTTCTCTTCGGCAATTACATGTTGATTCCAATTCACTCTCGGGGCATCTTCCGGATACTCTCTATTGGATATCATCTTTGGAGCAGTTATCTATCTCCAATAATAATTTCTCTGGTCAGTTGAGCAAGAAACTAAGTAAGCTTTCTAATCTTAAAACTTTGACCATTTCCGGAAACCGATTCTCGGGTTCTTTCCCTGATGTGTTCGGAAACCTCTGTAGACTAGAGGAATTGATTGCACACACTAATATCTTCTCCGGTTCATTACCATCTTCTCTTTCACTGTGTTCACTAATTCAGGTTATTGATCTTAGAAACAATTCTATGTCAGGGTTTATCGATCTTGATTTCAGTGGGATGGCCAATCTAACTTCACTTGATCTTGCCTCTAACAGTTTCATTGGATCCCTACCCACCACCTTATCTAGTTGCCACAAAATGAAAACTCTAAGCCTCGCTAAGAACGAATTAAATGGTTCTGTCCCTGACACCTTTTCCAACTTGACATCCCTTTACTTTCTTTCCTTGTCAAACAACACCCTCACAAACTTATCAAAGTCATTGAATGTGCTCCAGCAATGTAAAAACCTCACAACTCTTATCCTTACCAGGAATTTCCATGGAGAACAAATTCCAAACAATGTTGACGGCTTTGAGAATGTGAGGACCCTTGCAGTTGGAAACTGTGCTCTTAATGGTCAAATCCCGATGTGGTTACTGAAATGCAAGAAGCTACAAGTTCTTGATTTGTCGTGGAACCGTTTGAGTGGTAATATCCCTCCATGGATTGGTGAGATGGAGAGTCTGTTTTACTTGGACATCTCCAACAATTCTCTAACTGGAGAAATCCCAAAAAGCTTGGGAGCTTTAAAGAGCATTGTTTCCCCAATCAGTTGTGCCCCAGAAGTTACTGCGACGGTTGGGATTCCGTTGTTCGTTAAGCGTAACCAGAGTGCTCACGGTCTGCAGTACAATCAAGCCTCAAGCTTTCCTCCATCTTTATTGTTGTGCAACAATATGCTTAATGGAACAATATGGCCCGAGATTGGGAGGTTGAAGGGTCTTCATGTTTTAGACTTGAGTAAGAATAACATCACAGGAAACATCCCAGAAACTATCTCAGACATGGAGAATTTGGAAATTTTAGACCTATCAAGCAATGATTTGTCAGGTTCAATACCCACATCATTTAACAAGCTTACATTTCTGTCGAAGTTCAGTGTTGCCAACAATCACTTAAGTGGAATAATTCCATCAGGAGGGCAGTTCCTTAGTTTCTCCAACTCAAGTTTCGAGGGGAACCCAGGTTTATGTGGAGCACAAGGTCCTCCTTGTGGGTTAGCTGCAACAATGGGTTTGAAACCTAGTATCCCATCTGGTTCAAACAGTAGCATACGTCGAAGCACCATCCTCGGAATAACAATCAGTATAGGAGTTGGGATTGCATTGCTCTTGGTTGTTGTCTTGCTTAAGATGTCAATAAAGGGCGCACCATATTTGATTGACAATGTCGAAGATGAATTATACAGGCCCCACAGGTTATCAAATGCTTTTGGGACATCAAAATTGGTTGTGCTCTTTCAAAATGCAGACTGTAAGGAGTTGACCATCAGAGATCTGTTAAAATCCACGAACAATTTTGATCAAGCGAACATTATTGGTTGTGGAGGATTTGGTCTAGTTTACAAAGCCTATTTTCCAAATGGCACAAAAGTTGCAATCAAGAGACTTTCAGGCGACTGCGGTCAGATGGAACGTGAGTTCCAGGCAGAAGTTGAAGCCCTATCAAGAGCGCAACATAAAAATCTTGTACCTCTGCAAGGTTATTGCCAGCACGGGAATGACAGATTATTGATTTATTCTTACATGGAAAATGGAAGCTTGGATTATTGGCTTCATGAGAGGGTTGATGAAGGGTTGCCACTGAAATGGGAAACTCGGCTTAAAATAGCTCAAGGAGCCGGTTGGGGATTGGCCTACTTACATAAAGGTTGCGAACCAAATATAGTTCATCGAGATGTAAAGTCGAGCAATATTCTCCTGAATGAAAAATTTGAAGCTCATCTTGCAGATTTTGGTCTCTCGAGGCTTGTCAATCCTTATGATACTCATGTTTCAACTGATCTTGTTGGAACTTTAGGGTATATTCCTCCAGAATATAGCCATACTTCGACAGCTACTTTCAAAGGCGATGTTTACAGTTTTGGAGTTGTTCTTTTGGAACTTCTTACTAGTAGAAGACCAGTAGATGTTTGCAAGGCAAGAGGATGTAGAGATTTGGTATCATGGGTTTTTCAAATGAAATTGGAAAAGAAAGAAGAACAGATTTTCGATCAGTTAATCTGGTGTAAAGCTCAAGGAAAACAATTTTTGGAAGTACTAGAAATTGCATGTAAATGCATAGACCAAGATCCACGCGGACGACCTACAATAGAACAAGTTGTTATTTGGTTAGATAGTGTTCAAACTGATCATGATTCATACAGTTCAGCTTGCTCACCGAAGGAAAGTTAGTTAATTTGGAAGCTATGTTGTAAAATATATATGTTGTGAGCGTTGGAAAAGATTAATAAAATATGATTTTTAAAATTTTAATAAAAATTATAATTTATTATTATCTTTTGTGAATGATAGGTGTAGAATACACCGTATTTAATATCTAGTATTTATGCTTTCTTTGCTATTTTTCATGTGAATTATGTATCTTATGTTCGCTTTTGAGTTTTATAGGTGTTTTGGAGTCATTTGAGTAAAAGGAAGTGGAACTCGCTCAAATTCAAGATTTCTTCTTATCACCCCGAGACAACGAAAAGACGGGCCATTGGTGAAAGAATGAGGCCGCTCCGCTGTCGTATGACAAAGTTATGAACACATTCGATGATTAAGCTTGTCGGTTCTCTAAAAACCGACAATACAAGCAAAGAAAGATGCTTTGGTGGCCACTATCCTATATATGGGTGCCTCATCCTTAACCAAATTTGGTTTTCCTACACCTACCCTAAAATCAAGCAAACAATGATTTCTCTTATCATTACTTGGTTTTAGTTACTCGAGAGAGATAGAGAAAGATGGCGGCATTAGAAATTCAATTGGAGGGAGTGAAATAACGATTCTTCACTGGTGATTTGAGGTTGAGAGAATGATTCCGAGAGATGAGTTTTGTTGGGAATGAAAGGAATTCAAGCCGAGGAACGCAGGGAGAAAGGAGAGGTGGTCACACGATTTTGATGGTGAATGAGAACCGATTTTGAATGGTTGTGAATGTTTAGAACTCGGTTCGTCTCAATTGCATAGGAAGGAGATGTGTAATGGTTTAGGATCAACAACAAGTTCCACAATTGTTAACACCAAAGAATGGCACAAAGACTTGTTCGATAAAATGCTTGAACGACCCAAGAACGAATAACCACCAAAATTCGGTTTTTCCATGGTTCGATGGGTCGAGTAATGTAAGTGTAGCCATGGCCATGAGCCGCCATTGATAGCGGGGAATGGGCTCAAGTTCGGGGTTGGGCGAGTTGTCATGAGGGCTTGTATGAAGCTACGTGAGGCGAGCCGCAATGAGAGCGAATGAAGGTGAAGAAGCCGAAACTACGTGGGTTGATAATCGGAATTTGAGATGATTACTATGCCGCCGCACTAAAAGGGAAGATGTATCATGTATGTACGTGACAAAGAACACCGGTTCACCAGTGTCAAGGTTAGCCGAGGTAAATGGGTTTGAGAGCGAAACAATAAAGAGATTGCCGCCATTTGAAGTGGTTGCTTGGCCGTAGCCATGGGTGTCTTGTGTATAGGTGACCATTTGATGAAGTCAAGCCTCATTGCATTTTGTGTGATGTGGAGTGCCATGGTTTTGTTGATGTGGGTGATCGAATGGAGCCGGTGAAGGAGCCGCAATCACTGCTGATTGAACTCAAAAGATTATAACACTCTGATGATAGTGACTACCGAGATGCACGGATGGGAATTGTTTGCGATTGAAATAACGAGGAGTTGTGAGAATGCTACATTGGATCAGATTGGGCGAATCTTTGTGCTTAGCAAATTAACCAGGCCGGAGTTTGTCAAGCAGGGGTTCTTATAAGGCAAAGGTGATGTTTCCTATTTGAATGGTCCGGGAAGGAGTTTCGCATCTCCTAGTTCTCTACTGGAAAGATTGGAAGATAGAAGCGAGGCAACGTGCCGAGAGATTATGTGAAGCCCGAGAAGATAGAAGGTGCGGTTTAAGAAGGGGTGATGGTTGTTTCAAAGTGCGGTCGGAGTCAGGACAAAGTTGCAATTACGGTGGCACCAAAGTCGGTGGAGTTTCATGGTATTGCGGTGATATGGAGTATGAATGATAGTAATGAAGTGGTAATGTCAGAATTGAGAAGGTCATGGGTCAGAAGAACTGCATTGCGGGGATGTTGGTTGTGTCATGGCAGTGGTAAAGGTGCAAGTAAAGTGCAAGAAAGTGGTAATGTTTTTGTGGTAATCGATGGGGCCGAGTACAAGACAGGAACCAAGTCTGTTGCTTTATTATTGGCGGTGGTGTTGACAGAGGTGTTACGCGAAGAGAATGGCACTGGAATCGGAGCTTTGGCCCCTGAACTAATATGCTACCTGGTGGATTTGATGCTGCAGAAGCTATAGGATTGAAGAGCTGCAACTAGTGGTGGTGGAATGAAGGGCTTGGCATGAGCAGCAAGGAGTTATGACAGGATGTTTGCCACTAAAGGCTGAGTACTGGTGATGCTGTTTGTGAGAGGCTGGCTAGGAATTGCATTGGTGCTGGTGCTTGGACTTGCAGCTAGAGTGAATCGCAAGCTGATGTTGCATGTGCTGTTGAGAGGGTCTGATGGCAATAAGGCTAAAGGTGAGATGGCGAGTCAATGGCCCGAGCCGGGGAACAAACGCAAACAAGAGTGTCGCAGCTTGATGCGGAAAGTGGGAGAAATTGGTGAGCCGGTGAGCATAGTTAGGTTATCGGATTTTGGAACCGAAAGTGGGGATCACAATGATTCGAGTGAATCACGAAGGGGTATGAGTCGGATGCAAGAATCGACGGTAGGACATATGAGCTACGCATCACGCTTTGGGCGCGTTTTCAAGAAATGAGGAATTGGTTTAGATGGTATTTTGTGATTGTTTGAATTGCAGAGATATGGAGATGAGTCTTTGGGAGCGTGCACTCGCCGGGTGACAGATTTAGATGACAAAAGGTGGCCTGAGATATTTTTCCCTGCGACGGATTCCGGCGGCCGTGACCGGATTCCGGCGATGACGTCAGCAATCCGGCGACGCTTTTGGACCCAAAATTCCAGAGACATATTTTTCACTCCTGGGCTTGGTGGACCAACTTGGAGACGGGTTTTGAGAAGAATCAACCTAATTTTGGGAAAGTATCCTTATGGGAGAAAAGCATATATATAAAACTCTTTTCTAAACCTAGAGATATCTCCATTAGGGAGACTTCTACTTTTGTTCTAGGGTTTCACATGATAGGTTCTTCTAAACTTTCTATGATGATTTCCAAAAACACAAGTAACTAAGTTTTTATTATTGGTTGAAGATGTAGTTGGATTTTGCAACCAAGTTATGATTTTTATGAATTAGTTTTCTCTCAATATTATCGTTCACTTTCTACGGTTATAATAATTGCATGATTGAAGTATTGCAATATGATTGAATGTTTGTTTAGTCGAGTCTAGAATTGATTGAACTCACATCCATATCTATAGCTATTTTAGGTTTTCATCGAGCGATAACCTTGAATATGAGTAGCATGATATGATTCTAGGTTGTAGTGATACATCCTCGTAGTCATATGTAGAAATTGACCTTTGTCCGAATTGTTTGGCGCAATGTATTTCAATTGCATTGATTAGCCTATTTCAAACTTAATGCTCCTAGGAATTGAACTTGATTAGCGCAAGGCGTTAGGTTATTCTTTAGGTAGATTTCACATACGTTGATCTAATGTGTGTGTTGATAACTTTGGAAATTACTTTGAGTATTCTTGCAATAAGGTATTCTATGGCTTTTGATGATAGCGAGATTAAATACTTAATTCTATTCATACATTCATAAACTTGTTTACAATTGAAGATGAAACCTTTACCCAATATTTCACATCCTTGATTTGCGTACTTTATTTGCTTTTCGTTTATTTTTATTTACACAATCGAATTATTATTAGGGTGCTTTATATAGGAAACCATAACAATTTGACAACCTAGACCTCTCTCGTGGGATCGATCCTTTCTTGCCCTTGCTATATTTATATTTTGAGTAGTAAGAAAGTGTAAATTATTTTTGACGCTTACGACAATGCACAAATTTTATGCCACGGCGGGGAGGCAACGGTTGTCAAATTGTTTTTGGTTTCTTATTTTTGTTTTGTTTTTGTTTTTAGTCTTATTTTTGTTTTTCTTATTTTCTGGTTTTTAACCTTGGTTTGAGAATCGTATTTCAGGTACCTATTATGGACGGAGCATATTGGAGCAATCAATACGGCTTTCAACCTCATCAACATAACAATTATCACCCTTATGGGGAGTATAATCAAAACCAATCCTTTGGCTATGATCAATACTCCACGTACCCTATGAGTTATTCTCATACATATCAACCTTCTTATGGTGGTTATGTAAGTGAGCAACCACAAGGAGGGAGAATAGTTGTTTTCCTTATAATTTTTCCTCTAGTTTGGTAGATGAAATGCAGCAATTTATGGACAGCATGGAGTCAATTTGTAGACAACCAAGCGCGGAACCAATTTCATCGACCGAATGTGCTAATAATAGTATGTTTGGCCCAATTTGTGATCGTAGTTATGATCATTCACCCATTCAAAGGAATTATAATTGGCCTAACAATACGGAAGTAAGTAATTCTACTTTTTCTTTGTCGAATGAGCTTTACAAACAAATGGAACACTATATTCAGAATTTGGATGGAACACTCCAAGAGCTTCAAAAAGGTGTTTCCACTTTAAGACAAGGCATTGATGAGTACAAGGAGGAAATGAATAGTTATGTTGAAAAAGGCGAACCTTCGGGGACTTTTGTTGATATTTGTGTAGTTAACTCAACTCTTGATCGTAATAATGATCATTCACCTATTCAAAAGGATGCGTTCGAGATTAACAACACTAAATTCAGCGAGGAACAACTTTATGATGACTATGATAGTGATGATGATTATTATGAAAATACATTGCCTAAACCAATTCATGGTGACATCCTTAGGAGTTTATAATGGAGTCTTTTTGCGATCAAGGTGAAGTTGAAAAGGAATATGATGACACTAGTGTAGACTACTCAAGCATTGATCTTTATAACGATCAACAACCTATTCAAAAGGTAGAGCTTGAGGATGATGCAATGAGTGTTCTAAAGAAATTCCTTATGGACAATATTGCATCCGCAAAAGAGTATGTGCCTTACAACAAAAAGGAGTGTGTTGAGAATGAAACCGGTTTAACCAATATTGTGGAAGACCCAATTGAGCTTGCATATGATTATAATGATGATGTTTATGTCGATACTTTGGTTAAGGCTGACTGACGAAGAATGGTTGCAAGGTTTGATAGAGGACCATGATATACAAGAGGTGAATAATTCACTTGAGTTTTTCAAGGATGAAGAGGATTCCATAATACAAGAGATTGTGAAAGGTTTATCTAACCCTTTTCCTATTATTTCTTCTCCTTTACCTCTTATTGGTTTGAATGTATGTGCTTCGAAAACATTGTTGAATGACTTTGTTTCTCGTTTTCCGCCATTAGAGAAACTTGATTCTCATACTATGCGAGTTATGGAACCCAAACCGTGAAGTACTCCGATGTCTATATTCTTTATACACTTCCAAGTGTGGACAAGAATAAGTGTGGGGGAAGCTTTTATCGGTTCATAGCTTCACTTTTGCTTTATGTTACTAATATTTGTGTGAAGCTAGTGTTTGAAAAACAGGTTCTCCGGAAGGATCCCCAACTTTTCCGATTATTGGTGTATGGGGAATGAATCTTACAAGAAGCTAAGTCGGGCCGTCGAATTTAAAACAAGCGCTTAGTGGGAGGCAACCCACCGGTTTTGTATCTCTTATCCTTTTGCTTTTTATTTTTGTTTCGTTTATTTATTTTTTTACTGTTTTCATATCATATTTGCATCCCTATGTTTAATTTCATTGAGTCCGTAATCTATCTTAGAAGAGAATTATGACGAATACCTTTTCGTCAGAAAATTTCAGACTGCGCGTAGTTCAGTCCAGAGACCATAACTGTCAGACCGTTTATCAAAACACTGTGAAATTTTGACACTGTGTAGAAAACACGTAGGTGAACAACTTTTGTGAAATGGAGTTTTTCCAAATTCCTTACCAATTTGCACAGTTTTTGCGTTTTATCTGCTGTTACGTCAGAATTCAGAACTTTCGGTTTTACACATTGAGGACAATGTGAAGTTTAAGTGTGGGGGAGCATTTATATGTTTGTATAGTTTGTTTTTGACACCATTAGTGGATGGAACCATTTTGAATGCTGGAGTTGAGGAACCAATTAACTAAAAGGGAAGAATATAGCTCAGAAATCACAAATTAACATGATAGTTGTTACCATATCTCGAATATCACCATATCACATTCTATTTTTATTTTTCCATATTTATCTATTATTCTCTAAGTGCTTTGGTGGGTCACTAAAAATCGACGTGTTATTACTGCTAGGATGAAATATAGTGGTTGAGTTACTAGAAAAATAAAAAAAAAAAAAAAAAAAAAAAAAATGAAAAATATATTAAAAAAAAAAAAAAAGGACCGATCAATCAGACCAAAACGGAATAAAAAGACACTTGGGAATAGCAGATGTGAAACGTAGTCCCCGTCTCCGTCGCCTAAACAAGCGTGGAATGCGAGATCCAAGGCAACAATCATGTACTTGCCGACAAGAAGCATGCGCTTGATCCAAAAGATCTAATCATGCCGTCTAAAAAAAAAAAGAGAAATTGGATCCAGCTTTGATCCAATCATATAAAAAAAATATATATTATTGTGTTGAATAAAGTCACTTTTGGTTCCCTTGTATATGCCAATTGATTTGATGTAGCATTCAAGACTAAGTAGCTCAATCCAATAGGATTAGGTTCATCTTAGCAAAGACCTTCGAGACAGATATGGGAAACATCGAACACTTGTGAATATTCGCCAACATCTACATCTTATCCATCTTCTTAATCTTTTCATTGTGATTGTGGTTTGTTAGTTTCCTAGTATTGTGGCTTGTTCGACTATCTAATTAGAGTTTATTTACTAATAAATGAATTGAATTTGCAAGGTACCTCCTCCGTAGTCATTTTGGATTCGTTCATTGATTTGTCACGAATAGACGAGTTGGAAATATAGGTTTTGTAGGTAGACCTCTTGTAAACCTTCACGAGACTATAACTCGTCCACTAGGGACACCTAGGGGTTTAAAGGCTTGTTATTTATGCTAAAAGTGACCGTAGCCTCGACGACACGGAGTTGTTGTATTTTATTATTTTGTTTGATTTGCTCGAGGACTAGCAAAGTCTAAGTGTGGGGGAATTTGATAGGTGTAGAATACACCGTATTTAATATCTAGTATTTATGCTTTCTTTGCTATTTTTCATGTGAATTATGTATCTTATGTTCGCTTTTGAGTTTTATAGGTGTTTTGGAGTCATTTGAGTAAAAGGAAGTGGAACTCGCTCAAATTCAAGATTTCTTCTTATCACCCTGGAGACAACGAAAAGACGAAGCCATTGGTGAAAGAATGAGGCCGCTCCGCTGTCGTATGACAAAGTTATGAACACATTCGATGATTAAGCTTGTCGGTTCTCTAAAACTGACAATACAAGCAAAGAAAGATGCTGGTGGCCACTATCCTATATATGGGTGCCTCATCTGGCTACCCCCTATCAACTCCACTTGAGTGGGGTTAACCAGCTTGGTTTTCCTACACCTACCCTAAAATCAGCAAACAATGATTTCTCTTATCATTACTTGGTTTTAGTTACCTGAGAGAGATAGAGAAAGATGGCGGCATTAGAAATTCAATTGGAGGGAGTGAAATAACAGTTGCTGCTGGTGATTTGAGGTTGAGAGAATGATTCCAGAGATGAGTTTTGTTGGGAATGAAAGGAATTCAAGCCAGGAACGCAGGGAGAAAGGAGAGGTGACTGTCACTGATTTTGATGGTGAATGAGAACTGATTTTGAATGGTTGTGAATGTTTAGAACTCTGGGTTCGTCTCAATTGCAGGGAAGGAGATGTGTAATGGTTTAGGATCAACAACAGTTCACAATTGTTAACACCAGCAGAATGGCACAGCACTTGTTCGATAAAATGCTTGAACGAATTCAGCAACGAATAACCACCAGCTCGGTTTTTCCATGGTTCGATGGCTGAGTAATAGAAGTGTAGCCATGGCCATGAGCTGCCATTGATAGCAGGGAATAGGGCTCAAGTTCAGGGTTGGCTGAGTTGTCATGAGGGCTTGTATGAAGCTACAGAAGCTGAGCTGCAATGAGAGCGAATGAAGGTGAAGAAGCTGAAACTACAGGGTTGATACTGGAATTTGAGATGATTACTATGCCGCTGCACTAAAAGGGAAGATGTATCATGTATGTACGTGACAAAGAACACCGGTTCAAATTGTGTGTCAAGGTTAGCAGGGTAAATGGGTTTGAGAGCAGAACAATAAAGAGATTGCTGCCATTTGAAGTGGTTGCTTGGCTGTAGCCATGGGTGCTGTGTATAGGTGACCATTTGATGAAGCTGCAGTCGACTGCATTTTGTGTGATGTGGAGTGCCATGGTTTTGTTGATGTGGGTGATCGAATGGAGCTGGTGAAGGAGCTGCAATCACTGCGATTGAACTCAAAAGATTATAACACTCGTGGATCGATAGTGACTCGAGATGCACTGAGATGGGAATTGTTTGCGATTGAAATAACAGGGAGTTGTGAGAATGCGGCGTTTGTGCGATCCAATTGCTATGTCTTTTGTGCTTAGCAGTTCGAACCGGCCGGAGTTTGCTGTTGCAGGGTTCTTATAAGGCAAGGTGATGTTTCCAAGATTTAGTGAATGGTCCAGGAAAGGAGTTTCGCATCTCCTAGTTCTCGGCTGGGAAAGATTGGAAGATAGAAGCAGGGCGTGCCGAGATTATGTGAAGCCCGAGAAGATAGAAAGTGCGGTTTAAGAAGGGGTGATGGTTGTTTCGAGTGCGATGGCGTGTGGACAGTTGCAATTGCGGTGGCACCAAAGTCGGGGAGTTTCATGGTATTGCGGGTGATATGGAGCAGTAATGTGATAGTAATGAAGTGGTAATCTCAGAATTGAGAAGGTCATGGGCTGTGAAGAACTGTTGCAGGGATGTTGGTTGTGTCATGGCAGGCTGGTAAAGGTGCAGTAAGTGCAAGAAAGTGGTAATGTTTTTGTGGTAATCGATGGGACTGAGTACAAGACAGGGAACCAAGTCTGTTGCTTTATTATTGGCAGTGGTGTTGACAGAGGTGTTACGCGAAGAGAATGGCACTGGGAATTGGAGCTTTGCGCTGGAACTAATATGCTACCTGGTGGATTTGATGCTGCAGAAGCTATAGGATTGAAGAGCTGCAACTAGTGGTGGTGGAATGAAGGGCTTGGCATGAGCAGCAAGGAGTTATGACAGGATGTTTGCCACTAAAGGCTGAGTACTGGTGATGTTTGTTTGTGAGAGAGGTCAAGAAATTGCATTGGTGCTTTGTGCTTGGACTTGCAAACAGAGTGAATCGCAAGCCGATGTTGCATGTGTCTTGTTGAGAGGGTCTCGATGGCAATAAGGCTAAAGGTGAGATGGCAAAAATGGCCTCGAGCCGGGAAACAAAACGCAAACAAGAGTGTCGCAGCTTGAACAGGAAAGTGGGAGAAATTGGTGAGCCGTGAGCATAGTTCCTAGGTCTGATTTTGGAACCGAAAGTGGGGGATCACAATGATTCAAGAATCACGAAGGGGGTATGAGTCGGATGCAAGAATCGACGGGTACGGACATATGAGCTACGCATCACGCTTTTGGGCGCGTTTTGCAAGAAATGAGGAATTGGTTTAGATGGTATTTTGTGATTGTTTGAATTGCGTAGATATGGAGATGAGTCTGTTGGGAGCGTGCACTCGCAGACAGCTTCCGATGACAAAGGTGGCCTCGAGATATTTTTCCGCGACGGATTCCGGCTACGGTGGTCGGATTCTGATGACGTCGGCAATCCGGCGACGCTTTGGACCCAAAATTCCAGACATATTTTTCACTCCTGGGCTTGGTGGACCAACTTGGAGACGGGGTTTTGAGAAGAATCAACCTAATTTTGGGAAAGTATCCTTATGGGGAGAAAAGCATATATATAGAAAACTCTTTTCTAAACCTAGGGATATCTCCATTAGGGAGACTTCTACTTTTGTTCTAGGGTTTCACATGATAGGTTCTTCTAAACTTTCTATGATGATTTCCAAAAACACAAGTAACTAAGTTTTTATTATTGGTTGAAGATGTAGTTGGATTTGCAACCAAGTTATGATTTTTATGAATTAGTTTTCTCTCAATATTATCGTTCACTTTCTACGGGTTATAATAATTGCATGATTGAAGTATTGCAATATGATTGAATGTTTGTTTAGTCGAGTCTAGAATTGATTGAACTCACATCCATATCTATAGCTATTTTAGGGTTTTCATCGAGCGATAACCTTGAATATGAGTAGCATGATATGATTCTAGGTTGTAGTGATACATCCTCGTAGTCATATGTAGAAATTGACCTTTGTCCAATTGTTTGCGCAATGTATTTCAATTGCATTGATTAGCCTATTTCTGAAACTTAATGCTCCTAGGAATTGAACTTGATTAGCGCAAGGCGTTAGGTTATTCTTTAGGTAGATTTCACATACGCTGCCCTAATGTGTGTGTTGATAACTTTGGAAATTACGGAGTATTCTTGCAATAAGGTATTCTATGGCTTTTGATGATAGCGAGATTAAATACGAATTCTATTCATACATTCATAAACTTGTTTACAATTGAAGATGAAACCTTTACCCAATATTTCACATCCTTGATTTGCGTACTTTATTTGCTTTTCGTTTATTTTTATTTACACAATCAGAAATTCTTCCGGGTGCTTTATATAGGAAACCATAACAATTTGACAACCTAGACCTCTCTGTGGGATCGATCCTTTCTTGCCCTTGCTATATTTATATTTTGAGTAGTAAGAAAGTGTAAATTATTTTTGACGCTTACGACAGCGGTCAGTGAATGAAAAACTTATTAGTCACATATGGTGAAGTTCTTTTTAGTTTTTTAAGAGACTATATAAGCTTTTTAGTCCCACATCAGGGAGTTCATCTTTTTAAGTTGTATTATTCCATTACATAAAGAAATTCACTACTTCTGTAAAATTAATGGGAAAGGTGATTCTCTATTTTTTAGAGAGATCCCCAAGGGAAAATATTTTATAGTGATTTCCTTAACGTTCGCGATTTTCCTTAAGGGTTTTTTCGGAGTTGCCAAGCTCAAGTTGAGCATCTACTACATATGCTAGTAGTAGGTGTAGTAGGGTGTTTTATCCTGGAGATATCCGTCCTGTGAGGGCTATAGCATCATTCTTGAGTGTAGCCGGGCGCTAATGTCTTAAGGGCAGCGTGTTGAACACGTGACTCACTCTGTTTTTCCAAAAATTTTCCTTGTTGTTGTTGTTGTGGAGATCTGGGGAGCTCGTCCGTTTCGTCAAATCGATCACTTCCATTATAAAGGAGCTAAGTATCAATAACTTTTGCGTATTTGATTTTTCCTTGTTTTTGATTATTGCACCCAACAATCTTAAGACATTATAATTCGTAATAATCATGGATATTAATTGTGAAGTGAAAAACAAAAAACGAATTTTTGGTCAGCTGTAGATTTTCGAATTTATCTCTTAACCTAGAAGGAATTTCGATGAACCCTTTTGACCTAATATAGTAGACATCCTGATAGTTACCCACACCAAATTTCAGAATTTTTGGAGTTGTAAAAATATTTTTTTGATATTTTACGAAACATATAAATGTTACTGAAAAAATTCTAACGAGCAGAAATTTGTTGTTGACTAAATTAGTTTTTATGGGGTAACCATGAGTTTTTTTGAAATGGTGATTCAAACGAAGTTTGTAGATCTAGATGTTATCTTCAAAACTCATATTTTATTTTCCTATTCGGAACTAAGGTTTGTGAGATGTGGTGTATTATGTGATTGGGAAATTACCGTGTCTGTGGTCAGAGTATAAACGAAGATTGTGACATAAAATTGAAAAGGGACATGGCTACCAGGCGCATGTGGATGAACACAAGTTTTCCAAAGATGACAAAGGAAAGAACATCAAACACAACTCTAAGCGTAGTCTTCATAAGAAAGGTATGTTTCGTAAAACTGGATCCGGCATTACTTTAATTAAGGGTGATTGTTATGTTTGTAAAATTCCTGGTCACACGGCAGTAAAGTTTAGACAACATAAAAACCTTAATAAGTAGGAAGTTAATGCTAATTTAGTTGAAACAAACTAAAACAAGTTCAGTGGCATGATGTCGGAAGTTATTTTAATAACCAATGTGAGAGACTGGAGTGGACTCTGGAGCCACTAAGCATGTTTGTTGAAACAGAGACCTGTTCACCTCTTATCAGAGGATAAGGGATGTCGAGAAACTCTTTATGAGTAACTCATCTGCGACAGAGGTTGCATAAAAGGAAAAGGTCGAGCAGAAGATCATATCTGTAATATTCTCACATTGAATGAAGTTTTCATGTTCTGAGCATATGAAAGAATCTTGTATCTTGTTCTGTTGTAGATGGTAAAAGATTTAAAATTTTAATTGAATCTGGAAAACTTGTTGTAACTAGGCAGTGATTTTTTAGGCAAGAGTTATAGGACTTTGGGTCTATATAATCTTAACGGAAAAACTGATGAAGTGAACATAGTTGATTCTTGTGCTTTCTTTGTGTGATTGAATGTTTTGCGTGGTACAATTGGAACCGTAAACTTATAAGTCAATGCTTAAACTGGCCAGCATAAGCTGCGTACCCAAATTTAGTTTGGATTTTGAACACAAAAGTGAAATCTGTGTAAAATCAAAATAAGATATATAATCTTTTAGCACAAATGTTCAAAGTAATTCTAAGCTCTTAGAATTAATTCAGTTAGGCCTAGTTGACATGATTTCAACCCAAAACCACTATGGTAAAAGATGGCTTATAACTTTCGTGGATGATTGTACGAGGTACTATCTTGTATACTTGCTCAGGGATAAGGATGATGCCTTAGAAGCCTTAAGATGTATAAACTTGAAGTTCAAAACTAATTAGAAGCCTTGAACATAACAACCGTATCCTTAAGGAGATGAAATTTCCATGTTGGTTAGTTCAGGATTACTTGCGGCCTTGTGGGGGGAGGCAATCCTCTTAACTAGTATATCCTGAATAGAGTACCCTTTTAAGGATCAGATGAAACTCCATATAATTTATGGAAAGGTAGATGACCTTCTTATGAATGCGTCAAAGTGTGGGGGTGTTTAACTAAGATTGTCATTCCTCTTCCTAAAAGAACCAAATAGAAACCAAAAATGTTGATTGTGTCTTCATATAGGGTATGCTGAGTATACTTCTACATATAGATTTTTGGTTGTGTGTTCTGATTTTTTCTGACTTTGGTGTGAATATTATTACGGAATCTAGGGATGCTGAGTTCTTTGAACATGTTTATTCTTAATCATGTACCTCATTAGAGATGTGATGTTGATCCCCTAGATTTATTTTCAAATAGTCAGAACTTATCTTAAAGGAAGATGAATCTGAGGTTGAGCATAAGAGAAGTAAAACAATTAGACTTGAGACTTCTTATGAAGCCGACTTCATAACATACCTAGATTAGTCTGAGCCCAGACTTGTAAAGAATCCTTGACATCTACTGAAACTCCATTCTGGTAAGAAGCTTCATTTTGTGAAATGGACTCAGTCCGTCAGAACTAGACTTGACCATGGGATGTAAATGAGTTTCTAAGAGGAAATGTTAGGTAGATGGAACTTTGGAAAAATATTAGGCTAAGTTGGTAGCTAAAGGCTATAAACTAAAAGAAGGTGTAGATTTTCTTGATTCGTATTCACTTGTGACGAGAATTACTTCTGTCAAGATGCTAATTGATATTGCTGCCATAAACAAATTGGAGATACATCAGATGGATGTTAAGACAACTTTTCTAAAACCGTGAATTAGATAAAGAAATTTACATAGACCAACCTGATGAGGACTTTGTAGTGAAAGGTTATGAAGACAAAGTTTGTAAGTTGAACAAATCTTTATATGGATTTTAAAATAAGCACGTAAACAATGACATGGAAAATTTGATCATGTGATAATGTGTAGTGGATTTAAGTTAATGAATCTGACAAGTATATTTACAAGTAACTTTTTAAGGATGCCTGTGTGATTGTATGATTGTATGTTGATGATATGCTTATACTTGATACAAACATAGATGTGATTAATTCCACTAAAAACATGCACTGAATGAGGACGTTGACTTGAAAGACTTAGGCCCTTTTGATGTAATCTTAGGGATGAGGATTAGAAGATAATCAAATATTTATAGTCTTAGTCATTCTCAATATGTTGAATTTGTGCTCATGAGATACAATCAGTCTAATTGTAAGCATGCGTGTACTCCATACGATTCTTCTTGTAGACTCGAGAAAAATAAGGGCAATGGAGTATCTTAACTTGAATACTCAAGAGTTATAGGATGTCTAATGAATTTAATGAACTGTAAGAGTCCAGACATTGCCTATATTGTGAGTAAGTTAAGTAGATATACTTGTAGTCCAGAGCAAGAGCATTTGGATGCACTTAGTAGAGTATTATGGTACCTAAAATACTCTAGTACCTTTTGTTTGATTCATGAAAGGTATCTTGTTTTCCTTGAGGGACTTTGTGATACAAACTGGATAGTTGACTCAGAGGGGTCTAAGTCTACGAGTGGATATGTTTTCACTCTAGCAGGAGGGTTTATTTTTGGAAGATTTCCAAACATACTTATATCGCTCAATTTATTATGGAATCTGAGACTATTGCGTTAGATAAAGCACGAGAGGGGGCCGAGTGCCTAAGATGCTTTTTAGAAGACATTCCTCTCTGGCATAGGCCCATGCCAGCTATATCTATACATTGTGTTAGCCAAGCTATAATAGCTAAAGCTAAAAATAATTAATCTCAATTGGCGTTATTTCCATTGATTGGATAAAGTCCAAGGAGAATATCGCACAACCTTTGACGAAAAGTTTGTACAAAGAGATAGTTAAAAATGCATCGATGGGGATGGGGCTTAAGCTCATAAACTAAACTTGCCATGAAGGATACTCAACCTTGCTGACTGGAGATCCCAAGATCAAGGTTTCGAATGAGACAACTAATTTGTGGTGGGTAAAGGAAACACTATCAGAGAATTTCATTCTTTGTCCCTTCCCTATAGTGTAGACGTGATAGTATGACTGCATGTGAAGGATGATTTTTAATAAGTCTTAATGAGTTCTATAGTTTCAATTTAAGATTGAAGTGTGGTGTAGCAGTACACTCTTTATGGAAACTCACCTATCCGAATGAGGAAGTGGGACCGCTTCCTATGAGAATATGAGCTTTGATTCTCTAAAGCATTCTGAGAAACATGATATGTCCAGGGCCAAATTGGAAAAAACAGCACGAGCTTGGCAGCAACCTTGGAGATATCATCCGTGGTCGTTATCGCGAATTACATCAAACGCTAGCAGTTCAAGACATAGTTCACTGTCTCTAGCAAGTAATTTCGGTAATATCTCACTAAACAAAGGTTCAAGACCTCATGGACACCTCTGCTTAAAATGGTATTTCCTGCGGTTTTTATGTGATTTTCGTTTTGATGGTTTTGGTATTACTGGAACTTAGGACCTAAGGGTCACTAAGGATTCACTAGTTCATGCTTTTGCACTTTGGTGAAAGGAACCTTTAGTCTTACTTGTGAGGAACTAAAGATGAAAGCTCTCTATGCTATATGATTTTTTGCAATCCATAGTATGACCCTGGGGTCAACACACTGTTTTGCACGATTTGTCTGTCTATTCAGTCAGTTCGGGTCGTGAGATTGGGTTGTTGATTTACCAAGATCTATCTATGTTTTCGTGTTTTATTGAGTTTTCATTCATGTGGGGGATTGTTGGAAAACGATTAATAAAATATGATTTTTAAAGTTTTAATAAAAATTATAATTTATTGTTTTCTTTTGTGAATGAAAAACTTATTAGTCCCACACCGTGGAGTTTTCACTTTTTAGTTGTTTTAAGAGACTATATAAGATTTTTAGTCCCACATTGGGGAGTTCATCTTTTTAAGTTGTATTTCTCCATTATATAAAGAAATTCACTACTTTTGTAAAATCAATGGGAAAGGTGATTCTCTATTTTTTAGAGAGACCCCCAAGGGAAAATATTTTATAGTGATTTCTTTAACGTTCGCGATTTTCCTCAAGGGTTTTTTCGGAGTTGCCAAGCTCAAGTTGAGCATCTACTACATATGCTAGTAGTAGGTGTAGTAGGGTGTTTTATCCTGGAGATATCCGTCCTGTGAGGGCTATAGCATCACTCTTGAGTGTAGCCAGGCGCTAATGTCTTAAGGGCAACGTGTTGAACACGTGACTCACTCTGTTTTTCCAAAGTTTTGCCTTGTTGTTGCGGAGATCTGGGGAGCTCGTCCGTTTCGTCAAATCGATCACTTCCATTATAAAGGAGCTAAGTATCAATAACTTTTGCTTATTTTCTTTTTCCTTGTTTTTGATTATTGCACCCAATAGTGAGCAATTACGATGGTTTGGAATAACAGTCACAATATCACAATACTTGTATTATTCCTAGATTGAGGGTTACAGTTTTGTCGATAAAACAAGGCGAGTTTGAGCTTTCTTCCTTTTCTTTTAATGTATACTTTCTTTGGCTCCATCTTTCCCATGCTTGCAAATTTGGAGTGTAAATATAGTTTCGGGTATGTCTAACTGTGAATATTAGGGCTGGTAACGGATAAATATCCGGCGGATATTGGCAGTTCCGATAAGGTTAAGGTTAAGGGTTATCGGATATCCGATATCCGATAACATCCGACGGATATCATAAAATCCAATTCGATAAGGTTAAGGTTAAGCTATCGGATATCGGATTTTTATCCGTTAAAATCCGATAACTAGGAAAAAAAATAAAAGCTTGAAAAAAACATAGTCTTTGTCTTTTTAAGTTCAAAATATTTAGTGAAAAGTACAAACCCACACAAGCACAATGTTCAGAGTTAAAGAGTTTACTCCCTGTGTAACACAACAGTCTACAACAAAGCCAAAAAAGAAAAAAACAATGTAACAGTCACAGAACACGCTAGTGAGTAGTGTAAGTTAGTGTGATCTTGCTTGGCTGCCTGGCATGTTGTATCATTGCATCAACTTCACTTCAGTCCACGATTTCCGTATCTGCATAGGTGCACTGTCATTGTCAAATTCATAATCTCAAGTTGGAAAATGAAAAACAACAACAAACCAAGAAATAAATAATCAAGAAACCATTCCGCAACATTTCAAAATTAGGTTCAAACATATAAAAATGTGACTAAGTAGACAACTGATAAAAATGCAACACAATCTTATTGATGCAATCTGAGTAGACAACTGATAAAAAATCTGCAAGCTTTTCCTGCGAAGAGACTTCATGACTAGAAAACAATATATCAATATGGATATACAAAGGACATAAAACCCATCCACCACATAGTCATGGGTCCTAGTAATCCCTTAAATTGAATGGCTTGAGCAAAACCAACTTTAGATATGAGAAAGATGGATAGATAAACTATTGAAACAATAATAAAACATTGAGAAACTAGAAACACTCAGTTAAGAGAATCAGCTTATGCTGAGAACTGGAAACCTGGAAACATTACTTATTAAGTTAACACAAGAGTAGGCCAATTCGCAGCAACCAAATCTTTTCCAATACAGGCATAATGCGAATACATCTATCGGGCATCTAACCTACCAACAACTTCCAAATGTGCAGTTCTCTTTATCATAAAATAACAATCCAGAATTTGTAACGCTAAAAATACATAAGAGAATAGCAATCTAGCTGCCCAATGACCATAGAATCAGAGGTATACTTATAAAAATGAGGGCTAAGCCCCAAAGTAGAAATGGAAAGCATAAAATTTACACCATGGATCCCAAGTGCATTAGTCACCAAAAATGAAATTTTAGAGGAAGCCATTCAGTTCACAAAAATGCATATGATGTCCACTTGATAATGTGATAAATACATAGGACAAGACTTGTTGAGCACCATAGTTCCCGTAAAGAGGTTTTACTACGGACCCATATATGTCCACATCAAAATTAGATGAGTAGATATCAAAGAAACTGACATATACCTACGTACAAAGAAGTTCTTCTAGTATAGTGGGAAAAAGGCATTTGCTTAGGTAGCGAATAACAAGAAGACTAATTAGATTAAGTTCAACATAGTACAACACTTCAAAATGCACTACCACTCAAGCATCAGTCAAACACATAGGGATACATAGTGGAAGTTTGCATACAAACATAATTATATATGTTCAGACCCAAGTTCAGGAAACAACTATCATACATCAAAATGAAATCCTAGCATTTTCATTTTATGCACACACCAAAATACAACAAAAACATGGGTCGAAAGCTGACATTAAAACTACCCAGTAGGAGTTCATAACGAAAAATAATGCTTTCGGAAACATAAATAACTACACAGGGAGCAGCAATAAGAACATTGATAGAGGAATACAAGCCTTAAATAATTTAAAATGATAACCTAAAAAGATAGGAAGAAATGGTGATAACAAGTCGCAGAATATCCATCAACATACAATAAAACTAAAAAGATAGGAAGAAATGGTGATAACAAGTCGCAGAATATCCATCAGGATAATAAATAATACAGTTATGGAATGATCTTATCTACTGACCTAGTTATATCAAAGTACAAGCAAAGGATAATAAATAATACAGTAATATTTTGGTGATCGATGATTTGGTAGCGTGAATGCATGGTACACCCTTTATAGACAAAAAGATTAACACCGGATGATACTACAAATCTCTTGCAATACAACAGCCAATTCAAAAACTATTGATTACTGACATTCACATGAAAATAGTCCGGCTTATGGAGTTTTTCTAAGTCGGACTATCCACAAATTCACCTTGAACTTTGTTTCAAGCAAGATACCCTACCAGCCTACCCTAATTTCATAGTACAAAGAAATCAAGTACTCAAATTGATAAACCCATTTCTCAAATTGTTAAATCAAGCAGACCAACATTCCTATCAAAAATAAAACACAAATCTACATAATAAAATTAATAATCATGTCAATTTCATGCTTCACAACAATAATAACAACAACAATCAAACACCAAATCGATTTGTGTAAAAAATGAAAACCTAATTTCGAAATTCTTAATTTCGGTGTATCTCAAACCCTATTTTAGAAACATCAACAATGAGTTGATTTTAATAAAAATAAACAAAGGGTTTAGTCATTTAGATTACTTACTTGTTTTCCTAATGAAAAAGTAATCTTCTCTCGAGAATCTCTCACCAAAATCAAAACATCACCATTACAGATCTAACTCACGAGTTTTCTCTTGGTCTCTGGATTCCAATCAAACCCCCCTTTTGATTCAATCGATCTCTCGATCAAACCCTCTCTATGATTCCCTCAGTTTCTTGATCTCTAGATCTCTTTCTGTTAAGAATGAGAAGAAAAAAATGTTGAAGAAACTAAACTACCAAAGACCGAAAGAGAAAACACTGAAAATCAATGCCGATTCTCGACTAGACATCTAATACTTGGGGTGGAAATTACAAGTACACCCCTATATTATCGGATGTCGGATATTAGCCTAACGGAAGGACCCCAATCCGATTCCGATTCCGATAAGAGGTATTATCCGATAGATTATCCGATTCCGATATCCGATATCCGATATGTCGGATTAAATCCTATAGGATGTCGGATTTTCGGAAATGGATATCGGATTTCGGCTATCCGTTGCCAGCCCTAGTGAATATTAATGCCTACATTCTTGTTCTTCTGCATCAGTAGTTCAGTATTGTACGAGGTTGCCAGGTTCTGAACAGGTAAAGCTCTTGATGAGAGTTGTGACCTTTTTGCCGAAGAATTTGGAACAACTAGGCAAGAAAAGTCGGTTTTGTCAAGGAGATGAAGTCTTCTAACTGACTAACTTTCTAACGTCGTCGACTCGTCGGTAACATCCAAGTGATAAACCAATGAGCAATCCAGTAAAATGACAGGCTACAAAATAACAGCCCAAAAAAAGAGGTCGGTAACGATAAACATCCTTCACATGAGGAGACGCGCTCACGGTACATTAGGGATCCGGTAAGACACGTGGTTGTGGTCCGACAAAAACCTTCACGAAGTTGTGGATTTAAATGAAACACCGTTTTGATCTTATTCAATACATCCACACACACACCACGAACCGTGTTACATATTATCACCAAAAGGTCATATGTCGGGCAGTGGAAGTTGAATGTTTGCTCAATGCCTCGATTTCACCAGAACTCCATAACCAAACCAACGCCATTTTTGTTGTTTAGTTTCCTATTTAAACCGCAGAGACTATTCATTTGTTTATAACAACTCAAAGAAATAGAACTGTTTTTTGGGCACTACTCCATTTTGGAGGGGGCTACTATTTCTTTTTTGGGTGAATATTAAAAGTAATTTTGAGTCACCCCTTATCCTAGTTTTTTGTTAATACCAAACTTGCCCCTTGGTAATTATATTAATTAGTGCTAGTGTAATGATTAATTAGTGAGGTTAGATTAATTAGTTGGGTGTTTTTAAAAGAATAATTTTTGAGAATTTTTTTTTTTTTTTTTTTTTTTTTAGTTTGTTTTGAAATAAGGGTTTTGGGTACTTGGGTTTACTTGAAATTTAGTTAATCTTGCTTGAATAGGCAAAAACTTTCAAAAAAATAAAAATTTTATAAACTGATTTCGGCTATGACAATAGGGTTCGGCTACGAAATCTGAAGAACAGGTAGCCGAACTCTTCTGCTAGTGTAGTTCGGCTAATGGTTCTGAAGACACAGGTAGCCGAACTCAGCTTTAATGGAGTTTTTGCTTTCAGAGAAAAGTTCGGCTAGGAAAAAATTGCGACGTAACCGAACTAGAAGTTTGGCTAGGAAAAATATTTTGCGACATAACCGAACTTTTCTCTGAAAGCAAAAGCTCAATTAAAACTAAGTTCGGCAACCTGCGTCTACAAACTTCTTTTTGCGAAATAGCCGAACTTTTCTTCATGTTCTTCTTTTCCATCAGGTTCGGCTAGTTCGACAAAGGTTTTCCCAAAATTCCTAACCGAAGTTCTCTCTGCAACTTCCATTTTCAACTCATTTTGATGATTACTTCTCATTTTTTTCAAACGTAATGGGTTTGTTATTAAGCTATACATATATAAAGGTGGTGATGGTGGTGGTTGGTGGTGGTGGTAGTCGGAGGTGGTAGGTGGTGAGCGGTGGTGGTGGTGGGAGGAGGTGGTTATATATATATATATATATAGGTTGTTATTAGGTTGGTTTTAAATTAAATTAGGTTAAGGATATGTTAGTCATTTCCACACTTTAGGACACCCCTTATAACTATAGGGTGGGTAGTCTTATCACATAGTAGTCCCCCTCCAAAATGGAGTAGTGCCCAAAAAACGGTTCAAGAAATAACGAAGGAAAAGCCCAACACATTAAATAACAATGGCAACAATCAATTTTGAACCAACGGGAATAGCCTAGTTGGCCAAGGGTCGAGCTCCAAATAGAACCAACATGAATAGGCCAGTTGGCCAAGGGTTGAGCTCCTAAATTATAGGTTACTAGGGAGTTCGAAGACCGCGATGATCGTGTCAAAAAAATAGAAAGAAAAACAATCAGTTTTGCAAAGAGTGTTGCAGTAACTCAAACCCCATCTACGTGTATTCCTTAATCATTAGTATCATTTTGATAACAAGTCTCTAGTTCGTCTCTGCTTATTCAAGTTTAAATGCCAACCAGGTGGTAATAATATCTTAGAACCCCATAACACATTTAAGATTTCTCATTTCTCATGTAATAATGATATTTCTTTTTGATGATATTGAATGCAGGACATGATCATTGCAGCTAAAGAGATGAAGTGCAGGCTAAAGACTCATTAGCTGAACAAGCGGGAGAGAAAATACACGAGGGCATTGCAAAAGTTACAAAACTGTCTGATAGTGCAAAAGCAAAAGTGACCGAGGATATTGAAACAACCAAAGCAAAAGCAGGAGAATTCCTCGACAAGATAAAAAAGAACTGTCGGCACCATAATCTATCTCGACATGTGGCAGATGATTAGAATCGAAGTAAGATATAAAGCAACGGCGTACACCGTAACAACTCCAAGACTGCTTCAAGTATAAGCTAAGAATAGAAGAGTAACGTCCTAGAGCTCAACTTTCCCTAATAAGCCAAAGCGATTAGGTTGAATGCATGGGGGATCCTTTTTCTCTTCTTACTATCTTAAACTCACCGAACTTCAAGAATGGAGATCTTTCGATGTAACCCAACAACCATGAATAAACACTTCATTGTCGAACCACGTGCTTGTGTTATATTTTATTTACTTTCTCTGCAACTTACTCTTGTCTTATGATTTCAATTTGTATCTTGAGCTTGTTATTTGTTTCATCATTTGATTCACTTGGATGTGTTGTTTGATAAATGATAAGTCATTGTTTTACATTAGAAACAAGCTACGTGTAAAGAATTTATTTTACGTGTTCCAGATCTATTATATTTTAAGCTTTTTACTAATTTTCTGAATTTGGTCTTCTATTTTCCTATTTCTTCACTTGATTTGTTAAAAAAATTGATTCTCTTATAAATTATCAAATCATTTTACTCCGAGATTTCTTTTAATTCATTATTTTCAAATGGAAAATTTGCTTGGGTACCACCCAAAATCTAACGAGTACCATCTAAAACCCAAACGTATTATCTTTCATAACTTTTTCAAATTTTTCTAATTTGGTTTTCATGGAACACCCCCCTTTTTTTTTTTTTCCTATTTCGTAAGATTAGTGTGGGACTCTTCCTTTCTTATGTTTATTTCCTACATTTTCAATTGATGTTTATCTTAATTCAAGGATATGTACTTGCGCAACATCTATTTTTCTTGCCTTGTACGAATTTCTGAAAGTGCTTTTAACCTGTTTACGCAAATGATTCAATGGATCATTTCTACTGAACTTGTTTCCTGTGTAACTATGGAATCTATTCGAAGGTTTTTCAAATGGAAAGTTTGCTTGGGTACTACCAAAAATCTAACGAATACCATCTAAAAAACAATTCCAAATTAACTCGCGACAACTCAATATTTATGATATTTCTATGGATAAACTCTGGTGGAACGAGTTGAACCAATATTATCTGTGGAAGACACAACACGCATTTAAGGAGGTTAAGACCGGAGACTAGTAGCAGCACAACTAGTACATCATAACTAGAATTTGCATTACTTTAGTATTTTCACACAGTACAACTCCCAGCTCCATTCTGATGATAGCTCCGGTCTAGTCCAATGTTGCGGTAAAACTTCTATGTAATCGCAGCGTAGCCCGAATCAATGTTGTTGCGAAGCCGCTATGTAACTGCAGCGTATCCCAGCTCAATGTTGCTGTAAAGAGTCTATGCAACCTCAGCGTAGCGCCAT
Organism: Papaver armeniacum; assembly: GCA_023531295.1. Lineage (NCBI taxonomy): Eukaryota > Viridiplantae > Streptophyta > Magnoliopsida > Ranunculales > Papaveraceae > Papaver > Papaver armeniacum. The sequence continues at coordinate 42,122 of JAJJWW010010632.1, read as the reverse complement.
CAATGCTCACGTCAAACAGCTTAAGTAACTACGCTTGCATCCGCCGCTCAAGTGACCAGGGGAGGCTTCCATAAGAAATAGATACCCAAGATGGTATGCATACGATACCTCGACGGAACGGGTAATTTATACAATATAATTGGGGGATACTAACGGTTATATAGGGTTGGATTCTGGCTAAGCGGTATTTTATTTTAGTATCCCCCTTCTCTTTTTCTTTTTTTATTAAGACCCGCTAATAATTTACAGGGAAGCAACACCGAAAAGAAGAAGAACACAAACAAGTGAGGAAGTTGAGGTTCTTGTAGTGGAAGTAATCATATGGGGCAAGAAAAGGGAGGACACAAAAAAACCCTTTCAAAGAAGACAAAGGTTAGAACAGCTAGGTATTAGTGTTGTTTCTGAGATTGATATAAATCGAGATAAGTAATGATATAGATGGTGGCAGAATGGGTTTGATTTTGAAAGTAGAAAAGAAGGGTTTGTGTCGCTGGTGAAAAGGATTTGTTGATGTCAATTGATTAAGGGGATGACTTCAATTAGGGTTGGTTGTGAACAAGAGGCAAGTAATTCTGCTGTAACTTTATGAAGAAATTGGAAATGGGTTTTGTGGATGCAGCTGAGAAGAATAGAGGAAACAAGAAAACAGTAAAGGATTTGGGGTTGGATTTGAGCAGGGACTCGAGTTACTAATGAAGGAATGAACGGGGAATATGTTGATGTCGTAGAATGCTAGATGCAAACAAAAAACTTTAAATTTAATTATGTAACTAATGAAGGAATGATGTGTAAAGACCCGCAAGCTTGTCAACGCTATTAGATCGGTCAAGTGTCGAATTAACCGATAATAACTCGATTAGCTTAAAACGAACGTTAATTAATAGAAATTAATCTAACAACGATCCAGATACGAATCTAGTACCGTTAAATAGAACTCTAAAAGTTATGCGTAGTGGACTACTCAAACGTGTCATTTGAATACCGGACGGAGAAGATATCATCGGATAAAGTATGAAGGTTAAAATAGTAATTTCATATCGTAACTGTGTGGCTGTCCTTATGTTCAACGGGTGTCTTGTAATTGTGGGTGTGGTCGTGTCAATACCTAGCCGAGAAGATAAATTTGTATTTTCTTCATTATCCTTTCTTCTCATCTTCTTTCTTTCTTCTTCTTCTCTTTCTCTTTCGTCTGTTCTCCCTTCTCTAGCAAATTCGAGAGATCAAACGAGAGATTTCTGATCGGTAGAAGGTGGAACCGTGCATGGGGTTGGTTTTTGGTGATGGTACTGTGGTTGTTTGAACTTGGGAAGAAGAAGATGATGTTGTAAATCGTGAGAAGAAGATTAGGTTTCAGAGTGAGGAATCAGATTGAAGAATTAAGTGGATTTGAGTACTTGGTGATGAATAACAAAGGGGTTGGTGTTTAATTGAAGACTTGAAGTTGATTCAGTGACGAACCATTGAAGAACCGGTGGGTTAGGGTTTCTGTAATTGATATATAATTCGATTAAAAGGTGATTAAGGAGAAGATATAAAATGGGTTTGTCCTCAATTGGTTCTTAATAGAAGTTGTGAAGTTGTTCTGAAGATTGATTAAGCAGTTTTAAAATTAGGGTTTTTTTCTTGCCCAAAACAGAAATTAGGTCTTCAGTGGAATTGATTCGGCATATCAACAATTCAGGGAATACGAAAGTTTGGGTAAGCTTTTAATTGCTTTAATTTTGATACTTGAGGATGAATCATTGAAATGTTGAGTATGAGTTATTGTTAGAAATGATATGTGAATGAATGAGTTAGCTGTGTGGATATGATGTTACAAATATGAAGGTTTGTAGTACTGAGAGTATTGTTAAGATGGTGGTGTTAGTTGTCATTCTGGTGGAGTAACAGAGTCATTTTGTGCTGGTAGAGTTAATGATAATGAGGATGCCAGAGAATTGTAATGATGTTGTGGATGTTAATGAATATGTAATGATGTTAAAGTTCATACTTTGGAGTATGTTAAGTTGCAAGTAAGAGAACTGGAATTCGAGTTGTGGCTGGGATATATAGAATTACAGGGAATTTAGTGCATGAATTGTGTTTGTTGGAAATATTATATGATGTTGATGTTGATGTTGCGGTTAAGAGTTGAGATGGCAGTGGAACTGAAATTGCAGGTGGAGATGTCATGGCTAGTTAGATGAGATGGCAATGGTTGTAATGTTGCTGATATAAATGGTGTGTGTGGAATACACGAATTGTTGATAGGTTCTGCTAAGTGTGGAAATGGGGGTTGAGTTCTGGTGGTGTAGATATGTATATGTATTGGTGGTGGAGCTGTAATTGTAATTGAGTTGTATTCAAATGATGGTGTTGGTCTTAGTTGGAGTGGAAACTACAGAACTGAAGGAAGAGGTGTGGGTTGGCTGTTAAAGCTGAAATGTTGGGGGCTGGTATTGATTGTGTTAAGGTAAGACTGAAATAGGATGGTATGTGATGTCAGTAATGTTGTAGGGAGTGGTAGTGTTTAAGATGGAGTTGTGATGTTGAGAGTGGAGTTTGTTGTTGAGTTGATGGTGGTAATGAAGTGATTGTTATTGAGATATATTAGGTAAAGGTACAGGTCTTGTAGTGTGGAAAGAGTAATTGAACTGTCTGAGATACAAGTGTAAGTAAGGGCTCTAATGTTTGTGTTGAACTGAGCTTGAGTGTGCTTATGAGATGTTTGAGCAGAAGTTGATTGTAGTGCTGTTAGCTGTGATCTTAGTGAAAGCCTGCGAGTGTAGCTCAAGGTAAAACTTGTATTACTATTGTATTGAATTATAGAATTCTGTTAAAATGATTTATTTGTGTATTGGTCAAATGAAGTTGTATTTGTGAACCTTTCAGCTTAGGTGTGTGTTATAGTTTTGGTCTGAACCTTTCAGCTTAGCTAACTTGATCTGGTGCTTCTGACTCAGTCTATCTGATTGAGTTATTTGTGGATCTGACTCTAGCTGACTCAGTCCATCTGACTGAGTCGAATCAGGTTGAATCGGGTTTGACCCACTGAGTCATTAGTCTTGAATCGTTGACCATTGACCCTGGACTTTGATCTTTGACTGACGTTTACCGTTAGTTGACCCGTTGACCGTCATTGACCGTTAGTTGACCCTAATGGGCTGGGCTTTAGGCTAATGTGCTGGTTCAGTGGACTTGGGTTTAGAACCAGTTTCCTTATTAAACATGAATTAGACCTTTGTGGTCTGATTTAACCTTTGACTCCTTCTACAAAGTTGTAGATATTCATAAGATTTAGATAATGGACTATAGAACCAACCTAATTCAATTAGTAAACCTTAGCTATGCTAAAGATAGATAAATAAAATATGGAGAACCTTAATTGGGCCTAAAATCATTAGAAAGACTTGTATGATTCATGTGTGAGCCTTTTGGCTAGATTCTTAGACTTCTTGTGTGATTAAAAGTTAGTCTATATTAACAACGATCGATTCAAAGGATGAACCATTGGATCGTGGATCTCGAGGTAGGCGTGGCCTGTCATCAAAAGAGGTGGGAATACATTTTACTCTTTTGTAATCATTATTGTTTCTTTTACAAAAGTATTTGTTTATTAAACTCATGCATTGTCTATTCGTGCATTCCATGCTTTGTTTAAATTGCATTATATTGATTCTGTTAATCTTTCCACGATTTGGAAAGAACCTATAATGTTTGTTGTCAATATGAATTGTTATGGGAAATGAGAATTTCCACGTATGGTATATAGGATACGCTCCTTCGCATTTATATCTACATGAATTCAGCTTTTATGCTTAGAGTGGGTCATCATGGTCTTGGTGATATCAATAGCTACTGAGTGTGGTTAGCACGAATATTATACATTGTTTGAAGAAGGAGTTTGTCCATATACATGTTTGTTTATTTCAGTGACTTGGTCGCTATTTAACGTTTCGGAAAACATGTATTGTTTTCCAAATCTTGCATATGATTACTTAAAAGTTAAATGTTATTCCTACTGGGCACCCATTTTAGGGATGATGTGCTCACCCATTCCCACTTTCAGTTTCAGAGACAGATCAGAGTTGCGAAGCGGATGCTTCGAGGAATTGAGTCCGTTATTTTGGTTAACTTCTGCTATATTTATTATGTTGTATATTTTATTTGTAAACCAAATGACTATTGTATATGTATCATTTGAGAGGAATCCCTGTATATATATATTTACGAAAGGGGCTAGTTTTGGGTTAAGTTTTGTAGCAGATTTCTAAATTGAATGTTTAAGTAAATGATTTAGATTCTTAGTGCCTCTTTATTTAGTTAATCTCTTGGATTAGTCAGCTGCTAGCTTAGGGGGCGCTACATGATGATGCTTGTTGTTATTAATTTTTACTGATGTAAGTCAAAGATATGGGAAATTGAGATGTATTCTGATCCACATGGTGATGGTAGACAACAAAATCAATCAAGATATTCCGTGAAAATGCTCCATGTGATTCGCAGTGTGTATTGAAGTTTGTATGTCCCTTTCAATTTTAGTTGATTTAGTAGGTTTAGTTGATTCGATTGGATTTCATTTTAATTATTATTATCGATATTGGTATGTTGATAAAGCCAATACCAATTCTTGTTAAACCAAAGCCGATTCTTACTCAACCAATACCGATTGTTCTCTTTTATATTTTGTGAAATTTTGTCATGTTTTGAGCCACAATCGGTATTGTCGTGTGATAATATGGGGGTTTAGGAATTTATACTATGGGGATACTAAGCAGTATATTGCTATCTAGCCTCTTGTTTATAGACAAAGCCCCTGCAAGACTCAATTTTGAAGCATTCTGGCGCTTCTTGATTAGGTTCAATCTTCGAGCAGGCTATAGGTCTCTACAATCAGGTATGTATTGCCAACTCTTCACTATGCATTGATGACATTGCCCCCCACTCCATGAGCTCTTTGACAATTAAATACTTTGATGCAGTGAAGAAAGATGTTCCCATACGTTTCGATATGTCTGTGCGCGACTCAGTTCTTTGGCAGTGCAACAAAACCAAGCATGCACAAGACTATTTGTTGGCCATTCCTATTGTTGGGTTTAGCCAGAAGATCCGTCCTAGGCAATTCAACGCAGTTCTCCGATATAGACTTGGGATCCCCTTTTTTGAAGAAGGAGGTATTTTCCCTTGTTGTGACAGGGAGATGGGTATTTTTGGTGACCATGCTCTGCATTGTGCTCATGAAGTTGGCCTTAAGTTCAGACATGATCTTGTTCGAGACACTATTGCTGATATGTGCTTTCGAGCCGGTGTGTCAACAAGGAAAGAGGTGGCCTTGGGTTTCCTTTCTAATGATAATTCTACTCTGAGACCTACAGATATCCTAGTTTATGATTGGGATAATGGATGTGACATGTGTTTGGATGTAACATGTGTATCCCCTTTTACTTGGGGGGGGGTGGGGTGTGTGCTTTCAATCTCGCCAAGCTAGTAATAATGTTGTGGCTCGAAAGCAAATTAAATATCCTGAGAAGTACAAGGCTCGGGTTTTGGCTTTGGTACTCTTGTCTTTACTACCTTGGGTGAGCTTGGTAGTGACACCATTGAATTTCTGAAGCGGCTGCGAAACTACATAGCTAGTCACGACGCGAATGTTACAGTTGGAGACTTTCTTTTCCACAAGATAGGGGTTGTTATTCAAAAGGGGGTTGGTAGCTAGACTTCCAACTAATTTCTTGTAAATAGTTACTTTTCATTATTGACTAGACTAGACAATCAGTTATTTAACACAACACTAAAAAGCAAAAAATTAGGTATTTCATTTACTTCATAATTTTTTATTTATTTTTAACGTCCCCGAATTTGTGAGAATATCCTTAATTGTGGGTTCCTTAATAGTGCCTCAAACATTTAAATCGTTGCTCCGCCACTAGATAATATATTTACATAAAGTATTTTTTAATTCAAATTTCCAATTCACCGTTCGAAAATGGAAAACGAGTTATCTCACTTGATTTTAATATATTTTTTTTGGTATTCCGTCCCAAATATTAATTTTCCTAAAACCGGGGTACACATTCCGGCCCTCCTAATTGGAGGAATTTTCGGCTAAATACCGGATTTGGTATTTTATTTCATCATCTTCTTTTTATTCTTTTCCTCGTTCTTTCTTCTTTTTGATTCAATGTAGATCGTAGATGCTGTAATTCAAATCGTTTGATTGGACATATTAATGGAGTTCGTAGTTGTAGATCACTACATAAATATTTTCACATCAATCTTCATCAAAATCTCTTTAACTTAATTTTTTACCTTTGAAGTGGTGTCTAACAGATTTCTTGTCTTTCTTTGCACAACCTTCACAATGCATGTCAATTTCAGAAAACAACAGTAACAATTCCATCATCTTTCTTTCCTCCTCCTTCATTCTTCTTCTCTTTTTTCTTAGTCTCTCTACTACTTTATCATTTTTGGAGTCCATGAGGGCCGGCCATGAGGCAAAGTCAGCAAAGTTTAACTTTGGGGCAGCACCGGCAGGGGGGCAACAAAAAATAAAAAATTCTTATACGGTGTCTTATGTCAAAGAAAAAGTAAGAAGGTCTATATTGTGATTAAATAAATATATAAGGATTTAACAAAAGGGCGTATACGAATTAGAGTTAGAATATGAACTAGTTAACATCAAAAATCAGAAACGTTTCCTCTCTCGATTTTTTTTTTCTCTGTCAACACTCTTTTCCCCCTTTCTTTCACAACTCAAAATAGGGATCATAATGGCAAAATATAAATCAAAAACTAGTTGTTGTCGCTGATATAAGGAGTGAAGGGAGATGATTGGAAGTGGTTTCTGGTTGTTGTTAGAATGGGTTTTTAAAAAAGTGAAATTTAAGTTGGATGCTGAATATTGCTGCGACTAATGATGTGGTTTTAAAAGTTGAGTTATGATTAAAACAATGGGTTTATATCGAGTTTGTGTTCTGCAGAGAAGGACTTCATTTAGGTAATCTCCATAGTGCAGCCGTCACCTAACCCTCATCAGTTGCAAGATACACATTCAGTGCTTGACAAATTGCCAGAACCACCAGGTTAGTACGAAAATGTAAATGTTGATCTGGTTTGTACAGGTAAGTAATTTATAACTTTATATTTCTTAGAAAACACCTTCATAATGTGCTTTTAGCATTAACGATGTACAACCACTAGAAAGAATGAGTGAATTCATTGCTGTTTTGCCTCTCTTAATATAAAAAAATGTTATTTCTTGTAGAGATGTCTTGCTGGATTGTTACTGGAGAGAGAAAAGCAAGAAAAGTAAGGAATGCATATCTACAATCTGTACTGAAAACAAGATATTACATTTTTTTGTAAAGAAAAGCACACCCGCTGTCAGCTTGACTTGTGACACCGTAAATGTTCGTGATGCAATTGGTAAAAAGTTACAAATTCATACAAGTCGCAATGAATTAAGAGTTACAAATTCATACATGTTCATTACTGATTTTGCATCTAGGAATGTAAGAAGAGTCGAATAGATGGTAATCTGTTTTATTACTCGAATCGAATGAATTTTTATTATTATTAGATTTTGAACAATGCTCTGCCATATGTACAATTAAGATATTTGACAAGCTTTTGGAAACATCTGGCAACACAATATATGTATTTACAAGCTTAATCTTCGTAGAAAATGATGATAATAGCTTATAAACCACCTGATGCTCCTGATTATAGTTTGTTGTATGTAAGGGGCAACATTTTTTGAGTATGCTTTGGGGCAGCAAAATGTCAGGGCCGGCCCTGAGTCCATCTGCAACACAAAAAAACTGAATTTTTTTTTGTTAAAATCAATCGAAAAAAGTAATCTCATTTTCAAAAACCAATAGTAAGATCTAAGGAAATCCTCTCAGTTAATTACCTCTCCCATTTCTTTTAGCCGTAGAGATGATTCTGTGATCCTAAAAATAGTGTTCTGAATTGAATGATTCTTATATTTATTTTTAGTGAAGTGGGAGAATGATTTCCAGACAAATTGTTGGTCTTGAAGCAAAAGCTATCACTGAATTTTGACCAATTTTCTCAGACATTACATCGTCGAATTTGAATTACTAAGGCGAGCTTGTAATTTTGTTCCATAATAAACGATGTTATGTGAGCAAATTAATGATTAATCTCGATAAAAAAAATTATTTTATGAACAGAAACTTAAAATCAAGCAGATCCCTTGGAATACAAAATGGAACATTTGATTATTTTCTCTAGAGATCTATGTTTTAATTCTAGTGAAAATGGAGATCTGAGACGACCGAGGAAAGAGTTCAGGGGAAGAAATCCTAGGGGAAAAGAAAAAAATCAATATAAAAGTAAGCGGTTTTCAACATTTTCTTAACAAATGAGGGAAGCCGTAATGTGCACCCCGGTTTTAGGGTCCGTTTGGCACGGATGGAGTTTGGATTCTAGGGAGTTCCAACTACCTGGAATTCGAACTACCTAGAAAATGAATTCCATCCTTTCAAATTTTTGTGTTTGGCATGTTTACAATTGAAATTGATTATATCTCTACTTTTCGAATATTTATTTGGTTAAGTTTGATTTCATAGTAAGTTTATTTCGAAAATCGCTGAGTTTTTTTTTAATTATCTTTTATTAGTTTTAGATAATTAATAAAATAAATTTTATTAACCAAAACAATATAAAATACTATTAAATTAACTTAATTTAATTTTTTTAAATTATCTTTATTAGTTTTAGATAATTGTCTTGTTAGTAATGATGTCAGTAGTGGTGTTGGGAAATTTCTTTTTTATAGGCTAGGTGTCGCTATTCAGAAGGGGGTTGGTGCTCAGCTTGTTGCTAGGCTACCAACTAAAGTTCTGTATGAATCTCTATGATTTAATATTACATATTAATATAATAAAATAATAAGAGGCGCCATAAAATTTTAATTATTTTATTTTATTTTAATAAAAATAAAATAAAATTATTAACCAAAACAATATAAAATACTATTAAATTAAAGTAATTTAATTTTTTATAATTAAATTAATATTTTATATTGGATAATGTCAATAAAAATACATATTTTGTATTATTGAAACTAATATTTATTAGTAAAAGTAATTTTTTTATTATAAAATTGATTTAAAATTAAATTGATTTAATTTAAAATTAAATTTTATAATAAAATATTCAAATAATAATGTTTATCTATTTGATGAATAGGACTGAACTCTCCCTAAAACACGATTCAAAAGAAGAGGCTAAAAAGTTCAGAGAAACCCTAGCGCCGCTTGAACGTCATCTTCTCAGATTGGCTCCTTTGGAGCGGATCTGAGCAGGAAAAACATCATCTCATCTGTTTTTTTACTCCTATTCTCTAGTAATCCTGAAAAAACCCATCTTTTTTTCTTTATCAGCACCATCAAAAAACCAAAACTTTCACCATGGATTCAAGACATCTTACCATAAAATCCTTGATTCACCTAACCTCTAGAATTCAATTAGATAATTGCTTGCTGTTTATTGTAATACCTTTCTTTTTCCATGGAGATTTTAACCTAATTTCATCATTATGCTGCTTGCTGATTTTAGAAATTTCGATTGTGGTTCTTTTACGGCTATGGTCATCATCAACAACCATATCCGGCCTGGTTTCCTTCTACTCTCAATCGTGTTCAAACTTGAGGTACTTTCTAGTTGATTTCTCAATAGAGTGGTAGGGGAATTGTTTTTTATATATCAGCTGATATCCTTATTCAAGTTTATCATCTTGGGTTTTGATTTGTTCTTCAAAAAATCATTCATGAGTTTTATGCTCGGTGATCTCAACTTCATGCTTTCATTAATCCCTAAGAACCCTTTTGACCTCCCTATCTCTCCGAAAATCCCAAAAGTTATCTTTATAAACTCCTTAATCCTAGATCTATTCACCTGTTTTGCAGACTTTGATTTTTGTTATAATCTTCTAGCTTTTCTTAAATTTTTGGTGTTTCGGTGAAAACCCCTTTTTTCCATTTGTTTAATTTTTGATCTTGTTTTAGTATGTGAAAGGCTTTTTTTAATCTTACCACCAGTTTAATCTCAGTTTGAAGTTTTTGTTTTTAGATTGTTGGTGGTGTATCTCCGGTTGTTCCTTTTTCAAGCCTTGTTTAAACTTAGTTGGTGTTTGTAATTCTCTGTGGTTGGATCTGATTTAGTTTTCATATGGGTTTGCTTTTGTTTAGTTGATTTAAAATATTTTTGGTTTCCAAGGATGTGTTTCCTTCCTCGGTGCTCATGTGTTTTTGATCAGGATTTGGTCCTTTAAAAGGATTCTAGAGATGGTTTTAGCCAAATAGGTCTTTTGGGATATCAACTTGGATTTTTCCTAAGCATTCAAAGAAATCATCTCTTTTGATTTACATACTTTTGCATTTTCCCAAGTCTGCACCATAATAGGGATACCCAGCCAGCGGACTTCAACTCCAATTCAGCTAGTGTACAAACCAGAAACAAACCATTATTGATACCTCACACCTTGGTCTTCAATTATAATTGAGGACTCTTCAGTAATGCCTTAGCCAAGGTGAATATTCGCGCTGCAAGCAGCATATACAACTTCTCCATTTGTCTGAAGCAGCAACAACAGCAAGCTCGGAACCTTATTGATATTCGAATAGGCCGGTGAATCCTTCACATTCACTTCCCAAGTTACTTCAGATTTGCAGTAGTTTTTCTTGTTTTAGGAGGTTTATTTCCTCTTTAATTAAGTTAGTTTAATCAAAGCTTAAGTCTGTAATTGTTTTGGTTGCTTTATTTCAGTCTATAGGTTTATATTAGGTTCATTATTAGTAGTGATATAAATCTCTAGTAGAGACATTATTAGTACTATCATCGAGTTGTCTTTTGACTGCACCAAAATCTTCAAGACATAGATTGGGGACTTCTTCAAGCCACAATCAGAGGGCATATTTCCAAAAGATGGAAATAGCAAGAGATAACCAGATATCGACGGGGCAGTACTCATCAACATTTGGACGCATTTCCCTGGATAGTAACTTCATTCAATTGCATCGAACCACACTACCATCAACCAAATACCTATGGACATTGTTGTGTCCATCAAAAATACAGCTTTTCTTGTGGAAAGCATTGACCGGAGGCTTTTTGACCTTCGACTTCGACTCCAACAACCGCCACCGATGCAACTCCGATATGAAGACTGCTACTCACACTGTAGTCCAATATGATGTTGTAATTGATAATGTAATGTCCCTTTAGTAGTCTAATAAATTTAATGCTTCAAAAGAAAAAAATCTATTTGATATTTTAATTAAGTATAAAATTGAATAATAATTTATAATATAAAATAGTATTTTATAATATAATTACTTATTTAAAATGAAATAAGTAATTATATAGGATTTTTATTTGACATTTTAATATAAATTAATATTTTAAATAATAATTAATTTATACTAATTATATTTATAAATTAAAAATATTCTTTTTCCTTTTAAATATGAGACAAAATATAATTTATATATTCAAATGTATTTAAAAAATATTTTATAATAAAATTTATATATTTTAAAAATAGATTTTTATAATAAAATATTCAAATAATAATATTTGTATATCTGATATTTCAGGTAAGTATAAAATTGATTAATAATAATTTTAATAATTTATAATATAATTACTTATTTAAAATAATAAAGGATTTGATTATTTTATGAAATAATATTTAATATTTTAAATTAAATAAGTAATTATAAAGTATTTTTATTTGATATTTTTATATAAAATAATAATATATTAAAAATATTCCTTTTAAAAACTATCAATACATATGGATTACAAAATAAATAAAAATTGTAGCTTATCATCCTAATATGAGACAAAATATAATTTATATATTCAAATATATTTAATTATATTTTAAGTAAACACAATTTAATGAAAAGCAATAATTGACATTTTAAAATAAAATAGTACTTTTTAATTATAAAATAAGAAATATATTAGTAATAATAATCTTAATTTATTTAAAATAATATTATTAAGGTAATACAAAAAAAATAAAAATATACTATTTATAAAAATAATATAATTGTAAGAAATCAAAGATTTTTAAAATCTAAAATAAATAAAAAGAAAAAAGAAAACCAAATGTCAATATGGTCAACCGATGGAGTTGAAAGGGTGGAGTTTGAAATTCCATGTGGGGAGGTGTTATTTGATTTTCCACCCTATAATGGAGTTTCAACTACCTAGAATTGTAACTCACTCCATGCCAAACACTCCATAAGTTGAACTCCACCCTTGACTCCATCCGTTGACCGAACTCCCCCTCAACTCCATCCGTGCCAAACGCTCCGGTGCACAAATTTGGACTCGAATTACAACCGTGATTTGTGGCACCCGAATTTTGTGCACCCAATGCACCCAACATGAGGTGGCATCCCCATGAGCATTCAACTTCATTTTTACACGTTCCTTTCCCTGCATCATTTTTTCCTTCATCTCTTCTCCATCCGCTACACAACCAGAAAAAGAAATTTGCTATACAACCGTAAATCGGGAAGCTGTGATGAAAAAATTGAGAAAAATCATCACACAATCCCGTCAATGATCCGATTTTCAAAAGTTTTTTTCTATAAAACAAACCCAAGAGCAGGATCAAGATTTGTGAGCAAGAACAAATAATTCAAAAAGGTAAGAAAAAAATGATCAAGATTATTCCTTAGAATCCTGGCTCAAGCTTAAACCAAATAGAACAATTATGGGATTTGATAAAGGGTGGGTTTAGGAGTTATGATTGACTTTTTTGCGTCCTGAGTAAGAAAAACTGGGTTTGATCTAATTAAAAATTCAATTCGTGTTTCGCAATAAATTGTTTGAGAAAATAATACATAAGTAAGGGTTCAAGTAGGAGATTTTATTATTGTTATTATTTGAGACGTTGAGCCGTTAAAATACAGTGAACTGTGAAGAACAATTACTTTTTGTTCTGTTAAAATAAATCCATCTCAATCTTCATCTCATATGATAAAATCCTTTTTTTTTTTCTTTAATCAGCAAATGTAATTTTTTTATAGAAGAACGCCTAATAGGGGTAAGCAAGAATGGCTCGGAAGAGCTTACAACCCAAACACGACCAGAAGATCCTCATATGATAAAATTCATGGATATGAGTTCTCGATTTTTATGAAAGGGAAAACTCATATCCATGAAGAACGCCTAACAGGGGTAAGCAAGAATGGCTCGGAAGAGCTTTTCACACGAAGGAGAGAAATTAAGGTTATGTGGATGCCACCTCATGTTGGGTGCATTGGGTGCACATAATATGGGTGCCACAAATCATTTTCGTTTGACTTACCGGAAAAATGTTAACGCTTACATTATAATTTGCCTTTTACTTTTTTCTGCCGATGTTACAGCGTAACAAGTTCAAAGCATGTGTTGTCAGCTCCGCGTTGCATGTTTGATACGTGTAATTTATGTCTCCAACGTGTCAACGTGACACACCACCATTTTCCCTATTTACTTTCTTATTTCAATCCCACAAACATTCAGTTCCAAATCAATCTGCGCAACAAATTTACGAAAGCAAAAACAAACAAGAATAAGGAGGAGATTAACACAGTAAGAAACAATGGCAGCAGTGTATTTTGCAAAGAATGCTCTGATGAATATCACCAAATCCTTCCCACAAAACCTCTGTTTTCCTTCATCGTCAGTATCTGTTCGCAAAGTCTCAAGAGTTTGCTTCACCACTGCTTATTCAAGCTCGAATCCTAATCAAGTAAGTTCTCGATTAAAACACTTAAAACTTCAAAAGACACACTCTAGATTTCTCTGTTCGCATTATATTAATGGTTTTGTTTGACGATTTTTACAGGATAGGAATACAGCAGCGGGAGAAATGAGAGAGAAAGCAGGATATAGAACCGTAGATGAAAATCACGATAAAAATTCACTAGCTGATGAAGCATCAGGAACAATTGCAGCTAGTGCTGAAAAAGGCAGGAAATTGTCTGGTGATGCACAGGAAAAAATGAAAGACAATATGGACAGTACAAAAGAGAAAGCAGGGGAATGGAAAGACAAGGCAAAAGATGCGGCAGGTTCGATGAAGGATAAGACCGTGGATGCGGCAGGTTCCGTGAAGGATAAGACCGTGGATGCGGCAGGTTTCGTGAAGGATAAAACGATGGATGCGATGGGGAGTGCAAAAGAAAAGAGTGTAGATATGAAAGAAAAGACGAAAGATATGGCTGGAACGATCAAAGACAAAGCAAAAGAGGGAGCAGGTAATGCAACCGAGGGTGCTTCTAATTTAGGTGAGAAAGCCAAAGAGACGGTATCAAATGCAGGAGAAAAAGCCAAGGAAACTGTTAAAAACGTTTGGGAAGCTACTAAAGATACTACACAGAAAATCAAAGAAACTGTTGTTGGTAAAGCTAAAGCCGAGGAGATCAGTAGTAGTGATGAAGATGAAGCTGTTAATGATTTAAGGAAACGTGCTGGTGGTTATGATCGGAAAGACACTAGAGATCCTTAAATTTGCCATTGTATAATCTCAGTTTCACTAGTTTTGTTGATTAATAAGGTTGTGGTTGTTGCGTCATAGCAGTTCTAGCTAGGGATGTTTAATTCTAGGTTTTGTTCCTTGTTTAATTGAATGGGGCATGTGTTAGCTAATTCTCAACTGTGTTTGGTAGTAGACAGACTGTAGTTACGAATTTTCGAAGTGGGGAAATGGTATATCTTGGCTAATTGCAAGTGTTGATGAAAGTTTTAGCTTAGCGATCCGGCAAACGCTACGTTTCTTTCTTGATCAGCGAACGCAACGTTTTATCATCTTAGAAAGGCTGAGCCCATCCAAAGATGTGAATCCCATCTGAAGTTGTCAAAATCTATCGACCTGCTTGTTAGCAAGGTTAGGATTGCCCGAGTGCACGGAAGCCACGGAGATACGGAGTGGTACGAAACCAAAGACACAGGGGCAGCGTTGAGAGGGGCCTGACTCTATACCATGTTCGAAAGACACACCACGGGGATGCGGAGTGGTACGAAACCGAAGACACACGTTTAACACCGACTCTGATACCATGTTCGAAAGACACACAACGGGGATGCGGAGTGGTACGAAACGAAAGACACACGTTTAACACTGCCACGTTTAACACTGCTATTCGGCATCTTGTTCTGGTGATTGATGGCGTCAGTGTCGAGACTGCGTGTGCTCGTTTTGATTTTCATTGTGCGCCAATGAGCGCAAAAAATGTTTAATCTATAGGCACGTATGGGTGTACCTTACACTTACAGAAGGTGTATGGTAAATTGCTAATTATGTGGGAAATGGGGATGCAAAATGAGTACCTGTGGGCATGTTTTGCTTACAAACGGGTTTGTCAACAACTGCTGTTAAATGACAAACCATATATGCAATACATGTCCTCCACCAACCACGTAACCTGCAAACCATATACTTTCAAATCCAAACGATGAAATTAGAGAGGTACTTGTACGTAGTATAGCTAAAGAGGATAGTAAGGTTGCTGGTGTTATTACAGGTTTGGGGAGATGTCGCATCTTAGCTGTACTTCAGTTCCGTGTATGCATGTGGGAAATGGGCTCTACGTTGCAAATACTTCAGATTTTGGGCCTTTGACATTGTAAGCTGTATACTTCGGTCTCGGGCTTATTTTTAGAATGAGATAACTATTTTTATGACCTCAAATATATGGGTCTTACTCTTTTGGCCCCGGGCTCATAGAAATAATCATGCAAACTTTTACGATCCTGAAACAATTTTAAATGTAAGAACACCAATAGTGGGTTTGGATGTAGAATTTCAAAGGTGGAATTTATGGGTCAAGGGATTTGGTAGAATTACGTTTCCCTTTGTACGTTTGGTTGCCCGAATCCTTGGAATCACGTTTCCTACGGGATTCAGTTTTCCAGCAAATCCTCCATATGGAGTCCGACCCCTCCCCTAAGATTTGTTGGGAAACTTATCAAGGGATTTATGGACCCACTTTTTTTAACTCTAAATCCCATATATATGCAATTTTAAGATTCGAGGGTAATGCTCAAATAGTACAAAGATTTTAAAACAAGAAAACTGTATAAATCCTAGGAATTTAAATTGAGTTACCAAACACACAAAGAATTTATAAGAATCATAGAATTTGTAATCCCATAGGATTATAAATTCCTGGAAACGGTGAATTCTGCAAACAAACCCACCACAAAATAATTTTATAATTATGATTATTTCGAGCACAAATTTTTGTGGTGGATATTTTCTACATATATGTTGTGGATATATTCGGCGCAACTTAATATTAATGTGTTTGTTCATTTTAAAAAACGGTTCATAAAACTCATTTTGGAGTCCAATTTTGTGCTTGTGCATATGACAAAACAATCTTGTTGGTTCTCCAAAACAGAAGGCTAGCTTATGTTACTAACATAAATTAGTTTTTACTTCTAAAAAGTTCTTACAAAACTCAAACAAAGCTCCTAGTCGGAAGCCTAGCAACAAGCTGGGCTCCAACTCCTTTCTGAATAGCAACGCGTAGTCTATGGAAAATAAAACTACCAAAACCACTACTAGCATCGTTACTATTGGCACATAATAGCTAAGACCTTGTCGACCTTTATCTAGTAAAGGTTTTCTTGCTTATTATTCTTTTGTGTTGCAGAGATAACAACTCACAGGGGAAGAGTTCTATTTTGAAATGGTGCTTAAACGACATATCTTTATGAGGTGAGTGGTTGTGGAAATCGAGGGAAGAATTTTGATAATCTTTTTCCTGATATATATGAAAACTTGATCGATTCGGATCTTCGTTTGTCATGTCGAAAAGTGAGGTAACGATTTATATTTGTGTTAGTTAATCGTATTCATGTTAAAAAAAGCTGATTTATAATTGCATATTCTTGCTTTTGCTTAACGAAATACGGTACAATCGTTTTTGCTTTCTTACAATTGTTTCCGTTTAAGAAAAACTAAATTAAGTATGATTTTTGTTTTTGCTTAACAAATGGAGGTTCAATTGATTTTGTCCAATTGACTCATGATAAAAAAAAACTAAGTTAATTCTGATCTTAGTTTAGACTTATCAAAATAAGCCCCGATTAATCAAGTCTAATCAGTTCCTTGATAAGAAAACTAGTTATCTAACCTAGTTTTGTCTTGTCTAAATGAGGTACAATTATTTATGAAGAATTGGATCATGATAAGTAACTAAGTTATTTCTGATCTTAACTTGACTTATCAAATCAAAGGGAAAATTGCTTCGGGCAATTGTTTCCTTGATTGGATGACAAAACAAATTATTTAGGTAGTTTCGGTTTTAGTATTGCTTATCTAAAATGGTATGCTAGACCTTCGTGCTTAACTCTTATAGGTTGTACGAGTTCTTATGAACTTGTAAGATCCTTTTGGTTTTCTTATGTATTTTTTTCGTTTCTTTGTCATTTTGTGAAAAAAAAGGGAGAGAAATATATGGAAAATACAGGTGATTTACAATAAATGAAAAAGGATATATGTGCTAAAAAGTATATATCTGACGAAAGAGTAAAGCATAGCGTAAGGGGGAAAAACATATCATCATGTTGTGTAGTATTACATACTACGAAGGGGGAATAACAAATAGGTTCGGATTGAATATCTACCTAAATTTCCTTTAGGGGGATTAAAGATTTTGTTATTTAAATGCGCCAACAATGGTATATATTTTTGAATATGTGCAGGTTATTGTGCAGTTGAAACTTGGAATCAAGCATATGAATAATGAGTTAAGAGACTGTTATGTAGTGTAATATCTTTATCTTTTAATTCATGTATTCTCCATATGTATTAGAGTTTTGTCATTAAAATTGACAAAGGGGGAGATTGCTATAGCATAGCTCGGTCAAACCTGCCAAGTGTTTGTATGTCAAGGTTGGTTGTCATATTTTAGTATCAAAACTGATAAGTCGCTTGATTAGATTACTAGAGTCAACTTCGTTAGGTTAGACTAAGAAGTCTAGAAATGTTGAGACATACAAGTATTACTCTGAAGACCTGAAGATTTATTGACGTCAACAATGACATCATCCTTTCACTTGAGGTTAGTAATACAAGACTTGACTTGTTTTAATTTCTATATCGTAAGCTTTCAAGTCTTTTAGATTAAAAAACATAACATGCAAAGTTATATACATGAAACTCTAGTATTAGATACTTTATCATCTTGTTATGATCAAAGTGTTTAGGAAGATTATACCAATAGTTATTAATGCTTTGCATTGACATATTATATTACGAAGTATAATGCTTATCTTTTGAACATCGTAATTGCAACATTGACATAAGCTTTGTAACTTGTTACTAGATTGTGTAATGAAGTTAGGATTGATTTCATGCCTAGAAAACTATGTTGATTACATGAGTTTAAGGAAGCAGATTTACAAACTTGTTTTGTAGTTGAAAGAAATCAATAAGATTGATGGTATGGTTTTCATTGTAGATCTAAGGTTAGACCGATCCTAACTTATATATGGAATCAAGGTGGAACCGATCCCTACCTACATTGAGATTCATGGTAGAACGGATCCCCATATGCAAAACCGAGTTCTCTAGTCACGTACACTTTAGAGTTTGTGTGATTTTGGAAATTGGGTTTGCAAAATAGAAAAGTTCATGATATCGACATAATGAGTAATTTAAACACGAGCTGAAATCTTATTCATTAATTGTTCAAAGATATTCCTTGATACTCAAGGTGAGATCCCAAACCGAAATGTCTGAGATTTTTATTGAAATTTTCGAATGTATATTGAAAACGTGGGGTACCAAAATACCCGCCAGGTTTTTCTTAGGCAACCTGTATGGACAAAACTTAAATATAATTTCGAGAGTTCAACTTAATGAATCTAAATCAAGAATAATATTTAGAGTTATATCTCTTTCTCTCATAATCAGAAAGTTGACAGAACTTAATCCGTGAACCTGACTATGTGTGGGAGTACTTGGACGATCTCAAAAATCAATATCCAAGTATCAATCAAGTCGTATCCAACAAACAATGATGGATGTATCTACTTTGATTGATTTACGTTCAACCTATGATATTTCAGTTGTAAAGATAAACAATATAATGCGGAAAAAGAAAAAACACACACCGTAATTTTATTAACGAGGAAACCGCAAATGCAGAAAAACCTCGGGACCTTGTCCAGATTTGAACACCAAACTGTATTAACCACTATAGTCACTAGCCTAATACCAATTAACTTCAGACTGAAATGTAGTTGAGACCGAATTAAACTCTCACAACAATTCAGTTGCAGTCGCGCTCCTTACGCCTCTTGAATCCCAGTAGGACTCTGCGCAAATGTTTCCCTCAGTTGACATCCTTTATAACCTAAGAGTTGCTTCAACTCAATTGAAGACTTTAAACCAATCTGCCTCCCACAGGTAAGCCAAGCTATATGTGTGATTTCCTTTCTGATCAATAGATTAAGGTGAGACTGGAAATCGATAGCAATAGACAAAGTTTAGCTAACCTCAAAATCCGGACTTATGCTTCCCGAAGAGCATTCTAGATTATTATTCACCTCACAAGTATTAAACCCGTGGATTTACAAAGTCTGAGACGAAGAAAAATTTACGATTTCTATCCATCTTGTTTGAGTGAGAAGCTCAACATTCAAAAAAGATCAGGATACACGAACTATCAAGATAAAAGATAGTTGGACCTAGCTTCACGAATCTCTAGGTGAAGTTTTTTTATTCACTAAACCCTAGAAGGGTGTAAGGAAGAGGACGACTCTAGTTTACAACTCGGACATAAAAATAATAGTGTGAGGGATTTAAAAATCTCATTTGCTTGAGGTTCTCTCTTATATAGACTTTCAAAGTATATGTTGCTTTAGGTTTAAGATAAGATAGTTTTGGAACAAAGCAAACAATATCCACCGTTATATGAATCTTTGAAATGATATTAACATAAAAAGATATACACTCTAGTTATGATGAACCATAACCGAACCGTATATAAAGACATTGTTCATGGACGGTTATCCGAGACTACCCGATTGAACCATAAGCTTAATCATTTTCATATAACACTTAAGACTTTGAGCTTGAGTCACAACCATAGGTTATAATGTGATCAATCATGGCTATATAGTGTTTTTAGAGCTTTATTCAAATGCCAATTATCTCACAGAAATATTGGGTGTGCATCTGAAAATATTCGACAGGGCAAGTACGTGTACTGTACCTTGTTCGTGATTGTTTGTGTCATGGTATGTGTGCACTTAAGAAAAACACGAGTTCCGGTTTTTACAAAACTTTTATGGTTTGCGTACTGGGTATGGATACCGCTCCGGTTTCAAAAGCAACAATTCATATGCATACCGTGTATGCCTACCAATCCTGGTTCACGAGCAACAAACTTTTTAAGGTATGGATACCCGGTATGTGTACCAAAGTTGATGTCGACGTATAACTAATCTGGTATGTGTATTGAGTACATGTATTATGGTTCCGGACCTATAACATTTTTCTCTAGTATGTGAACTGGTATGCATAATGTCATGTATCCATATTTACAATAGTTCTATATTTCTCTTTAAATCAATTCGAATCATTTCCAAATAACATCAATGACACATATCACTGTTCCAGGCTATTTTAGAATGATAATCTTAAATCACGATTTAGATTATGAACAATAAATTGTTCTTAACCGAAATTCATCAAGTATGAACAAACGTTCATTAAGCTTAGTCATATATATTTCGAGAACTAATTACCAAGATAAACTTGACTCGAAATTCTTGATATGCTTGTAATAGTCTAATTAGTAATGCGACAACGTATCATAGATATAAAGATGAATATAACTTGAGAAATAGGTGGTTCAGTCTTCACTTACCTTTTGTTGAAGAAGTTCTCCAAAAGCTTCGGTTGATCTTTGCCTTCAAATGGTATAACGCAGTGATGTCCGATTCTCAACTACACACTTCTATCCTAATCCGAGACTTAACTAATTGTAGACTAGAAATCAGGATATAGTTTTGATCAACTAAATTTGACAAAAAGCTTGATATAACTTTACTTGTGAGTTCGACCGAGCAATGCTCTAACATATATGTTTTATTTACCAGCAAGCAAAACATATCTTTGAAAAGATATATTAGTTAAGTGCTAGGTAATATTGAGTTTTCCAAGAGGGATTTCAGTTATACAGTTGGATATCGGTTGGAATTAGACAAAATCGAATTCAGTTGCTTTATTGCATTTCTTGAGACTATTTTTGATTATGGAAATTCCTTGGTGTCCAAACTACTTTGGTCTATAAAAAGTAAAGTTTTTTCTTCTTGAGGCAGGCACTTCATCTTTGTAGTCACTGTTGTAGCCGACCAATAATATTATTCGAAATACTATCTTGGAGAGGAGAGTAACCTAATTAGGTGAAATCTCTTATGTCAAATAGTTTAAAGACTTTATGGGGATTCAGAAGCGCCTACTAGTACCGTTGGTAGGAAACTAGAATTGCATTTTCTTTTTTTAGTTTTCAATTATTGATTTGATTGACTAACGGTTGTTAACTCTTGATTATACCTAGTTTGATTATTCTTGAGATCCCTTTCTCCTGCCATAATGTCACTAAAAAAATATCAAGAGATTAGCGGTAGTTCAGATTTGTCTTTAGATATGACGTTGACTTGTGATCATCCATCGTTAACATACTTCGTTCCGTGCGTGATCGATCATAAGTTGGAATCAAGTTTGGTTGTGCAGGTACATAAGAATATTGAAGATTTGAAGAATTTGTTTTTTTTTATTGTTTTGCATTTTTGTGGTTTGCTTCGTGCATAAACTTGATTGGTTGGGATCCGTCTAGATCTGATTTATCTTTGATAGACTTATTATTTCTAGTCGTATTAGATCGACAAACTATCATTTGGTGGTATTCTTTAGTATCTGAATCTGGTAGTCTGTATACCGAGATCTGATTAACATGTTAATCAATATCTTGGTAGATCTTACCTAACAAAAGAGTTTATTAGATTAAATGGAAGGGCCTTTGTGAGCTCAACTATAATATCTTTGATTAACTTCTTGAGATAAGAAGAGTGGTTACCAAACAGATTAGTTATTTACTCTTTGGAAGACGATCAAAAGGAGTTGAGTGCTTGAAGACTTCACAACGGCTGAAGCAACTTAAGATACTGGACTTTATCTTAAGAATCACGTGTGTTTGCCAGATTGGTTGTAGGCGCAGGGATACTGAGGAAACTAGGTAACTAGGGGAAGTTACTTGGTCTCAACTATACGAAGTTGGTAGTAGTCCCTGTATAGCGACTTAATTATGATAATATTCAAAACTGGACTAGGTCCTTGAGTTTTTCTGCATTTACGGTTTCTACGCAAAGAAAATCTTGTTGTGTCTTTACTTTTACTTTCCGCAATTCTAATTATTGTTTTTATTATGATTAAAAGTAAATACACTGTATGTTAATCCAACACTTGGGTTGATCCCTATAGTTGTGTTCGGTTTCGAACTAAAACTATATACCAAGTGTATACCGTGTGGTTTTCTATCTTATTGACAGTCTATGTTTATACTTTATATTAGATCACGCAAGGTATCATACTTATAGGTTGATATCGAAAAAATTGTGTTGTACTTGGTACCCTCGTCATTTCAATTGACCAGCTTCATTAAGTCTTGTTGTTGCTGCTACCATATGTTTTATGGGTTTTGGTGATGAGTTGAAAAAAATTAAACACAACAGATATTGATGATGGTTGCTTCTACTGGTTGTTGTTGACTGCAGAGTTGACAGGCGTTTCTTGATGGCATTCATGGTATGATCAATACAAGGAATAATTGAGCTTGGTCGATTTAGTGACCGGTGAGAAGTGGATACTGAAGTATTTGATTGAGTCTTGATGGTTGGTCGTCATGGAAGAATATGAAGAAAATGGTGGTATGGTGTAACCGTGTGAGAGAGGCATACATAAAAACCATCAAATGAGTCGTTAAATTAATCAATCTTTTAGCACAAGATTAAATTTTTAGGTCACATGTTAACGGTATGTAAATTCCATCAAATAATTATTAATTATTATTTATTTTAATTATTTAGTTAACAAAGGTTTAAATTAATGGTTTTACTTAACAATCTCACACGGGTCTAAGTACCAACCCTTGATACCACAAATGTTGCGTACCAAAGCTAGGTCTTGTACATTTTTTTTTTTTTTTTTTTTGATAAACAAGGAACCTTTTCATTAATGGGTATTCAAGTTTACAATGAGTTTAAGATCGAAAATAAGAGAATACAAAGTAACAAGAACATACCGTAAGAGTACAATACCGAGAAATTCAACAAGAGAAAGAGAAGGAATACCAGAGTAAGACAAATACAAGTATGAATAAGATTCGATTAAATCAGAAGAAGGATGGTTTTTCTCGGAAATAAATTCCAACCATTTAGTTTGTTTTTCTTCTTTAAAAAGAAATGCTCCCAAAGTAGGAGTGATTTTCTCAAATCTCTTGTAAACAGTGATGAAGCTTCTGTCGTCAAAAAGACCACCGATGAAGATTTCATCGCCGGGTAAGTTGATGATGAAGATTCCGATGAAGAGTTCATCGCTGGAGACAACAAAGATGGAGATTTCGTCGTTGGAGAGCATCACTATTGATCTTAGAACCCAACCCAACCCAAAATCGCCATGAAAGCGAAGATAAACCTCAAAATAGTAGATAAAACCACCAAAACGGTGTAGATAAGTAGAAAACATAATAAAAAACTAAACCAATCTACTAACTAATCTAAAAAGCAAGTAAAAATGAAGAAATCTGCTCAGATCTAGTCCATTTTTGAATTAGATCTGAGCAAAGAAGAGTGGTTTTTGATGGTTTTGTTGGGGAAGAAGAACAAGGAGTGAGAGAGAGAGGAGTGAGAGGAGAGAGGATGTGAATTCTTGGTCTTGGACATTTTCTGGGTACCAAACTTTAAATAACCATTGTTTTATCCATATGAAAGTACTCCTCGTTAGAATCTGTTGGTTTGTAACCTAGAATCCTACGGAAGAAGTAACTATTTGTTCATGACGATGACCTATAACATTTAGTGCATCAAACTGATAACGAAATTGAGGTTTTACCTGACAAAGCTCATCAATAATTTTTGTCACGAAGTTTCGGGACAATGAGGAATTGACGTTGGAAATTTTCATCAGAATATACATAATTGGGAAGAAAATAATCGTGTATCAGCTTCTCGTGGAACTCATCTCTCCTCTGGTACGCATATCTAATTGTGAATACTTTTTTTGTATTTGGATCTCTAAGTATCTTCCTTAAATGCACCGACATCATAGTGTTCATTAGTTCTCTATCTTCATTTGTCTCATCATCCAATTGTTGCATTTGAGCACATATTTGCTGCTACGATTTAAGTCGATTCAAATGAATTTGCATATCAGAAGAATTCATTGATAATGAAACTAAACGTAAATAAGTTGAGGATACAGATGAAAGAAGTAGGCTAATATTGTAAAATTCATATAAAAACAGGTGCAAGTAAATTGAAACTAGAGGGGTGTATATATATGGTGGAAATAAAGGAAAAATGTATGTCATAATATAGCCGTTAACGAGAGAGTCTTCGCCGAGCGGTATAAAATCTACCGCCAGTTTCATAGTTTTATTCGTTGGCAATTAAAACTCTATCTCTCTACCGCTAAGTAGTTTTCCAAAAATGGCACGACCAGTTTATCAACCCACCTAACACGACAACAACTAAAAAGAACACACCCCATAAAAGGCAACGTTGTTATTGGGGGTGCCAGATTACTGGGGAGGAAACCAAAATTCACAAAAAAGAGATAACTTTTTAGTTTGTCTTATATGAATTTTGTTAACATCCTAGTAAACTGGTACCCCATTAGCGGCCACGATAAAAACCGATCTCAATACAGATAATTTCCCAAATTCATCTCAATCATCTCACCGGATAACAACAGTTGATACCTTCCAGATATCCACTATGACCCTTTTCGTTGGAGAAATGAATTGTCGTCCAAGAATGGCTATAGAAATATTAGAACTGACTAAATGATCTTAAACGTACACGGTACACTTTGAATATCACAAAAGATTGTGAGGTATAGTGGTGGTTTTACCCATTCCAAAAGCAAATAACTGGTTCTAAAATGGACAAAATAGCAAGACAATGAAGATGACCTCATCGTATCATCCCCTACATCCTAATATCTGTAGATATCTGAGTTGGATTGACCGAGAAAATATAAACATAGGTCTTCTCCTATTTTAGATTTTATTTTAATGGTAACTACAAAGATGTTTTAGGTGTATGGTTTAGGAATTCTGGTAAAGTTTCGAAATTCGTCAACTCCAATCATATTGGTTGAGAATTTGCAAACCCTTAGTTGAAATAGACTAGGTTTTCTCTCATCCAAAATTCCTTAACACACACCCACTTCACCACCGCTATTTGAATCATTCCATCTCTTTTCTGAATCCAGTTTATAAAAAACGACCTTCCTTGGCGCGGACCATTAGAGGTAGACCAAATGGTCTACCTCTCCTCGACCACGGGATCTGATAGGGGTGGGGTTTTAAGGTATTAGTGGGGCCTGCAAAATTTTGTTTGATGGTTAGATTTCATTGGTCCACAATTGGACTATGAAATTTGGTCTACCATTAGCTTTTTCCTATAAAAAAATTGTATGAACTACTTTTGTGAGAGAATAAAATGCACTGTGCCAAAAAAGAATTTGGTTGACTGAATTTTATTTATAATTTGATGGACCCAAACAAGAATCAGCTGATTATATAATTTTCAACATTACTAGTTTGAAACCCGTGCTACACATCGGGATTGCTGAATATTTTACCCTTATCGTCCATGTCCACTGAGGCGGGGCTTCGCCCCGCACCCGTCCCAATGAAAATCCTAATAAGCTACGATAGAATTAATATCCAACAGATTAACAACTAATAATTAAACCTATGTAATTAGAAATTTCTAATTATTAAATATGTAATACTCTTATTATCTAAAGATCTCACATGGTTTTGAAAACTAATTTCAAGCAATCTAATGAAACAATAATCAATTTTATAATTTCATAAATAAACTAAAATAAATAGGTAAAATAATCTCAAAAGTAAAATAGTTTAAACTATAAATATAAAAGTGTAATAAGATATTTTTTAGTATTTAACCTGTGCTACATATCGGGTACTATGGGAATTGTTCCCCATTTGGTGAGACGGGCCCGTCCCAGAAGGGTACCAATTAACAATTGCAGTGTATAATGAGAACACCAATTATTATATAGTAGATTAACTTATGAAACCAAATTCACCTATTACGCATTGTATAAAGTGTTGGAGATTAAGAAGTCGTACGTCTTTAAGAAATTACATTTGAAATACCAACCTTTGAAATCAGTAAGTAGTTCATGTATATAAAACAAAAGAAATCGGTAGTTATATGATGAAAAATCACACTCGCTTTATAGTTGTGTCGATATATGAAATTAGAAACACTAAAAGAAACACGATATTAATTAATATAAAATAAATTGCCAACTCTAAATGGTGCAAAACATATGAAGTGCTTCCCACAAAGAAGATGTAGTAATTTAGGAAATGCACTGATATATCTTTCTTTAGAAATTATATATTTGTAATAAGAATCAAGCGACTAACTTAACTGCTCTTCCAGAATCCAACTTCTTGCAGTTAAATGAAAAATCACATTTACTATATAGGTATCGATATATGATATTAGAGACACTAAAAAAAATCACTATATTAATCTAAAATAGTCGTCAATTCTAAATAGTGCAGAGCATATGAAGTGCTTCCCGTCAAAGAAGATGTTATCAAGGAAATACACGAATATATCTTTCTTCAAAAACCATATACTTGCATTAAAAATCAAGCGACCAACTCAACCGCTCTTCCAGAATCCATTTTCTTGTAGATTAATGAAAATCGCAAAAACTATATAGTTGTATTGATATATGACATTAGAGACCCCCCAAAAAAAAAAAAAAAAAAAAAAAAATATCAATATAAAATAGAGTGTCAATTGTAAATAGTGCAAAGAGTTTGAATTTCTTCCCTTAGAAGAACATGTAATTAGTGAGATGCGCTGACATATCTTTCTTCAGAAATTATATACTTGTGTTAAAAATCAAGTGGCCAAAATAACTGGTTTCCAGGCTCCAACAACTTGTATTTAAATGAAAAATCACACTCATTATATAATTGTATCAATATATGATATTAGAGACACTAAAAACACAAATGATATATATATATATATAATATATTTCCAGCTCCAATAATGTGAAGCATATGAAGTGCTTCCCGTCAAAGAAGATGTAATCAATGAGATGCACTTATAAATATCTTCAGAGATTATATACTCGGGTTAAAAATCAAGCGGCCAACTCAATTGATCTTCCAGGCTCCAACAACCTGTATTTAAATGAAAAATCACGCTCACTATATAGTTGTATCGATATCTAATATTAGAGACACTAAAAAAACACATGATATATAAAATAGATTGGCAACTCTAAATAGTGCGAAGCATATGAAGTGCTTCCCGTCAAAGAAGATGTAATCAATGAGACACCAATATATCTTTATATTCTTGCGTTAAAAATCAAGCAGCCAACTCATCTGCTCTCTCAGGCTCCAACAACTTGTATTTAAATGAAAAATCACACTCAGTATATAGTTATACCAATATTTGCTATTAGAGACACTAAAAAAACATACGATATAAATATAAAATAGATTGCCATCTCTAAATAGTGCTAAGCATATGAAGTGTTTCCCGTCAAAGAAGATGTAATCAATGAGATGCACAGATATATCTTTCTTCAGAAATTATATACTTGTGTTAAATATCAAACGGCCAACTCAACTGCTCATCCAGGTTTTCAATAACCTGTATTTAAATGAAAAATCATACTCAATATATAGTTGTATCAATATCTGATATTAGAGACACCAAAAAAATACACAATACAAATATAAAATAGGTTTCCATGCTCTAAAAAGTGCTAAGCATATGAAGTGCTTCCCCACAAATAAATGCACTAATTCTTCGTAAATCGAGCATATTAATCACAAAGTGTGAGGCCTTTATTGAGTTCCTCACTGCAAGGGAAAACCTACACTAATGCGAGTAATGTAGTGAAATAGACAAAAAATAAAAAATTAAATACAAAAGCCGATCAAAATAAATAGAAGAAGAAGTCATACCCTAATTCCCATCGGGATCGAACTGACAACCGTCGAACCGACTAACTCATAATGTGATGAGAACTCAAACCCCAATCTATGTTTAGTCTAAATTGACAAACCACTATCCACACAATCAAAATAAAAAATAAAAATAAAAAAAAGGAAATCAGTAAAAAACTGAGGAACTTTTTGATTTCTAGCTTACTCTTTCTTCTTTTGCTTGATTGTGTGGGTAAAATGCTCCAAAACAGAGCCTAAATGAGTGAATGCTCTAAGTAGACAATAAACTTAAAATACATTTCACTGAAAGTATAATTAATTTTCAATGGAGTAGTGGAAAAACAACCAACAATGTCTCCGAGACCATATGCACTGCCCAAGTTTGTGCGAGATAGAAATTATTGGTTGTGAAAATAAAGTGATAATATTGTTTGTGGTTGAAATAAAGGGAATAACCATGTTGATTTGACGAAAATTATCGATTGGAAACATAAGGAATGATTAATTATAATCGCCGGGTGTTATAAAAGAACGTAAATGTCAAGAATTACAATGGTCAAATGAAACTCGCAATTTAGAGGAATTCATCGATAACAACAAAAGAAAATGTATATATTTATAGATGTTGGTAAAAAGGAAAAAGGAGATGGGGTACCGACTGGTATCTCTAAGGAGAGCTTCCCTTTCTACAACTGATCGACGCCAATATACTAAGTCATATTTATCGATATCAATTCTTCTAATTGTCTATATTCCAACCATATCAAGTTTCCATCCGCATGTTTTACCTCCTGCAATATCCTCTAACGTAAACATACATTGCATCCTGAAATGAAAGAGTATCACAAAAAAAAAAAAAAAAAATAACAAAGTTTTCCAAAGATAATTTTTTATTTATTTTTTTCAATTTCTTTCAGAGCCTTATATACGGGAGATTAGGACATGTAAATGAGTTCGATCTTGAACTCATAACTTGATCGGAAAACCAAATATGGTTGTTTTATAATTTATTTCATAGCATTATACAGGAAAAATTAAGACATGTAAATGAGCTCAACTTTGAGCTGACATCTTGATTTATGGAATCATGGATTATAAAGTTAGGCACTGGGGGAACCTGGTATAATTACACATCGGGGACCGCTTATAAATTTAAATAGCATAAAACTGGTTAATTTTATTATTTTACTATTTGACTTTTATGATATGATAATTGGAGTGATTAGGAAAAATAATAAGAGCCATAAAATCCCCGAGAGGACATTCACTTGAATAAAGAGTTTTTCTGAAATCCCCAAGAGGACATTCACTTGAATAAAGAGTTTGAAAGAAAAAAAAACGATAGAGAGTTTAATATTCTTGATCTCTTTGTTCTAAAAGTCATAGACTCTAAATTTGGTTTCTTGGTAGGTACATTTCTACCGGTGGTGTGTTGCATTACTTATGTAGGGCAATTCTGTAACTTACCAAATGCCAAAAAACATCTAGCCACTTTTTTCTCTGTACAGTTCGATCTCGATCTCGAATCTGCTAAAACTTATAGTTTGCAAGAGAGCTTTGTTTATTATGGCGACTACAACTGCCAGTACCACCACTTCTGGAACATTATTGCATTTGTGAAGTACAAAGTTACGTATGTTCAAAAAAAAGAAAAGTAGAAAGCTACATCTTACATGACTATTAAGAGTAAAAACTAACAAAAAGGACATGACATTTCATTTTTCTTATTTGATCCATAACAAATTAACTAAGCTTACTACCAAAGATAAAATGAATTTTACAATCCTCACCCACACATTTAGACCAAGCAAACACTTATGCTAATCCGTGTTGTATGTTCCACATCCATATCTTCTGCATATATGAAATGGAAAAGTTAGGAAAAAGTACACGAAATACCTTTGTTAGCATATTTCCGGAAGAATATCGTAAATGTTAATCATTTTTGCGGTGAAAAAAATAACAAAACTACAGCTATTGATGTTAAACAAAATTTACTATAAACTAAATTATATTTTACGAAGAGAATGCTAATGATATGCCGAGTATGTGATAACGTTGGAAGATTTGTAAATCCACATTTGGAACATGATAATCATAGTTTAAATATAAACCTTGTCCAAAGAAATTTGGCTTGGCCAAGAAAGACGATTGCTATTTCAGCTGGTAGGACAATTATCATGACTAACTAAAATCAAAGAGGAATCCTTGAAAAATAAAGGAAAAGAAATGATTCTATTGCCACGTAACCACATTTATGTTTTTTGTTCATAATACCAGTGATTGCAGAACAAAAGTACAAAGCAAAGAAAATCTTTGGAGCACAAAGAAAAAAATGATTTCACTGCTACAAATCCGATTATAAACGCGATGCAATATACCTAAATATTTTATTCTTGCATGATCACGTTATTA
Source organism: Papaver armeniacum (assembly GCA_023531295.1). NCBI lineage: Eukaryota > Viridiplantae > Streptophyta > Magnoliopsida > Ranunculales > Papaveraceae > Papaver > Papaver armeniacum. Next base: position 11,439 of record JAJJWW010010632.1, on the reverse strand, counting down.
CGGAGGCCGTACCAAAAAATAATTAATCCAGAAAATGATGGAATAGCACCATTCCCAAAACAAATTTTGTGGAATAACCAATAATGCTGATGTTTTATTAAAAAAAAAGAGAGTAGGTGTTGATGGTGGATTTTCATTTAAGGTTAAAATTGTAAAAAACCAGAAAATCATGCGCTGACATCTTGTAAAAGATAAATCCATTAATAAGTGTCGGATACTCCTCACTTAATTCACCTAGAATGGAGCATGTGGCAACAATCCCATTCTCAGGAATACAAGAAATTCATCCAGGATAGAGCATGTAGCAACAATCCCATATACCCCCGAATTTCTAGCATTATTAATTAATGCGCAATCAACCTTGTATTTCGTACTCATTATCGCAGCGGCATGATGACGAAAGTGTTGCTCTTACGGATCAACACGAACCTCCAAGCATTATAATGAAACCATGTACGAAATACCCGCACAGCCGACTCTTGGTGTGTTATACTAGCCCGATTGAGCCCCTCTCGGTGTTTATACTAGCCCGAGTTGAGCATCCGGACCGACCGTATCAGTCCGGATATGATCACAATCATCCAACTCCACAAGCATGATTGATGACCTGATCAATTCCATCACCCCCAAGCGGTATGGAATATCCACTGCCGAACCAACGCGGACCCCGCATGGCCGGCCTCCCGAGAGATTGGCATAGCTTGCCAAAACGTCCAAACCATAGCAAAGATGGGCGGAAAACCCTAAATTAGGGTTTGCGGCATATTACATGTGTCGCAAAAAATAGGTCTCAACCATCCATCTTCGCAGTATAGATGGAGGGTGTAGATGTAGATTCAAAGGGCCCAGAGCATGTCAACACAATCACCGTGGGGCACGCTTGCATACCTGACCAATCGGTCGACCAACCATGGTTGGTTATCCCACCCGTACGCCGAATAAAGCATGGTCGCACTACCTTGAAAACCCAAAATTAGGGTTTTGAGTATCACGAGCGTCCATCTTCTCCTAGACGAATGGAGGGTCCAAGATTAGATTAAGCAGTCCCACATACCAAAGATGACCACCGTGGACCCATCTATCCCCTCACCCGATCGGCCAAGGCATATCATGCCTGGTTGTTCCAAGACGCGCGCCCAAACTAGCGTGGTCACACCTCCCAAGCCGCATATTGATCTCAACCGCTCAACTTCGCCGGACGATTTGAGTGGCCCAGATCACGTTTTCAAGGGATATTTAGGTATAGGCGTGAACACCAGCCTACCACCTTCACACTGTGACCGATCGGCCAAGACCGACCAAGATTGGTCACCTTGGAACGTGCGCCCGGTGGGCATGACGCGCGGCTATCATGCAAGATCGGTTTTCTTCACAAATTGATCTCGACCATTCAACTTCACCTGACGAATTGAGTGGCCCAGATCATACTTTCGTGAGGTAGTGGGTATAGGCGCCTACACCGTCATGCCGTCTACACGCATGTATGGTCGGCCTGGCCAAAGTCATATCCCAAGCTGGGATTCGACCAGGCTGAAGAGGGATGCTTGCTGATCGCTGTCGTAGGCGACACAAATATAATTACACTTTCTTACTACTCAAAATATAAATATAGCAAGGGCAAGAAAGGATCGATCCCACAGAGAGGTCTAGGTTGTCAAATTGTTTCGGTTTCCTATATAAAACACCGGGAGATTTTCTGATTTTATGTAATAAAATAAAATAAAAGCAAATAAAGAAAAGCAAACAAATCAAATCAAGGATAAGAAGATATTGGTCATGGATTTCGTTTTCATTCACAAACATGGTTTCACCACAATAACTAGAATTGATATTTTAATCTCAACTTTTATCAAAGACCCTAGAATACCTTGATCGCAAGAATATCCCGCAAATCTCCTCATGTCATCAACAAACACATTAAAAGATGCGAATATGAATTCTACCTAAAGGAACAACCTAACGTGTAAAAGCACTAATCAAGTTTAATTCCCTAGATGCGTTAAGTTCTATGAAATCAGGCCAATCAAAGCAATCGAACGTGGAAAGCGCACTAATCCGATTTAACAAAGGTTAAGACTCACATATGATCATAAGAATATATCACTACAAACTATGATCATATTTATGCTACTTGAAATCCGGAATTATCACTTTTGCGTATAATAACCCTAATCTAGCAATAAAGATGAAAGCAAACTCAATCGATTCGCGACTCGACTAAATATCATTCAAATCATGTAACAATATTCATGGTGAATCATAAACGATAATATGAGAGAAAACTAATTTATTGCACAAAAACCCATGTTTGGAAATTCAACTTATTCCATAACCAATAAAATACTCTAGCTCATATTCATGGAGTTCATAACAAGAAGAAAGAGAAAAGACTTCATGGTTCTAAACCCTAGAATAAAGTAGAGGCAAAAGAATAGAAAAAGATAATAGATAATTCTTGTTTTGAGAAAAGTCTTCACTTTTATAGCTCCACTCCTTCCAAAATTAGGTTTTGTCTTCAAAGTCCATTAGTTAGAAATTCACCCGGCCCACAAGAGAGAGAAACCCGTGTAGAAATTTTGTCCCAAAAACGCTCGACGGAAAACTGGGATTATGGCCGAATCCTACTAAAGTCACCTAAAAGCATCTCGGACCGGCAAAGTCCGCCCGGTCACCGGTCAACGGGTTGGATCGGTCGGGTCAACTGGGTCAACTCGGTCGGGTCAGATCGGGTCAAATCGCTGAGTCAAACCGAGTTAGGGAGAGTCAGGTCTGGTTCGGGTCGTGGTCGACCCACCGTGTCGGTATAATCGGTCTTCTCGGCTAGCCGAGCGGTTATTTGCCAGAGCCACCGCACATGTCGTGGCCGTGGCTTTGCACTATCATGTGCATCAGCGACTTGGCCAGCCATCTTGGCTTGCATACTTGCTGTAACTTCTCCACTTCCACTTCCAACTCCAAATACAGCCAATACAGACTGCAAACATTTCAATCCCCAATGCATTCTCAACTTAAACAATACCACCTGCAATTCATTCTCGCACTATTCAACCTGAGATCCCAAAACATCAGCTCCAATCTGTGCCCATTTCTTCTTCCCTGTTCTTGGTATTTCAACCCAGAGCTAAACACTGTGACTAAAAACTCAATTAATGCAATTGAGTTACAACCAACACCAGGTCTCATTCTCATCCATTCAAGACCACCAACAACATAGTCTGCAACACTAATTTGAGTCCATCCTCGCACCGTTAAGTTCACCCATCTCGAACCATGGCATCCACTCCACTCCGCAATATGAGCTCAAGCTCAGCATACATCTGCTCTCAGTTCAAACCACCAATGCCTACAGCTCTGCAATCCTTGCTTCCCCGCCAAACTTCTTAGCTTCCACTGTGTGCTTCCTTGTCTCGTACTCGCAAATCCATTGTTCTTTCCCGCAACTTGATCCAGCCTCCTCTCGAGCCTTCTCTAAACCCCGGGGTTCTTAATCAATTCTGCCATAGCCTGTTCAAATCTTCACCCAGACTGTACATTTGACCAGCCTTTCCTTGTTGGCTTCGCACTGCATTCCCCAGTAATATTATTCCCACTGCTACTTGCAACTCGCCAACCCATTGCAGCCCCACAATCTCTCAGAATCTCTTCACATTCAAAACAGACCCATAACTCCCATCAAACCATCAGTCTCAACACCACCGCAACTCCACCGCCTCTATTAACAAAGAACAACACAATCACTCTCCATTAGCCGCTTATTGCTCACTTTCACCATCTCGAGCTTCATTGTCACCAACCAATCAAACCCGCACTGCACTAAGCTTCATACAAAATGTACCAGAACCAACTCTATTTCAATCCTTTTCGGACACTGCATCCGCAATCGCTTCAACTCCACCTCAAGAACAACCATTGCATTGATTCTCATTACCCGCAACAATGCCACCAACAAGCTCCATCTCAACAAATTACACAGTAGCACTTTCAACACCACCGGCACTTGCAAGCACTCCATTGTCTTGTTTCCCAGCCTCCTCCTCAGCCTGTATCACAATACCGCCACCGCAACCATCTCAATCTGTCACTCTGCAGCCCGCCTTTGCCGCAACACAACATCAATACCCGATTACTCGCCGCTCCATTCTCGTAGTTTCAACCACTTTGCCAATCCATTCAAGCCTTGTCTCATTTCAAAGATCTATACCCAATTCAGCCATCTGCTTTCCAAACTTTCCCCGCAATTATACTTGCCTCCATTAGCACTAGCCATAACTCGACCACTATCTATAGCAAATGCTTCTTCTCAATTCAACAACACCGTATGGATCCATGGCTAATACCCACAAATCGACATGATTTCCAAATACGCACTCCAACTCTAATTCATCACAAATTTCAAAAGATTTCCAATTTCCAGTCTCAGCTCAGAGAAACCCTAACAACAAACCCTAGTTTGAATTCCTCGCTCATTAACCCCATACTCACTACTAACGTACTCGAGTTCATCTTCGTTTTCACAAATTGCCTCACCTACCAACAAAGAAATCAGAGTACCCGCCTTCCCATCTTTGATTCCTATCATCTCTCAATTTCTCGATCTATAAAACCAAATCACCACAGAACCCTTTTTGAACTTCAAGAACATCTCTTGATTTGACAAGAGCCATCGGGAAAACCCTTCTCTCGATTTATCAATTACGCTTCATAAATTCTCACTCGATTCCCGACTCGATCTGTTCCCGAGCTTCACCTATGCCTCCAATTCATTCAAGAGTTTTCGAACAAATGAGATAAACTCTCTCGATGTTAGGTTTAAATAAGGGCTCTGTTATTCAAGCCACTCTGGTCACGGTGATAAGGGCTAACCCGATGGCAGCCCTTAACCATTACCCTGGATCGCGTTTAGTATTCCTCCCAAAAGAGCTGCCCCTTAACCATTACTCGGACTCCGGATAGTGTTCACCCTGGAAATGACAAAATTGCCCTTTTTGCTTCTAAATGACTCCATTGCACCTAATAAACTCAAAAGCACACATAAGATACATAATTTACAAGAAAACTCGCAAAGAAAGCATAAATACTAGATATTAAATACGGTGTATTCTACACCTATCACTTGCGCACCTCTTCTAAAACCCTAATTCCACCAACGGTCGCAGATGAGTGTCTCAAAGATCATCTCGTCCGTCCAACTTCACCAGCTTGGTTATACAACCCTGGTCAGGAGTTAATTGGTCAAAGAGGCATCATCTCCCGTCACTTTACCACACCATGATGCGGCACTGCATAAAATACACACGATACTTCCAGTATCAACTTTCCGAATAACGCAGTTATTCAACTTAGCATTACATGCTACCTTTTGTGGATCCACGATCCACATATTCTAGACATCAATCATGTCACAAACTGGGGGATACATACTGGGGTATTGGTCTAGCGGTTTACAGCGTGCAACGTGCCATCACAAGAACGTGTTAGGAAGTTATGGACGGTTAGTGATGACACGAGAAGTGGGCAAGACTGATCGTGTAGCACCGACACACAACTCCACTACTCCATCACTCCACTTCCTCCACTTCCCACAAGAGACGTGAATAAGGCTCAATGACTTGTATAAATAGGTTCTCCTCCCTATTTCCACCAACAGAGCAAGTCCAGACAAAAAACAGAAACCAAGTGTTAATACAAAAACACCGGAATTGATAGCTTGCATCCCGTAGTTTCTGCCTACCTTTCTTTACCATAAGCAAGCCAACACCTTCACAATCTCAACACCTTCTTCGCTTCCTCCCTAAGATCAACCCCATCTCCTTCACTTTGTGACCGAAACAAGTCCTGAACGCCATTTCTTGGTTTAGCCGGACTTGCACTGATTGATTTCCGAATCTACAAGCACTCACCGCGCAAGGCATTTGTTTAGGTTTAGATTCATTCCTCATCCACACACCCCAAATTACCAAATTCGCAGAATAGTTTTCACCCATAAACAATTGGCGACCACAGCGGGAGGTTGATCTCTCGGTTGTAAAGTTAATTTCTTCAATACCATTCAATCAATTTCGAGATGGTTGGTCTTAGGACTGCCTCGACAGCCTCAAATCCCGATGGTTCCTCCAACGGAGATACCCCTCCTCCTAACGGCGTATCTGGCGGCATGATCAGGAGATTTCCAACATTAAGCGAACTAGCACGGGTACAGGAAATTCACACCAAGAACATGGAGCTAATCAAAGAAGCGGTAAACGGCATACTTGATCTCCTCATCAAGATGACATCAGAGATGAGCGTTCCGGAAACCTTTACACTGGGGACTAGTCCCCCTCAGATCATCAGCTTTACTACGAACCAGAGGCGGTGGATCGTGAAGCGGCATCTCTAGTGGAAAGCTTGCGTGAACTCTGCACCTCTCGAAGAATCAACGGGCAGAGATGTTTGATGCGATTAATAAAATAGCTACGGACGTACACCGACTCCTTCTCGTCCAGTAAGTCTTAACTACATCGGAAATATCCAGAAATAATGTTACATTCTACAAGACGACATGATGGCAGAGGAAGGTCACAACCGGGCCCTACATGTTACGGCTCACATCAAGGGTTCAGAGTTCACGAGGGCCCTCGTCGACACAGGAGCATCTTCAAATGTGATTACTCTCAAGACTCTCAAGACAGCCAAGGTTAGCCTATGCAAGATTGTATCAGACAGCCCACCACGATGACGGACTTCAAGGAAATCGCACCAGCACATACGGGTATGTCAATCAATTTATCGGTAGGGGACCCGTTCAAATAAGAGCAAAGTTTGAAGTCATAGAAAAGGAGCCGGACTACCATATGATACCGGGTGAGACCATGGATTCACGACAACAAGGTCATTCCCTCAACGTATCACCAGTGCCTAAAGACCATGCTAAATGAGAAAGTCATCCGCATTCCTGCATCATTGTCTCCGTACGCACCAATATGCGGAGTGGAGCTGTTCGAGCCAAAAGGTACCTCGCAGAGGAGATCAGACAAAGTCCTGTGCACCCCACTACCCACGTGGGCTTCAATCCAGGAAGAAGATCGATTTGCATCACTGAGGGCCAAGCACCACGACATGCCTTCTCTGACGAGGTGTCCATCTTTATCCAGTGAATCTTCAACCCACGTTCACACCAAAAGGGAACGCACTTTTGAAGCAAAACGTGACCAGAAGGGGAAGATAATATACCGGCGTCGTTGTTAGCAATTAGCAGGAGAGACTAGCACCCAGTATCTCCGCCCAATTGAATGCTGCAAGAATGACGGAATACAAGAGGAGGTATTGGACGCCCCGCGACAACTACAAGATGGAACCAATTCCACGACTGATGAGCTCGAGACTATTAACATCGGGAATGAAGAATCTCCCCGTGCCGGTCTCTATCGGGTCGACTATGTCCACGTATTTAACGCATTTGAGTCTTGTTCAACTACTCAAGGAGTACCAAGATGTGTTCGCCTCGACATACGAGGAAATGATCGTCCGGATAAAAAATTGGTCACCCATCACTTACATGTCATACCCGGATCCAAGCCAATCAAGCAATCTCCGAGGCAATTCAGACATGAGGTAGAAGAACAAATCAAGAACGAAATTCGAAGTTACTAGTCAGCCGGCTTCATCGTACCTATTCATCATCCGACCTGGTTAGCCAATGTGGTCCCAGTAAAGAAGAAAAACGGACAGATTCGGTGTTGCGTGGATTTCAGAGACCTGAACAAGTGCTGCCCCAAGGACAACTTTCCCCTGCCTAACATCGACATGTTAGTAGACGCCACTAGCGGGCACGACATGTTTTCCTTCATAGATGGTTACAAAGGGCTACAATCGGATAAGGATGTATGAGCACAATGCAAGTAAGACAACCTTCCGAACCTCTCTTGGCAATTTTTACTATACCGTTATGCCATTCGCCTTTAAAGAATGCCTACGCAACGTATCAACGTGCTATGACTGGCAATCTTCCATGACATGATGCATAAACAAGTAAAAGACTACATAGATGATATTGTGGTCAAGTCAAGGGCTCGAGCATCACACCAACGTCTTACGACAAGTGTTCGAGAGGTGTCGATAATACAAGTTGAAGATGAATCCTTTGAAATGCGCTTTCTGTCTCTTCAGCAAATTTCTAGGGTTCCAAGTAACCTTGAAGGGATTAAGGTAGACCCGTCCAAGACTCAAGCTATCCTCACAATGCGCCTCCACGAACCGTGAAGGAACTCTGCAGTTTCATGGGCAAGGTAAACTACATCCGACTTTTTATACCGGGTCTAGCCCAACTTGCCGCCTCATTTACTCCTTGCAAAGAAAGGAGCTAGCTTCATTTGGACCACAACCCGAACAGGGAGGCTTTTCGAAAGATTCAACGAATACCGTCATCTCCAAATGCATTGTGAAGTCTCCCGCACAAGGAATGCCGCTATATCTCTACACTGCCTTCAGTGACACCGCAGTGGGAGCTCTACTCGCTCGGGGAAGACGACGAGGGAATCGAACATCCCATATACTACTTCGCAGCCGAATATTGAGAGATGCTTTGAACTCGTATACCCGAGCGGAAAGCATGTTTAGACTTGATCCATTCCATTCAAAAGTTCAGGCATTACCCTCTTGTCTAATAGGGTGATACTCGTGTCTAAATCTGATCCTGTAAAGTTTTTACTTTCAAAGCCGGTCCTGACTGGAAGGACAGGCAAGTGGCTTCTCCAAATGTCAGAGCTGGACATAACGTGTGTGTCACCTAGAGCTATCAAGGGTCAAGCGGTTTCAGACTTATTGGCGGCATTTCCTGGAGAAGGCACTACAGGGCTACACGAAGATCTCCCTGGAGAATTTCCAGACGTCTCTATTTTGGAAGAAGAAGTGTGGCTCTTGTATTTTGATGGCTCTGCTACCCCTAGCAGTAATACTGGAGGAGCGGGCGTGGTATTAGTATCTCCAACTGGGGAAGTATTCTCACACTCCTTCAAGCTGGACTTCGAATGCACCAACAACTCAGCAGATGAAGCCTTCCTCATAGGGGTCATCAATAGCCAAGCAAGTGGGAGTCACGCGCCTGAGATAAGAGGGTGACTCCAAGTTACCGGTGAATCGTATGAATGGGGTATACGCACTAAACGGGGTAACGCTAGCTCCATACCGATCGTGGCACAGAGGTTATGAATTATTTTGCCGATGCAACCATAACCCATGTCATCGAAGAACAACAAACACGCCGATCAGTCTAGCAACACCGGCTTCCAAATTGAAGTTCAAGGTTTGGAAGAAACCCTAACAAAGAAAGAGGAGAACCATAGAATCGACATGGTTATCACAATACAAAGACACCAAGACCGATGATCACGAACTCCGATCATTCAAGAGCTCAACATCTCACTCTCCCAAGGAAAGGTCACTCTTAAACCCCGAACTTCTTCATGCTTCATGGTATGTCAGACATTATCGGAACCCGGATGGTTCCCCTGTCGGGATGTCTTGGGGATGACGAAGCACAACTACAAAATTAAATCATGTTCACAACGAAATTTGTGGACAATCACTGGTGGCAACGCTTTACCGACGACTCCAACGTCTGGGCTATTACTGGCCAGGGATGGAGGCTCAATCCAGACTACTTCAGAAGTCCTGCTCAAATTGCCAAGCACCGCCACATCAATTGGAAATTTTTAACGTGAATCACACTCGGGACCTGGAGAGAGCCATACATTAGTTATCTCTATGACGGAATGACTCCTGCCAATCAAAAGGATGCTATCAAGATAAAACAGGAAGGCCAAGCGGTTCGTATTGCACGAAGGGATTCATATCGCAAGAGCTTCGAGGTGATCTACTACGATGCCCTGGATGGGGAGGAAGTCCCGCCATGTCAAGGAGACACACGAAGGAGAACATCAAGGGAAGAGGAAACTGCTTCTCCGATACACGAGAAATACTATTGTCCGACCATGGAGGATGACACACCCGCTTTCGTTCAAAGTCACACAAATGCCAAATTCATGGGAACCTTGTTCATGCGCCTTCCACCCCTCTACACTCGATAAGCAGTCCATGGACATTTTACACTGGGACTGGACATCATCGGAAAATCAACCCTCCGCATCAAAGCAACACGAGTACATCATAACCGCCGACAAAGTACTTCACCAAATGGGTAGAAGCCATCCCCCTGCGAGGGACTACAGGAGCAACTATTGCGGCTTTCATCAAAGAGCATATCATTTGTCGTTTTGGTGTGCCTAAGCATATCATCACTGATAATGGCACTCCCTTCGCCAATAAACAGTACGAGAGCTACTTGAAGAGTATGGCATTAAACAGTCTTCCACCATCTACTACCCTCAAGGGAACTGGACAAGTGAAAGTACCAAAAAGACATTGATCCGGATCATCACGAACATTACACGATAACCTTAGAGAATGGTACATCTGGAAGTTTACAATGGGCGCTATGGGCATACCGGGCATCACCTTAAGCTCCATTGGAGTTTCCCATACTCACTTGTTTACGGAGCGGATGCAATTCTACCAAAGAGATCAAAATCCCATCGGCCAGATTGCGGCAAACCGGATCTATCGAACGAAGTTCGAAACCTCTAACTCTAGAGTAGCGGAGTTAGACACTGGATTTCGGAAGAAGCAAAGGTAAGAACGCACTCTGTGTACATGAATAGAATTTCCAGGGCTTACAACAAAATTGTGAAATCACGTGTTTTCAAAGTGGGAGATTTGGTTTTGAAAACACCAAACACATCCAACAAGACATGTCCGCACCAAAGTTCTCACCGAAATGGAAGGTCCTTACACAACACCAAGGCTTACAATCAAGCTACTACAAGATCATTAAGGTGGACGAAGGCAAATTGGAAGCTACATCAATGGAAAATGGCTCAAGGCATATCATGCCCGACCACTATCTACCACAACAATACATGCATTTATTTTCATTACATGTTTGAATCACCAATTATATTCTAGATGCATCAATGAAAAACCCATTTCACCAATCAAAACCAATACAATTTATTCCACAAAGACGTTCAAAACTTTTGGCATAAATGAAGGCAAATTAATGCGACTTAGATGAGGCCATCTAGTAGATTATAGTTCCTTGAGAGCATCATCTCCAGTCTAGCTGATATCTCTCTATCCTTTTCCTCAAGTCCCGTATTGCACTCGCTCTACCTTCCGTGATTCCGCAGCCAGGCCTTTTCCTCTTCCAAGATAGCTTTCTGCAGCAAGAACAACGTTTACGAGGATACCACTCGATCAACCTTGATGATATCAAGACGTCGCCGCAAACACCCACATCAACTCCATGGATTCGCAGTACCATATTCTCCCACTTTTCAAGGCTTGATTCAACGCTGCGATAGAAATGTTCTCCATCTCAAGAATCATGGGAAGAAGACAAGC
>JAJJWW010010631.1:0-47035 GCA_023531295.1 Papaver armeniacum | reverse complement strand
AATTACATCATAATGTTAAAATTTTAATTTTATTTAGGTACAAATCATGACTTATGAGCAGCAATATATAAATTATTAATAAATAGATTCCGAGTATTAGACCGAGTTTTGGCAATTTCCAAGTCCGAACTTATTGCTCCTCGCTCCAAGATCCCCAACCGAGTAGCACCGAGGAACGATTTTGATTACTTTGACCGTACCTAAACGTGTACACTTAGTTGGTTCACAAATAGTTAACCAATGGTTAGCCATATGAGCACTTCCATATTAACCGTATTCATCTTTCTCATAACTAGTTCAAATAACTCATAAGAACTAGTTGAAGAGTTGTTCAATTGCTTAGGTCTTTATTCATAGACACAATTGAAACAAAATCGGTTTGATCCATTTGAATCAATTCATGAACAATATAGCCACGGTTTGCAAAGATTGCATTCCTTATAATTTATTGTTTTAAGTTCATGAACTACCGATTTGAGAAATAACCAGCTTGGGTACGCGTACGGGTATGTGTACCTTGGCTACCGGATTTGAGTTGGCTTTGGTTTCCAAACTCAACAGAATTTTTCGGGTAAGAAAAGTTCCGCCAGTATGCGTACCTAAGGTGACTGGTTTATGAGTTCATAAACTCCAAAGGCGAGCAGAATTTTACGGGAGGAAAAGTTCCTTGATGCGTACCCAACCTATATCCTTCACCAATACCGTATGCACACACTTGATTTCCTAAATGGATTTATACACTAATGTGCGAACACACTATATGTGCTTATATCCATATATGGTAATCTCAACTCTACATTTCAATCATTGAAATATTCTTCTGTAATGTTATAATAGTCGTTATTCACAACTATCGTCATCAAAGCCACTTTCAAGATTGAAACGTCATCATGACTTTCATCACGGGTAAAGATGAAAAATCGTTAAAGCGAAAGCTTACCAACACATATTTCGAGAAAAGATAGGTGAGTAAACTCATTCGAAATAGCAAATGTGCATGTATGAAAACTATCATACTTATACGACTTTTGTCTCAAGAGTATGAGATAGAGTAGACTTTTGAGTGATAGATAAGTTCAAGTCTCCACATACCTTTTAGTCGGATGAAGTTCCAATAGTTCCTTGAGTAGTTCTTCGTCTTCGTAAGATGATCGCCATGGAGTCTGGAGCTCAACTACACTTAACTATCCTAGACCGAGACTTAGCCATAAGTAAACTAGAAATCAAGACATATAGTTTTGACAACTAAATTTGACAAACAAGCTTGAGATAGAAACGGTTGCGAGTTCGACCGAGCAATGCTCTAACAGTTGTGTTTAGCATAAAAATATGTGTTTCGGGTTTTCAACTTTTGCTATAGGCACGCATTAGTTAAAAACCGATTCAACCTTTCTCTAGTAAAAATTGCTTTTGTTGCTGTTCTTTTGTTCTTGTGAGAAGATGACAACACACTGGGGGAGAGTTCTTATGTGAACTTACGCTTAATGATATATCTTTCTAGGGAGAATAGGATGCGGAATCTGAGGTAACGAATTTGTTAGTTAATCGCTTTCCTGTTTAAGAAAAGCCTTTTATATTGCATTTATTTTGCTTTTGTTTAACAAAATTTCGGTACAATTTATATATTCCATTATGATGTGTATAGATGTGTGTGTGTGTGATTCAATTTTTCCTAGGTTAAGAAAAACTGTGTCAATTCATTTGGCTTATTGTTTGGTATCTTCTTCATTATTGGGTATCAAGTGTTTTTGCTTAACGAAACTTCGGTGCGATTGCGGTGCTATAATGTATATGTATGTTTCAATTGCTTCTGGTTAAGAAAATAATTGTGCAAGTCAATTTATTTTGGTTTGTATGTATTGTTTATGTCTTAACGAAATACAGGATTATTTGTTTAGTCCAATTCGATTCCGGGTAAGAGAAACTAAGTCAATTCTGATCTTAGTTAGACTTATCAAATTGAAGGATTCATTTATTCAATTCTAATCGTATGACAAGAAAAACTAAACTAATGAAAAAGCGGGGGTCTAACAACCTCACCCAATATTTTGTTTAGGCAATCTGAGGACAAACTCCAATATAATTCCAAGAGAATTAACTAGATGGTCATACTCAATCAATGGAAATATATCCAAGAGTTGTATCTTTGTTTCTCAATGTAATCAGCAAATCAAACAGATAGAATCCGTGAGCCTGATTATTATGAGAAATAACTTGAATGGTACGAAAGACCAATGTTCAATTGTCAATCAATTTATATCAACAACCAAAGGTTGGAATCTAATTGATTGAACTACGCACAACCTGTGATAATTCAATTATATAAGAAATATAATGCGGAAAAGAAATAACAGATATACCAGCAGTTTTGTTAACGAGGAAACCGCAAATGCAGAAAAACCACGAGACGTAGTCCAGATTTGAACACCACACTGTATTAAGCCGCTACAGACACTAGCCTACTCTAAGTTAACTTCATACTGGAATGTAGTTGAGCCCTAACCAATCTCACACTGATCAAGGTACAGTCGCGTTCCTTACGCCTCTGAATCCCAGCAGGACTCTACGCACTGAATTCCCTTAGATGATCTTACCCACAACTAAGAGTTTTTACGACCCAAAGTCGAAGAATTGATAAACCAATCAATCTCACATAGAAAAGTCTATTGACTTATGAGTTTTGTTCCGTCTTTTGATAAATCAAGGTGAACAGGAACCAATTGATACACCAAACTTATGTTCCCGAAGAACAGCCTAGTAATATCAATTATCTCACAATAATCTTAATCGTATGGTAGCGAAACAAGATATTGTGGAATCACAAACGATGAGATGAAGATATCTGTGACTAATTTTTATCTTGCCTATCAGAGAATAAATCTCGAGAAAAATCTTAGAGAAGATAGTACTCAATAAGATAGAATAAAGCAAGATCATAACACACATCTGCAAAGAAAATAGTTGGGTCTGGCTTCACAATCCTAATGAAGTCTTTAAGTCGTTAACCTATAATGGTTTTAGAAAAACCTAGGTTAAAGGATAATTGTACACCTTGTTGGCTAGACAATAGTTAACCGAAGTTAGCCATATGAACACTTTCATATCAACCTTGTTCATATTAACACAACTAGTTCAAATGACTCAAATGAAACTAGTTCTAGAGTTGTTCAATAGTTTATATTCTCATAGAAGTATACAAGACAAATTTGAAGCAAAATCGGTTTTGATTTACTCGAATCAATTCATGAACATTATAGCCATGGTTTGTAAAAGATTGCATTCCTTATTATATAAATGTATTAGTTCATGAACAAACCGATTTTAGAACATAACCTACTCAAGTATGCAAATGGATACGCATACCTAAGTGGCCGGACTTAGTTTGGGTTTGCCAGTATGCGAACTTGCACGCATACCTCCAAGCTCAGTTAAATTTCCGGACTTGAACTCACGCCGGTACGCATACATGTATGCATACTAAGTTCCCGGACTTTCAACTAACCAACCAATATGCATACTATGGTTCTCGGACTTGGAATAACTTGCAACAGTTAGCATACAAGTGTGCATACTGTGTTATATCCTATCATGGTTAATTGTTCTAAACTCCCATTTCAATTATTGAAACATTCTTAGAAGACGACAATAGCTGTCTCACACAAACTATTAGCTTCGAAGAAATTTTCAAATGATCGAATGATCAATACGAAATATTCCGAGTCTACATCAAATGACTATCTCACACAAATCATGTAAGATGTTACCGTGCGATTTTCACATGATCATCTTTTGACTTTCATCAAGAATATAAGATGAACTTGGTTAAAGCGAAAGATTACCAACACATATTTCGAGAAATATGTAAGCGAGTTAAACTCAAGTCAAGACTTATAGTTTTGGAAACTAAACTTGACAAACAAGCTTGATATAGCAACGGTTACGAGTTCGATAAAGCGATTACTCTAACAATCTCCCCATTTGTCAATTTTAGTGACAAAACTATTAATACATATGGATTACAAAATAAATAAACTTTGTAGCTTCTCATCCAAATGCTTGATTTCCTTGGTTCTTCAACATTACTCGAAATCTTCGTCACTTCCAAGTACTCCAGTGATTCTGAACGTGTTCAACTAAGCATCATAGTTTTTGAAGATCCGTAGCTATAACAATGAGAAAACAGTAGCTCTCAATCATTATTATACAGTGTCATAATATTGTTACACAACATCAAAGTCCAATTGCATCACAACTGTTACAACAATACTATGGTGATATGTATCACTCCCCCTTAGTAAATACTTCATCTCACAATGAAAACCGCTCCCTATTACATAGTGATCCGTAAACCATATGTATTTTTAGTGTGAACTACACAATAATTGTCCCTTTTTTGTCACTATAAATTGGCAAAGGTACGAAAACTAGAGGGATCATAATGAAATTCTCATAGAGATACTTCATGACTAAAAGAGAACATATCAACTTTGTTTCGATGATTTCACATAGTTGAAACTTAGTTTATTCATCAAGGAGTTTATAAAGATACAAGGAAACTCCTACAATATTCCACCAAGCGTTGGTATGTCAAGTTTGGTTGTCATATTTTAGTGAGTCAAAACTCATCTAAGAGTCGCTTGATTATGTACCTGAGACAACTTCGTTTAGGTTAGACTAGAAAGTCTAGGAATATTGAAACATACAAGTATTACTCGAAGACCTGAAGAACGTGAAGAAGTAACAAACTACAAGGACGACATCATCCTTCCTCTTGAGGTTAGTAATATTGACTTGAACTGTTTCATTCCTAACGTATCTTTCAAGTCGTGCTATATTGTAAACATAACTGCGAAGATGTGTATTGGATATACTACTCTAGTAGTGATACATGATCATATGATCATAGTATTATGGAATTAGACTACGAAGTATAACATTTATCTTTTGAACTTCGTAGATATGACATCGACATAATCTTATGAATGATATTATGATTATGTGAATGGGTAATGGTAAAGATTTCATCCTAGGAAACAATGTTGTACATTTATTTAAAGGAAGTACATTCATGAACTTGTTTTATGAATCGAAAGGGAAATCGCTAGGCTTATTGGTACGGCTATTCATTGCAAATCTTTGGATTACCAATATGTGCGAGATGGTAGAACGGATAGTAACTTTGTTATGTATCTTGGTACAACTAATCACAATGCCTGACTTATGATTTGGTATGACAAGTTTTGATTAATTATTGTAACCGATCCTAAGTAATCACCTGAGATGGTATGATCGATATTTTTAATTGGTGTGACCGATCACAGAGAGTTGCGTGATCAATCCTTGTAATTGGTGTAACCATTCCTAGTAATTTGTGTAACCGATTATGGTAATTTGTGTAACCGATCCTAGTGACTGGTGTGACCGATCACAAGCAATACCATGAGTATATGGTGACCGGTCCCGGTAATTGATGTAACCGATCCTGGTAACTGATGTAACCCGTCCTGGTAACTTGTGTGACCGATCACAAGTGCTTCCATATGAGGGTATAACCGATCCTAGTGATTGGTAGAACCAATTGAACCCATGTACATGATTTGATACTTTATAAATCACATAGTTGTCTTGGAATACAGATGAACCAATTCTAAACTTGTTTGGAAGTGTGGTATAATCGATTCCATGATTGTAAATATGAAAAAGGATTTACAAAGAAGAGATGTCAACATACTTTGAACATGTACAATAATCCTTATCTTTTATTGTTCAAAGATATTCCTTAGTACTCAAGGAGATCCTTGTACCAAAATAAATTAAGAATCTTTTAATTAAGGTTGTTAGTTTTATATGCTTTAATTACCAGCAATTAAATGCATATCCCTAGAGAATAAAAATTAGAAATGTGCATTTACTAATTGGAGATTTTCTATTGAGATATTTCGGAACAATATTGGACAAAGCATTTACTGTAATTATGAAAACCGAATGGGCATTTATTGCATATCGAGAATACTTTCGGTGTTGGAAATTCCTTGGTGTCCAAACATCCTTGGCATATAAATACATTAGTTTGCATTTCTAGCAAACTATCCTAAGAGGAAAACTTCATCTTTTTGTTGTTTCTAGTGGGGCCATCTATTCGGAGAGGAAAGTAACATAATTAGGCAAAATCTCTTACGACCGCTCGTTTAAAGACTTCTATGGGATCAAGAAGCTCTACGAGTACCGTTTGTGGGAAACTAGATAATTGTAGTGTTATTAGTTTTCGATTGATTTGATTGACTAACTATTGTTGAAACTTTGATTGCACCTAGTTTGTTTATTATTGAGAATCTTCTCTTCTGATATAAGATTCTGAAAAGACGAGGGTACCCAAATATACCACAATCTTTAAATTATCCACCTATAGGTCCTCTTACCGAAAGTGATTGTCTATGGAAAAAGTCTAGACAATAAGACAAATCGGTATTCACACTTTGTGTGATCGTCTATGGATACGAGATCGAGACAATACAACAATCAAAGTGTGATTACTTGATAATAGGTTCGGACTTAACCAAACTCTATAGGATCACTATCAAGTAAAGCGGAGTTAACGTTTGTGTATTTTGCTTCTAATTATAATAAAGAATTATGATTGCGGAAATAGAAAAGTAAAAGACACAACAAGATTTTGTTAACGAAGAAACCGAAAATGCAGAAAAACCCCGGGACCTTGTCCAGAATTGAATACTCTCAGGATTAAGCCGCTATAAAAAATCTAAACTAACTTCGTATAGTTGAGACCAAGCAACTAAACCTAGTTCACTTAGTTTCTTCAGTATCCCCGCGCTTCCGACATTCAATAAGTGCATGCACTGGAACAATTCCTTTGGATCGTATTCCAAACAGTAAAGGAACAATAAAATCTGTTTGGTAAAAACTCTCTTTATTCTTTCCAGATAAAGATATCTCAAGTCATATGCAAAGGCACTTCCGTTTAAATAATAAAATCCTTTGCCTGGTTAGATAAATCCAATCTCTATTACCTAAATAATAAGATTCGGATTTGTAACAATCAAAATAGATCTCAAGAGAACTATTAGGTGTTACCGATCTCACGCAACTAATCAATCAAATAAATACGATTCTAGTTGGATCCCAGCCGATGAAGGTTTGTGCTACACAAAGATATGAGAAACCAATAAGAAATCTTATTTGTCTTCAAATCTTCTTTAATCTTCAATTAAACCTACACAACACCACTTGAATCTCTTGTGATAAATCACACATAGAACGGAGTCTGTTAACAATGGATTATCACAAGATGTCTTTATATCTACAAACAGTTCTAAAGATCCCGTCGACACTTCGATCTAGTTTGAGTGAATCTTATATTAGAAGAGAAGATTCTCAAGAATAAACAAACTAGTGCAATCAAATTTTAAAATCCGTTAGTCAATCAAATCAATCGAAAACTAATAAACTGCAATTATCTAGTTTCCCACCAATGATACTCGTAGAGCTTCTTGATCCCACAAAAGTCTTTAAACGAGCGGTCGTAAGAGATTTCGCCTAATTAGGGTAGTTTCCTCTCGGGATAGACGGCTCCACCAGAAACAACAAAAACATGAAGTTTGCCTAGCTCTTAGGATAGTTTGCTAAAAATGCAAACTTAAGTATTTATAAACCAACGATGTTTGGACACCAAGGAATTTCCAAAACCGAAAGTATTCTCAAGATATGCAATAAATGCCCAATCGGTTTTCATAATTCTTGGAAATGCTTTGTCCAATATTTTCCGAAATCTCTCAATAGAAAATATCCAATTAGTAAATGCACACTAATTTTTATTCTTAGAGATATGCATTTAATTGCTGGGAATTAAAGCATATAAAACTAACAACCTTAATTAAAAGATATGAAAAGACGAGGGTACCCAAATATACCTCAATCTAAAACTTTTCCATATATAAGTCCTTTCTCCGAAAGTGATTGTCTATGGACTGAGTCGAGACAATACAACTAATCGGTTCACACTTCGTGTGATCGTCTATGGATACGAGATCGAGACAATACGACAACACGATAACTTGTGTGATTGATTATGGATACAAGATCTTGAGAATATAACAATGAAGTATGTTTACTTGATAATAGGTTCGGATTTAACCAAACACAATAGGATTGATATCAAGTAAATAGGAATTAACGTTTGTGTATTTTACTTCTAATTATAATAAAACAATTATAATTGCGGAAATTGAAAAGTAAAAGACACAACAAGATTTTGTTAACGAGGAAACCTCAAATGCAGAAAAACCCCGGGACCTTGTCCATAATTGAATACTCTCAGGATTAAGACGCTATACAAAATCTAAACCAACTTCGTATAGTTGAGACCAAGCAACTAAATCTATAGTAAACCTAGTTCCCTCTGTAACCCTGCGCCTCCAACTTGCAATAAGTCACACACTTGGAACAATTCCTTTGGTTAGTATTCCAAACAGTAAAGGAACAACAAATCTGTTCGGTAACAACTCTTTTCAAACAACGTGATGTGAGTTTGACAAAAGGCTCTTTCGTTTATCCCAATAAACTCCTTTGTCCGGTCCTTAAATCTATCTTTTCAACAACTAACAAAGTAATTGTCAAGACTATGCAATCAATACTTTGAATCACAAAGAAACGTATTGATGCCGATCTACTCAACCAATCAATCAAATCTATCACAAAGATAAGCCGATTATAGTTGAATCCCCAGCCGATCAAGTTTTGTGCACACCAAAGATTATGAACCCAAATCAGAAATCTTCTTCGTCTTCAAATCTACTTAGATCTTCAATAAACACTTTTCACAATCAACTTGAATCTCTTGTGATCAATCACACATGAACGAAGTCTGTTAACAATGGATTATCACAAGACGTCTTTAGATCTACAAACAGTCTAAAGATCCTCACGAAACTTCGATCTAGTTTGAGTGAATCTTATATCGAAAGAGAAGATTCTCAAGCATAAACAAACTAGGTGCAATCAAAGTTCAACAACCGTTAGTCAATCAAATCAATCGAAAACTAATAATAAACTGCAATTATCTAGTTTCCCGCCAATGGTACACGTAGAGCTTCCCAATCCTAAAGAAGTCTTTAAAACGAGCGGTCGTAAGAGATTTCGCCTAATTAGGGTACTTTCCTCTCCGAATAGACAGCTCCACCAGTAACAACACAACAAGGTAGTTTTGCTGGCTCTGAGGATTAGTTTTCTTGAAATACAAACTTCAATATTTATAGACCAAGGAATTTCCAAAACCGAAAATATTCTCAAGATATGCAATATATTTCCGAATTCGGTTTCCGTAATTCCTGGAAATGCTTTGTCCAAATATTGACCGAAATCTCAGTAGAAAATCTCCAATTAGTAAATGCACATTACCAATTTTTATTTTCTAAAGATATGCGTTTTAATTTCTGGAAATTAAAAGCATATAAAACTAAAAACCTTAATTAAAAGATTCTCAATTTATTTCGATCCGGGATTCTCCTTTAGCTATTAAGGAATATGTTTGAACAATAAAAGATAAGAGTTACTGCACATGTTCAAAGTATGTCGACATCTTTACTTTGTAAATCCTTTTTCATATTTATAATCTTGGAACCGATTTTCCACACTTCCAAACAAGTTTAGAATTGGTTCATCTGACTTCCAAGAACTATGTGATTGATTATCCTATCAAATCACCAATCATGGGTTTCACGGTTCTCCCAAAACAAGTTTCGGTTCTACCTCCATGTGGGTACTAGGATCAGTCACACTTGCTTTCCATAATTTGGTTGACTAGGTACTAGGATCGGTTACCACACATTTATGGTTTCTAACTTGCAATCTGTTGCACAAGTCATAGGATCGGTTACCAATATCTAAGACTTTTTGCACCTCTTACAAGGATCGATTCCCCTTTGCTTGTGATCGGTTGCACCTCTTACTAGGATCGGTTCCCCAATGTCTAGAGTTGGTCATACCAATTACAAAAAATCGATCATACCATCTCAGGTGATTACTTAATATCGGTTTCACTAATAAAAGTCATACCAATACAAAAGTCAGGCCTTGTGAATAGTTTTACCAAGATACATAAACAAGTTATGAGTGGTTATACTAAACACACATATTGGTAATCCAAAGA
The DNA here is from genome assembly GCA_023531295.1 of Papaver armeniacum. Classification (NCBI taxonomy): domain Eukaryota; kingdom Viridiplantae; phylum Streptophyta; class Magnoliopsida; order Ranunculales; family Papaveraceae; genus Papaver; species Papaver armeniacum. Next base: position 36,870 of record JAJJWW010010631.1, on the reverse strand, counting down.
TTTGGAATGAATAACAATACCAATAAGCCTAGCGATTTCCCTTTCGATTCACAAAACAAGTTTATGAATTGTACTTCCTTTAAACGAATGTAAAAACATTGTTTCCTAGGACGAAATATTCACCCATACCCATACATAATCACAATAGCATTCATACGATTATGTCGATGTCTTATATACGAAGTTCAAAAGATAGACGTTATACTTCGTATTGTAATTCCTTAATACTATGTCTAACTAGAGTATAATCATTCACAATGACTTTGCGATTATGTTTTCAATATGCACATTCTTCCAAGTCTTCACGAATTGAAAGATACGTTAGGGAATGAAACAGTTCGAGTCAAATATTACTAACCTCAAGTGGAAGGATGATGTCAATCCGTCGTTGTAGCTCCTTACTTCTTCACATTCTTCAAGTCTTCACGTAATACTTGTAATGTCTCATATCCTAATACTTTCAAGTAAACCTATACGAAGTTGACTCTAGTAAATAATCAAGCGACTCTTTAAATGAGTTTTATTCATAAATAAGATAGTTTTATTCATAATAGACCTTATACAATTATTTAATGAAATCAAAAACTGATGTCTATTTTCCTTGATTAATCCTTCATCTCAATGCTAGAGGAAGGTAGATTATTACTTTCTTTACCTCAAATTAATCTTTACACTTTGAAATTCTTCAAGTAGAGTTGTTTGACCAAAAACGATTCAACATATTGTGACTTTTTCACACATGAATTTCTTCGAATATTAAGGTTAAGAAAACCTACATCAAACATCCATAGGATTGAGAAATTTTCGTGAAGGATTCTGCAAGAAGATGTAATTCTGTCTTTGATTGAACACAAAAGTGTGTCAATGCTTCAATACACTGATCTTTCTTCATCATATTCTCTCTTTCCTTATTGCTAAGCCAATCTCTCTTTTTGATTTTTCTCTTTGATTTGTCTATATCAAGAGAAGATGCAGACTTATTCTTAAAGTGATCTTTCTGATCTAGCATCTTATCAAGAAATGACATTGGATCCAGACTCATAGTTCGGAAAAGGGACCAAGAAAAGAGAAGGATCTTTTTATAATTTTCATACTACCGAAAATATAATATTCCTAAAAATATGAATATCTCAAATATTTTCAATTACTAGATTTTATTTCCATAATCTACACATAAGTGCCTTGATCTTTCTTCTTCCTCACTCAAAATTTGGCACACGAGGTGAGGAAAGAATGCTAATACCGATTAGGTGGTATTAGTATGAGAATTTCTCTCATTATGGAATTTTGAACAACCAGAGTGTCCTTGATCTAGTATCGTATGACAAATTCTCCTTTCGTTACCTCGAACTAGCGAAGTATCTTGAGATTGACTTAGGTTGCCTATGCAACTTTTAGCAATTCTGTTTTTGAGACAGTTTTTGCATCTTGTCTTATTTTTTCCTTTACCATTAGATGATTTAATAACATCGGAAGACATGTCCATTTTTAAAATGGGTAATTCACTAATGGAGGAGGAAGAAATAAGATTGACAACTAATGCAATATTAGCTGTTTCCTCTTTTTCAGAATCATATGAATCAGAGCTCTCATCTAGAGTTACAGCCAGAGCCTTGATTCCAGTGTATTTCTTAAGATTGGGACAGTCTTTACCAATATGACCAAACCCTTTACACTTAAAGCACTGAGGCTGATATTCATCATCTTCTTCCTGATCCTTTTTGACAGGGACTCGATCATGTGGACGAGAAGATCGATGAGTATCCTTTATGAATCTCTTATTTCTTTTTTTTTTAAGAGATCTCGAAATTGTCTAGTAATCAATTATAATGATTGTTCAATTTCATCGTCAGAATATTCTGCAATCTGTTCATATGAATCATCCATCCGTCTATTCCTCTCCATTGGAGCTTTTGGAACTTTTGCAGCTTTAAAAGCGCTTCCTTTTGTTTGAATAGACTGTGATTCATGATCAAAGATCTTTAACTTTCCAATGAGTGTGCTTCGTGAGAGTGTTGAAAAATCATTTGCTTATATGATTGCATGCTTCTTAGAATCGTATCTAGATGGCAACGATCTAAGAATTTTGCACACTATATCCTTTTCAGAAATAGTCTTTCCAAGAGAGAAATAAGCATTAATTATCTCAGAGAGTTTAATATGTAACTCTTCAAAAGTGTCGTTGTCATCCATTTGAAGGTTTTCCCAATCGGATGTAAGAGTTTGAAGTCTAGCTTCTTTCTCTGATGTATTTCCTTCGAATACAATCTGAAGATTATCCCAAGCTTCTTTCGAAGTTTGACACGTTGATACATGATGTTGTATATCACGACTTACAACATGTATAATAGCATTCAAACCATCTGAATTCTTCTTAGCAAAAGCCTTTTCTTCGTTTGAAAACTCCACTAAGCGTTTAAACTCAGTTTCTGAATTTTCTACTTTTGGGCGATTATAACCATCGACGACTAATAGGCAAGTATTAAAGTCTCGTGATTGAAGAAAAGATCTCATAGAAGATTCCACCATAGATAGTTTGTTCCGTCAAATCTTAGCGGTACGTTAATTGAAGTCGATTCATGAGAACTCAAATTTATTGCTTATAGGTTGAATCGCACCAAACAAAGATTGTTAGATCTTTTCGTGTTTGCCTGCTCTGATACCAATTGAAAAGATGAGGGTACCCAAATATTCCTCAATCTAAAACTTTTCCACCTATAAGTACTTTCTCCGAAAGTAATTGTCTATGGACTGAGTCGAGACAATATAACTAATCGGTTCATACTTCGTGTGATCGTCTATGGATACGAGATCGAGACAATACGACAACAAGATAACTTGTCTGATTGACTATGGATACAAGATCGAGACAATACAACAACGAAGTATGCTTACTTGATAATAGGTTCGGATTTAACCAAACACAATAGGATTGCTATCAAGTAAATAGGAATTAACGTTTGTGTATTGTACTTCTAATTATAATAAAACAACTATAATTGGGAAAATAGAAAAGTAAAAGACACAACAAGATTTGTTATTGAGGAAACCGCAAATGCAGAAAAACCCCGGGACCTTGTCCAGAATTGAATACTCTCAGGATTAAGCCGCTACACAAAATCTAAACCAACTTCGTATAGTTGATACCAAGCAACTAAACCTATAGTTCACCTAGTTCCGTTTGTATCCTCGCGCTCCAACTTGCAATAATTCACGCACTTGGAACAATTCCTTTGGTTAGTATTCCAAACAGTAAAGGACCAACAAATCTGTTCGGTAACAACTCTTTTCAAACAACGTGATATGAGTTTGACAAAAGGCTCTTCCGTTTATCCCAATAAACTCCTTTGTCCGGTCCTTAGATCTATCTTTTCAACAACTACCAAAGTAATTGTCAAGACTATGCAATCAATACGTCGAATCACAAAGAAACGTATTGATGCTGATATACTCAACTAATCAATCAAATCTATCACAAAGATAAACCGATTATAGTTGGATCCCCAGCCGATCAAGTTTTGTGCACACCAAAGATTATGAACCCAAATCAGAAATCTTCTTCGTCTTCAAATCTTCTTAGATCTTCAATAAACACCTGCACACAATCAACTTGAATCTCTTGTGATCAATCACACACAGAACGAAGTCTGTTAACAATGGATTATCACAAGATAATGGAGAACAAATACGAAGAATGCAATACGGAGATTGCTTGGGATGAGAATAGACAAAAATGATGAGAATTGACGATATTAATAAGAGATAACAAGAAAGATAATAAAGAATTCGTGTAAACGAATTATAAGATTGATAATAATATTGATTGATAAAAGATTGTTTACCCTAAGACAATCGTATGCCTGTTTATATAGGCTACTCATTACCTAAAATAACTAGACTTCTAAATAAAGAGAAATACTAAAAAGGAAATAATATATCTTGTAAGCTAAGGCAGGGATGTCCTACATCAGTCCACCCTTGTTGAGAAAAACTCGACCTCGAGTTATCATCATAGAATATGACCAGATATCACGACCCAATGAATGCGGCACGTCTTTTACTCTCCATAAATTTTTCACATTTAAAACACCACGATCAAACACAAAACTCGTAGCTCTAGAAATCATAAACCAAAATATCCAAGAAATGTGTCTCAAAGCATGATAAAAGTTGTGCTTGAATTTTCCTCGATCGAAGACAAAAGTCATGTCAGTAGTGATGGTAACGAAAACCATGCCAGCAATTTCTTCCACAAGTATAATATGTGTGTCTTCCAACTTCAGAGCTACACTTTCCAAAGAGCATTTACTTGTTTTATTCCTCCGCTGGTCTAAAAATTGGAATATCATTCTCCAACCAAGTCTCCTAAATTCGAAGTAACGCCTTGCTTCAACTGTATAATCTAGTAATTGCCCAACAAATAATGCAGTAGTTGGTGGTGATAAAAACATCAACTCAATGGAGGCTGAATTTTGAAATTCCTCTCTCAAAAATATTAGTAGAGTAGGATACTCCACTACCTCCTTTTTTCCAATTAAATTACTTGTTATAACAAGTATGCACAGGTACAGATTGCCAATCATTAATGGGCCAACGTGTTTGCACCATCTTGGAGATGTTCTCGACCAACTCCTTCACAAGTTTAGTGTCTCCAATGGTTGCTGCTAGTTGTAAAATATTATACCCATTATGATAAGACCATGTTTTATGGAACATGTCAACGGTGTTGACCCGGTGCGTCACTCAGACATATTTGGCATATATGATCCTTTATACGGGTCAAGTCTCTCAAGATTGTGGAAACCACCCTGGCTAGCAAGTGAAGGGCGTAGCGAGCACACAAGCCCAATGGAGGCACAAGGCATTGGATAAGCACAAATTATTTATTATTAGAGATAATATATTTATTTAGGTATTTTATTATATTTAATTATTTTATTTAGAGTTTATATTTGTTTAGAATACTATTTTAGGAGTAGTATTGTTTTCTTAATTTCCAAGTAATATATCCTATAAATAAGCCTTATCAGTTGATTAATAAGAACAAGAAAATTATTAAGCAAATTGCTACCCCTTTGGTTTATTGATTTCTTTAAATCATGACCTTTTGAGCTTGAGCTTTTTTAAGTAGTTGAATAAGAAACAAATCGTTTCTTATCAATTGGTATCAGAGCAAGTTCGCTCCTACCCAACTTCCGCGACTATCATCATAATCATCAATCGTCATCGTCGCTTCATCCACCACCATCATTATCTTTCCATCGTCATTAAAAAAAAAAAAGAATCACACAGCGTCGAGGATTCATCTTGGTCGGTTATCGTTGACTTCAAGATCGACGAGTTGCTGCACGTCATATTTGGGGGAGTTTATTGTTCGTTGTTAATTTACTTTTAGGTTTGAATAGTCTTGCATGCATCGTTACGTCATCCTTCCATACACGTATCACATCACGTCACTCATTGATTTTGTTAATTAGTTAAACTATTCATCTTTTTCAATCATCCACACACTTCATTGCATACCATTGTTACTTTTTGTCGAATCCATCATAACCCTAGCACTTCCGCCGCCTGTAGTATTCTATATCCATCGCATGCAGGTCAAGTGCGTTCCAGTTTTTTACACGAGTCCATAAGTTTGGTTTCTCATGTTTCTGTTTGGTTCAAACACATCATCACGTTATTACTTAATATCATCCAAAACGGTTTTTGCACACACCCATTGCATCGGCGTCCCATCACTCTTCAAATCTTAGACCAGCATAATAGTTTATATAAAAAAAAAAAGAAAAAAAAATGCATTGTTTTTTCCTGTCCATTAGTTGCATACCTAGCCAACATACATCAAAACCCATTTAGCCCAACAAACAAGCCCAGCAGTCCATCCAATTTCTATGCGGTATGTACCAAGAAACCAACAAAAAGTTGTTATGTCAGCGATTTGAGGGCAGAGATCCCGAGGGTCGGTTATTTCAAGCACAATTATCTTTTGAATTCCATAAAATTCCGTCAGAAGACTTTGTGAAGGTAGCTAGTGTTCACTTTATCGGTAGTCCGTTCAAATGGTATAAGTGGATGCAAGATTATATTTCAGGCTCTTGGAAGAATTTTTGTTTTGCTTTATTAAAGCGTTTCGGAAGTGATGATCCATCTCTTGTGTCGACTAACTTGCGAGAGAAATTTAGACGCAAAACCGTGCTTATTGGAGATCCGCATTCCAAGACTTTAAGGAGCGTCAAAGAGCTAAAATTGTTAAACCACAGGCAACTATATCTCGATTGTTCCATCATTGAAACTTCAAAATCTAGTGAGCCGATTAAAATTTCGAGATACGGTCAATATTCCTCACGGAAGTTGTCGAAAAAGAAAACCAGGTTATGTGTGCGCCGAGCGAACCTTGGGGGCAAGGTCCTATTTAAGGAGGGTGGAATGATAAGACCACGTGTGGAGACATTATCAATATATATAGTGGACTTTGAGGGCAAAGTCCCATTTAAGGAGGGTGGAATGATAAGACCATGTTTTATGGAACATGTCAACGGTGTTGACCAGTGCGTCACTCGAGACATATTTGGCATATATGATCCTTTATACGGGTCAAGTCTCTCAAGATTGTGGAAACCACCACAGCTAGCAAGTGAAGGGCGCAGCGAGCACACAAGCCCAATGGAGGCACAAGGCATTGGATAAGCACAAATTATTTATTATTAGAGATAATATATTTATTTAGGTATTTTATTATATTTTATTATTTTATTTAGAGTTTATATTTGTTTAGAATACTATTTTAGGAGTAGTATTGTTTTCTTAATTTCCAAGTAATATATCCTATAAATAGGCCTTATTAGTTGATTAATAAGAACAAGAAAATTATTAAGCAAATTGCTACCCCTTTGGTTTATTGATTTCTTTAAATCATGACCTTTTGAGCTTGAGCTGCTCGCCGTTGGTTAAGAAACAAATCGTTTATTATCACATTACCTGGAATCAAAAATTCTAGAAACGCTTTCTCGTCTTTCGCAGCAAGTTCACTGGACTTTTCGTGTATGCCTGCTCTGATACCAATTGAAAAGATGAGGGTACCCAAATATTCCTCAATCTAAAACTTTTCCACCTATAAGTACTTTCTCCGAAAGTAATTGTCTATGGACTGAGTCGAGACAATATAACTAATCGGTTCATACTTCGTGTAATCGTCTATGGATACGAGATCGAGACAATACGACAACAAGATAACTTGTCTGATTGACTATGGATACAAGATCGAGACAATACAACAACGAAGTATGCTTACTTGATAATAGGTTCGGATTTAACCAAACACAATAGGATTGCTATCAAGTAAATAGGAATTAACGTTTGTGTATTTTACTTCTAATTATAATAAAACAACTATAATTGCGAAAATAGAAAAGTAAAAGACACAACAAGATTTTGTTATTGAGGAAACCGCAAAATGCGAGAAAACCCCGGGACCTTGTCCAGAATTGAATACTCTCAGGATTAAGCCGCTACACAAAATCTAAACCAACTTCGTATAGTTGATACCAAGCAACTAAACCTATAGTTCACCTAGTTCCGTTTGTATCCCTGCGCCTCCAACTTGCAATAATTCACGCACTTGGAACAATTCCTTTGGTTAGTATTCCAAGCATGAAGGACCAACAAATCTGTTTGAGTAACAACTCTTTTCAAACAACGTGATATGAGTTTGACAAAAGGCTCTTCCGTTTATCCCAATAAACTCCTTTGTCCGGTCCTTAGATCTATCTTTTCAACAACTACCAAAGTAATTGTCAAGACTATGCAATCAATACGTCAATCACGAGAAACGTATTGATGCTTTGATATACTCAACTAATCAATCAAATCTATCACAAAGATAAACCGATTATAGTTGGATCCCAGTAGATCAAGTTTTGTGCACACCAAAGATTATGAACCCAAATCAAATCTTCTTCGTCTTCAAATCTTCTTAGATCTTCAATAAACACACTGCACACAATCAACTTGAATCTCTTGTGATCAATCACACACATAACGGTGTCTCATTAACAATGGATTATCACAAGATAATGGAGAACGAATACGAAGAATGCAATACAGAGATTGCTTGGGATGAGAATAGACGAAAATGATGAGAATTGACGATATTAATAAGAGATAAAAGGAAAGATAATAGAGAATTCGTGTAAACGAATTATAAGATTGATAATAATATTGATTGATAAAAGATTGTTTACCCTAAGACAATCGTATGCCTGTTTATATAGGCTACTCATTACCTAAAATAACTAGAGTTCTAAATAAAGAGAAATACTAAAAAGGAAATAATATATCTTGTAAGCTAAGGCAGGGATGTCCTACATCAGTCCACCCTTGTTGAGAAAAACTCGACCTCGAGTTGTCATCATAGAATATGACCAGATATCACGACCCAATGAATACGGCACGTCTTTTACTCTCCATAAATTTCTCACATTTACCGGCTTACCACGATCAAACACAAAACTCGTAGCTCTAGAAATCATAAACCAAAATATCCAAGAAATGTGTCTCAAAGCATGATAAAAGTTGTGCTTGAATTTTCCTCGATCGAAGACAAAAGTCATGTCAGTAGTGATGGTAACGAAAACCATGCCAGCAATTTCTTCCACAAGTATAATATGTGTGTCTTCCAACTTCAGAGCTACACTTTCCAAAGAGCATTTACTTGTTTTATTCCTCCGCTGGTCTAAAAATTGGAATATCATTCTCCAACCAAGTCTCCTAAATTCGAAGTAACGCCTTGCTTCAACTGTATAATCTAGTAATTGCCCAACAAATAATGCAGTAGTTGGTGGTGATAAAAACATCAACTTAATGGAGGCTGAATTTTGAAATTCCTCTCTCAAAAATATTAGTAGAGTAGGATACTCCACTACCTCCTTTTTTCCAATTAAATTACTTGTTATAACAAGTATGCCTGGCACAGATTGCCAATCATTAATGGGCCAACGTGTTTGCACCATCTTGGAGATGTTTTCGACCAACTCCTTCACAAGTTTAGTGTCTCCAATGGTTGCTGCTAGTTGTAAAATATTATACCCATTATGATAAGACCATGTTTTATGGAACATGTCAACGGTGTTGACCCGGTGCGTCACTCAGACATATTTGGCATATATGATCCTTTATACGGGTCAAGTCTCTCAAGATTGTGGAAACCACCCTGGCTAGCAAGTGAAGGGCGTAGCGAGCACACAAGCCCAATGGAGGCACAAGGCATTGGATAAGCACAAATTATTTATTATTAGAGATAATATATTTATTTAGGTATTTTATTATATTTAATTATTTTATTTAGAGTTTATATTTGTTTAGAATACTATTTTAGGAGTAGTATTGTTTTCTTAATTTCCAAGTAATATATCCTATAAATAGGCCTTATCAGTTGATTAATAAGAACAAGAAAATTATTAAGCAAATTGCTACCCCTTTGGTTTATTGATTTCTTTAAATCATGACCTTTTGAGCTTGAGCTGCTGGCCGTTGAATAAGAAACAAATCGTTTCTTATCAATTGGTATCAGAGCAAGTTCGCTCCTACCCAACTTCCGCGACTATCATCATAATCATCAATCGTCATCGTCGCTTCATCCACCACCATCATTATCTTTCCATCGTCATTAAAAAAAAAAAAAAAAAAAGAATCACACAGCGTCGAGGATTCATCTTGGTCGGTTATCGTTGACTTCAAGATCGACGAGTTGCTGCACGTCATATTTGGGTGAGTTTATTGTTCGTTGTTAATTTACTTTTAGGTTTGAATAGTCTTGCATGCATCGTTACGTCATCCTTCCATACACGTATCACATCACGTCACTCATTGATTTTGTTAATTAGTTAAACTATTCATCTTTTTCAATCATCCACACACTTCATTGCATACCATTGTTACTTTTTGTCGAATCCATCATAACCTAGCACTTCCAGCCGCCTTGTAGTATTCTATATCCATCGCATGCAGGTCAAGTGCGTTCCGTTTTACACGAGTCCATAAGTTTGGTTTCTCATGTTTCTGTTTGGTTCGAACACATCATCACGTTATTACTTAATATCATCCAAAACGGTTTTTGCACACACCCATTGCATCGGCGTCCCATCACTCTTCAAATCTTAGACCAGCATAATAGTTTATATCAAAAAAAAAAAGAAAAAAAAATAAAAAAATGCATTGTTTTTTCCTGTCCATTAGTTGCATACCTAGCCAACGTACATCAAAACCCATTTAGCCCAACAAACAAGCCCAGCAGTCCATCCAATTTCTATGCGGTATGTACCAAGAAACCAACAAAAAGTTGTTATGTCAGCGATTTGAGGGCAGAGATCCCGAGGGTCGGTTATTTCAAGCACAATTATCTTTTGAATTCCATAAAATTCTGTCAGAAGACTTTGTGAAGGTAGCTAGTGTTCACTTTATCGGTAGTCCGTTCAAATGGTATAAGTGGATGCAAGATTATATTTCAGGATCATGGAAGAATTTTTGTTTTGCTTTATTAAAGCATTTCGGAAGTGATGATCCATCTCTTGTGTCAGCTAACTTGCAGAGAAATTTAGACGAAAACCGTGCTTATTGGAGATCCGCATTCCAAGACTTTAAGGAGCGTCAAAGAGCTAAAATTGTTAAACCACAGGCAACTATATCCGATTGTTCCATCATTGAAACTTCAAAATCTAGTGAGCCGATTAAAATTTCAGATACGGTCAATATTCCTCTGGAAGTTGTCGAAAAAGAAAACCAGGTTATGTGTGCGCCAGAAGCGAACCTTGGGGGCAAGGTCCTATTTAAGGAGGGTGGAATGATAAGACCACGTGTGGAGACAGTATCAATATATATAGTGGACTTTGAGGGCAAAGTCCCATTTAAGGAGGGTGGAATGATAAGACCATGTTTTATGGAACATGTCAACGGTGTTGACCCGGTGCGTCACTCAGACATATTTGGCATATATGATCCTTTATACGGGTCAAGTCTCTCAAGATTGTGGAAACCACCCTGGCTAGCAAGTGAAGGGCGCAACGAGCACACAAGCCAAATGGAGGCACAAGGCATTGGATAAGCACAAATTATTTATTATTAGAGATAATATATTTATTTAGGTATTTTATTATATTTTATTATTTTATTTAGAGTTTATATTTGTTTAGAATACTATATTAGGAGTAGTATTGTTTTCTTAATTTCCAAGTAATATATCCTATAAATAGGCCTTATCAGTTGATTAATAAGAACAAGAAAATTATTAAGCAAATTGCTACCCCTTTGGTTTATTGATTTCTTTAAATCATGACCTTTTGAGCTTGAGTTGTGTCGTTGGTTAAGAAACAAATAGTTTATTATCACATTACCTGGAATCAAAAATTCTAGAAACGCTTTCTCGTCTTTCGCAGCAAGTTCACTGGACTTTTCGTGTTTGCCTGCTCTGATACCAATTGAAAAGATGAGGGTACCCAAATATTCCTCAATCTAAAACTTTTCCACCTATAAGTACTTTCTCCGAAAGTAATTGTCTATGGACTGAGTCGAGACAATATAACTAATCGGTTCATACTTCGTGTAATCGTTTATGGATACGAGATCGAGACAATACGACAACAAGATAACTTGTCTGATTGACTATGGATACAAGATCGAGACAATACAACAACGAAGTATGCTTACTTGATAATAGGTTCGGATTTAACCAAACACAATAGGATTGCTATCAAGTAAATAGGAATTAACGTTTGTGTATTTTACTTCTAATTATAATAAAACAACTATAATTGCGAAAATAGAAAAGTAAAAGACACAACAAGATTTTGTTATTGAGGAAACCGCAAATGCAGAAAAACCCCGGGACCTTGTCCAGAATTGAATACTCTCAGGATTAAGCCGCTACACAAAATCTAAACCAACTTCGTATAGTTGATACCAAGCAACTAAACCTATAGTTCACCTAGTTCCGTTTGTATCCCTGCGCCTCCAACTTGCAATAATTCACGCACTTGGAACAATTCCTTTGGTTAGTATTCCAAACAGTAAAGGACCAACAAATCTGTTCGGTAACAACTCTTTTCAAACAACGTGATATGAGTTTGACAAAAGGCTCTTCCGTTTATCCCAATAAACTCCTTTGTCCGGTCCTTAGATCTATCTTTTCAACAACTACCAAAGTAATTGTCAAGACTATGCAATCAATACGTCGAATCACAGAGAAACGTATTGATGCTGATATACTCAACTAATCAATCAAATCTATCACAAAGATAAACCGATTATAGTTGGATCCCCAGCCGATCAAGTTTTGTGCACACCAAAGATTATGAACCCAAATCAGAAATCTTCTCCGTCTTCAAATCTTCTTAGATCTTCAATAAACACCTGCACACAATCAACTTGAATCTCTTGTGATCAATCACACACAGAACGAAGTCTGTTAACAATGGATTATCACAAGATAATGGAGAACGAATACGAAGAATGCAATACGGAGATTGCATGGGATGAGAAGAGACGACAATGATGAAAATTGACAATATTAATAAGAGATAAAAGGAAAGATAATAGAGAATTCGTGTAAACGAATTATAAGATTGATAATAATATTGATTGATAAAAGATTGTTTACCCTAAGACAATTGTATGCCTGTTTATATAGGCTACTCATTAAGAAGATCAGTTAAGAAGAGGCAAAAGTGTATAAGAAATAAAAGCATGATGTTAAGAAGATCAGTTTTCGAAAAAAAATCGGAGCGATATGACTTTTAATCAATCTTTGAATTTTAAAAAAGTATTGTTGGCGCTTGGAAGATGTCGTGTTGGTTTTTTATCAGTTCACTAAAAAAAATTGTCAGTTTCTAAGGCGTTGAACTTCTTGAATTTTCATTAGTTTAATTTATTTGTAATGAACTTGAATTTAAAACATGATCCAATATTTCTTTTACAATAAACAGACCAGTGCATCGCACGGGTGAAAAACTAGTTTTCATAATTTGAAAGAAATGCCATGAAATCAAGGAATTCCATGGGATCAAGGAAACATAAAAGATAATAATAATAAAATAAGGGCGTGTGGGGCCGGCTAGGGCATGACCGGCCGGCTAGGGTCCGGTCCCACGAGTTTCCCTAATTTTATATTATTTTTCATGATTTAAAGGAAATATCATGAAATCAAGGAGTTTTCATGAGATTAGGGAAATAATAATAAAATAATGAGGAATCATGAGGTGTGGGACCGGCCACAACTAGGGCATAGCCGTAGGCTAGTAGACACGGTCCCACGACACCTTTCCCAATTTTATATTATTTCCTTGATGCGAAGGAAACACCATGAAACTGAGGAGTTTCCTTAAAACGAAGGATATTTGTTCAAATGAAGAGATTTTCATGAGATCAAGGAAAATAATAAAAATATGATAAAATATAGAATTTGGACGTGGGGTAGTCACGACGTGATCTGGCCGGCCGGTGAGCCCAGTCCCTTAGTGCCTTGACTAATATTTTATTATTTATTATTTTCTTCCTATTTTGCATAGGTTCATCGTTCTTTCGTATTTTGGAATGCTCGTTCGTGCATTCAGGTGCTCGTTGGTGTATTATTGATGGGTATACTTGCACCATTTTAGTCGGGGCTTATTCCATGGGTTAGTAATAATGATTGAATTTACTCTGTTGAGAGTAATTTTGTTAATCTCTTGTTATTTTTCTGACGTGAGATTGTCTTGTTTTTCAATCATGATTCAGGAACTTATTTATATTGCTAGAATTGTAAACACCATGATCCCATGAAGTGTGACAGTTGATGGAATCAAAGAATGGAGAAGTGGAAATCGTGTTAAAACCAGTTGCTCAACGTGCGGAGACTTGGTCAATTTTCCATCCACTACTTTGTTAACTCCTTCAACTGATTGCATGACTTGCTCAATTCTCATCGTGTGTATGAACACACGTTCCGTAGAACACCAGACCAAAATCCTAGTTAATATCCCTCATGTGACACGATTGATGTCTCGTGATTTAGTTAGTCAGTTGCTGACTTCATGACTTTATGGGACGATGAGTCCAAGTATTGTTGAGTCGAACATGATTTGAAAATGTTCTGAGACTCATGAATTTGAACATGTCTGTTGAGACAGAGGTATGATGTATGAATAAACATAGTTAATGTGAGCAAATATTGCCCATCTAGCAAATGTTTCTCATTTGATGAATTATTGGTAGCATGACCAAATAAAATATTAATTTAAATACTGGCAACTGAACCAAGTATAATTAATAAAATGTTGACTATGAGATCATCGTAAAATTATTAGCGTTTGAATATGGAATTATGAACCTTGGACTCAAAACCATAATTCGATCAATTGATGGTTTATTGAAAATTAACCACGGAGTGAAGGAGGGACCAGCTACATGGGATCATGGGTCGACCGTGTGGCGCCCAGATGCTCAAGTGAGCAAATACCAAGGTCTCTTGAAGACTTGTTTGTAGTTGCAGGAAATCCCACAACACACCCCTTGTGATATTATGATAATATTTTCTAGATCTAAACTTATTTGATAATCAAAATAAAGATTAAAGTGCTAAAATTATAAATGGAGACACAAGATTTTTTACATGGTTCGATCAATGTGATCTACATCCATGGTTCTTCACTATGATTGTTGAGGTTACATTAATATTACATTTACAATCTCCATTAATGGATATTTTTTAGAGCTCTAGATCTAATTATTTGGGGGAAAAAGATGATAAAGAAAATAAATCTCTCTCTAAAAATATCTCTCTCTCAAATAATATCTCTCTCTTAACAAAATGTGTCCTCCTTTTCTCTCTCATGCTCTCCTCTTTATATAGGTGTTTACATGGTGGATGACAGCTAATAGGGCCCCTATTTTCGGATCTAGCTTGCGGTAACCTCGCGAGCTTGTAAATGTTAATTTCGCAAATATCTTTAATTTCGCTAAATTACCACACTTTACTCATGTTTACACTGTTGTCATCTGTTATGTCATTCATGTAATTATTTTACGACGTCCTCACAATCGTTGTTGATGAGATTTTCGCTGGTGTGTCGTTGTTGCGATATTTGGATCCTACATCTTGCCTCTTTTTCCTTGAATATTGCTTGAAGAGCGATCTTTAAGGAAATATCCTCTTTGTTGTAGTTGTTAGTGCGAGATGCTTGATGTTGGAGTAATCTTTGATCTTTTTTGATGAAGGAACGAGCGAAAGAATACTGGACTTGAAAAGTACGTACTTGCCTCTATTCTTTTGCGAAGTTCCGAAGCTTTGAGAAGTATATATGAAGTATCGTTTCTTGAAGTATGCGAAGTATGAAGTATCCTTGAAGAAGTATAAGAAGTACTTAATCCTCAAAATATATAAGAAGTATGAAGTATCCCTGAAGTAGTATAAGAAGTATGAAGTATCCTTGAAGAAGTATATGAAGTATCCATCCTTGAATGCGAGTAATAAGTATTGCCTCTATTCATGCGAAATTATTACTCCATTTTTGATGAGGATTCTTGTTGTTCATTAGTGAACGACCATTTTGGAAATGATTCTTGCCGAGAAGATAAAGAACACAAAATGTTTTCTCGGTAATCCATAGTTGCCTCTGTTCTTTATCTATGAAGGTTGAATCTTTGAGAAAATGTTGAATGAGCGAGTTGTGTCTTCATTCTCATCTTGCTTCTGTCTCATGCGATAGTATAATCTCTTCAAGTTGCTTATAATTTTGTGAAATAACCACATTTTGCAAAATAATCACATTCTGAGAAATTCGACTCATTCGAAATTATGAATACTTATCGCGAAATTATGAATACCTCTCTCATGAAATTATGAATACCTCTGCGAAATTACGAATAATACTCCGAGAGATTCTAAATAATATTGCTTGAGAGATTCTGAATAACACTCACGAGAGATTCTAAATAGTGCTTCTTGAGAGATTACGAATAACACTCTAAGAGATTCGAATAGTCTTTGTTGAGAGATTCTGAATAACACTCCTGAGAGATTCTGAAATATACTTCTTTGTTATTTTCGCTGTCTCAGACTCATTTCCATGTATATATTCGCAAACTTAGTTGTTTACATATAATCATTTTAGCAAGCTTATTTGCTTACTCATTTGTGTGGTCTTATTTTGCCTTCCTAGTTAAAGGTCTTATTTTGCCACCCCTCGTCATTGCGACAAAATCGTAGGACGTCTTTACACATTCATGTAAAGACCCATTGATCTTGCCTTATCATTTATTTAGTATTATTGCCTCTGCAGGATTTTTTTATTGCGACAATATGATAGGCCTAGAAATCCTTGCGAATTTAGAGCCCCATGACATTGCCGTCTTGCAACGAAATCGCAGGACGTCTTTACACTTTCATGTAAAGACCCATTGATCTCGTCTTACCCTCGCGTTTTGTATTATTGCCTCTTCAGGATCATCGCACAAATATGACAAGCCTAAATTTTCTTGCGAAAATAAAGCCTTATGACATTTGCGTCTTAAAACACTTATCAGCTCCCTAATGGAGGGTGCCGCCCTTATCATCTCCCTGGTTGCCCCTTCAAGGAGGCGTACATCGGCCATACAAGACTAGCTCCTCCCATCCGGTCTTAACAACAACCAGTTGTTTTTCGCGACCTCTTATCCCTTATACCTATAGGGCTTATGGTTACGAGACTGCACCCTAAGTGGGGTTTTCTTCGGGCCGAGTGCAGCATGTGCCAAGACTTTCCAAGAATGGCCGAGACACTTCAAATGCCCTAGGCACTCTTGGCTCAACCGTGTACCTCGGCGCCTTGGTCATACACTGACTCCTTAGGAGAGACCCTCGGTCGTCCAACCAGGGTATAACCTTATATATATAGTTGGAAATCCAAGGTATCTCTCTTGGATGGGCTTTATTGACCCCAAATGTCCATGACTCAGGTTCCAGGAGCGGTGTAACCTTTTCCCTGAGCCATGTCAAGAGATACCCCCTTATATGACGCACTTTAGGTCTTACATTTGCCTCTTACGAAATATCATTCGCGAAATAGGGTGTACGCCATAAAGGTTCGTCCCATTCGTATAAATCATTGATTGTCTCTGCGAAATTTTCTCGTTTCTTTACTCTTTTCATTTATTCTCTCATTTCTGTCAATTCTTTCAATCATTCTTTGCGAAATAATCATTCTTTTCTTCATTCTTTGCGAAATAATCAAAGATCTTTGAAGTAATTAAATACCAAATTCATGCCTCTGACCAACTGTGCTAGTTCTTATGTATGCGAAATAATTCCCTTATCTGCGAAATTCCTCTTGAAGTGTATAATGCCGCACATCACATCTCTCTTGAATATGTAAATGTCGCAGCAAAAATAAATGGGAAAGTGGCAAGACTTGAACCCGTGACCTTATACTTGTATTCTTCGCCAGTGACCAATTGTGCTAGCTTTTGTTTGTGAATAAATGTGACCACTATCGTTCTTTAAATGTGATCTTTGACTCCAGCATTTCTAGTAAAAACATGCAAAAAAATCTGCGAAAGTTGGGATTCGATCCTGCGAACATGAAAGCATACTCTGCTGACTTCACCATCTGTGCCAACTTCTGTTTTTGATAAAGTTGGTAAAGTTGCCTTCTTATTCCTTTCTTCTCTTGCGAAGTTGAATAAAACATGTAAAAATATGGTTGAGTAGAGAATCGATCTCGCAGCATCAAACTCCTTCTCTTCGTTGTTGACCATCTATATTGGCTTCTGATTGCGAAAGAAAGCCATACTACCATCATCTTATTACTATCTTCTCTTTAGGCAACTTTAGAAAAAATGTGAAAAAATATTGATGCGGGGAAGACTCGATCTTGCGACACCAAGCTTTCTCCTTTTGCTCGTGACCATCTGTGCGAATTCCTACTTGTGAAGTTGTGGTACTCTTCGCATAAGTTATTCTTATGTTATCGCGTGACTTGATGGTATTAATTATCTCTGATCTTCTTCTTCTTCACTGTTAGCAACTTATTCTTGGAAAATTTTATTGTTGCCTCTATAGAATTCATGTGATAAACTCTGCATCTCTTGAGCTAAGTTCCCTTTTGTCAAAATTAGTAGACGAGAGACTGATGATTTTATTGCTTTGCTGCGGAATTGTTTTCTTCATTAACTGATATCCCGTTTACATCTGTGCGTTATCTTCGCTTGTAGATGCTCTTGCTCTGTGCGTCTTTGAATTTGTTTTGCTACTTATTCGCTCTTATTTCATTTTGTCTTCTTGATGGCTTATGTGGTAAGAATCTTTCAATTGTATTTCATAAATTATGCTAAAATCCTTTGTCGACCGTGATCGTGATGAATATCCTTGCGCTGAGGTTTCTTTGTCGACCATTTCTTGGCGCTGCGAACCTGCGGAGCTAATAAGTAAAAGAAAAAGAAGACATTAGCATTAAGAAAAAGATTAAGTTGCATTTCTTCACGTTGTGAATTTGTGGAACTATCTCTTTGCATTCTTGAGTTGAGTTCTCTTTATCCTGTTATTGCGAAGTGGACTAGCAGTAGTAAGCTGTTTGCTTTACTTGCGAAGTGGACTACTCATCATTAGCTTTTGACCTTTTCTTCATTATACTCTTACTTAGGGCAAAGTGTTTCTTCTTTACTTCCTGTTTGCTTGACGAAATAAGCCGTTTGCTGCCTTACTTCATCGATGATCGCAAAATTAATTTTCGCTGGAACTTCTCTAGTCTGATTTTTTTCTTTGTCTACTCCTTTTTTTCGCTGGTTACTCCTCTTCGCAGAAATAAACGAATTTCTTCATTCTTACTAGAGTAGTTGACGAGTTTGAAATGATCTTCTTCGTTGTAATGGTAGATGTTCTGGACTAAATGAGTAACTGTAGTAATGCTTTGGCAAACTGTACTGGCTGTAAAAGTGGATGATTATCTTTCTTGATGCGAATTTTGTTGTCTTCGCAAGAGTTTTGCTGCGAATTAGCTTGTTGATAATGACAAGCTTTGGTCCGTTTAGTGAAAATTCCTCTTCGCCAATGACTGCTGATGATCCTTTCTTTCTTTTCCCTTGCTCGTGGCTCCTGCGAAATATACTTGACGAAGATGCTGAGGATGCTGCCTATTTTGTACAAGGTCTACAAGATATCATCTCCATTCGGCTATTTTTCCCCTTTCTTCATTTTTTCTTCGTGTTAAAACTGGTTGACGTATGTCAAACGCCCTTGCATTGTTTTAATTCACTGGAATACCGTTCTTATTCTTCTTATTCTTCGTCACTTGATGATTTTTCCTTCATCTGCGAAGTCTCCTCCCATGCAAACTCTTTTGCGGCACTGTCCCTGTTGGAATGGTCCTATCGCCTTTCTACTTTTTTCTTCATCATGGTTGAATTTTTCACTCAATAATCTTTATGCCTTCACAGGCTTCACATCTCATGAGCTGAATTTTCTCATGAACTGCACTTTCTTTCTAGGTCTACGAAGCTGCTTCATATTAAGTTAAATGATTCCTTCCTTCATGGCTACTAATCGATACTGGGAGAAGTTTTTATACCCGTACTGCAAACAGTCAATTAATTATTGAGCAATATGTATAATTTTGAGATAATCTCTAAGAATAAAATCTAATTTTGATCATATAGATCCCCAAATCAATATTAGAATTTGATACTCAGTATTTTTGAAATTCATAGAAGGTGTTTGTAAAACAAGTTCTTTCTAGTGCAAATCTGTAGTTGAAATTCAATTTGATTCCTGTTTTCAAGAGAAAATTAAACTTTTGAAAAAGAATAGTTTACAAGTTCTGTGAAGATCTTTTTGGCGTTCAAAGTTTTCAGATTCGTTAAAATTGGAAATATTGGTTAATGTAAATCTAAAGGAAAGTCCATTTTGGTTTTTGGATTTTAAAATCGTAGGAAATTTTGTTAAAAATGAAATTTAATAACCAAATTAATTTTAGCCAAAATTCCAGATCTAAAATATAAAACAAAATAGAATGGTAAGAGATTTGTCCTTTTTCGACTCATAGCTGATGTAGATTCTGCTGATATAGAGATTCGCCCTTTTGATGTAGCTTTGTATCTTCATCTTTATCTTTTACTTTTACTTTCTTTAACGGTGTTGTTGATGTTTGCTAGAAGACACAATTTCTCCATTGAAATTTCCACTTTTCTTCTCAAGAATTTTAGATCCGACGAGGTCTAATTCTCCCAGTAACTAATATCTTTGAGTTTTCTTCAATCTAACAAATAGCAAGTTCCCTGTTTCTAGCGCCAATATGTAGTTGCAGGAAATCCCACAACACACCCCTTGTGATATTATGATAATATTTTCTAGATCTAAACTTATTTGATAATCAAAATAAAGATTAAAGTGCTAAAATTATAAATGGAGACACAAGATTTTTTACATGGTTCGATCAATGTGATCTACATCCATGGTTCTTCACTATGATTGTTGAGGTTACATTAATATTACATTTACAATCTCCATTAATGGATATTTTATAGAGCTCTAGATCTAATTATTTGGGGTAAGAAGATGATAAAGAAAATAAATCCCTATCTAAAAATATCTCTCTCTCAAATAATATCTCTCTCTTAACAAAATGTGTCCTCCTTTTCTCTCTCCTACTCTCCTCTTTATATAGGTGTTTACATAGTGGATGACAGCTAATAGGGCCCCTATTTTCGGATTTAGATTGCGGTAACCTCGCGAGCTTGTAAATGTTAATTTCGCTAAATTACCACACTTTACTCATGTTTACACTGTTGTCATCTGTTATGTCATTCATGTAATTATTTTACGACGTCCTCGCAATCGTTGTTGATGAGATTTTCGCTGGTGTGTCGTTGTTGCGATATTTGGATCCCACATTGTTGATTTGTTGATGAAAGGATGATTAAATGCTGGTTTAATCATTTATTAAAATAATGCTCGTCTGAGCCTTAGGTGATAAAACCTAATTAATTATGAAGAGATGAGGGACCGACCAAGGGGTCATGAAACCGGCCATGGGTGGTCATGGGATCGACTAACGATCATTCTATGGAAATTCCAAATTGTTGGAAGAGTTTGAACCTAATATGAACAAATTAGGTAAAATAATGAAAATACATGGGACCGGACTCTTGTAAGCCAAAGAGCTAACCTTGGTCGGTCAAGGTAGTATGATCGCATCACCAAAGTGTTCGTGTCTCAGTTCTGAGAATTTTGATATTTTCTGATGTGCGTTTGATCAGTCATTTGGGAAAATATGAATAAATCAGGATTTTTTTCCGAAACTGAGGAAACTTCATGAGATGAAGGAAAATAATTATAAAATGAAGGAATCATGAAGTGTGGGTCCAGCTGAGGCCAAGGCATAGCCGGCCAGCAATTGACCATGGTCCCATGGTTCTTTTCCTATTTTTATATTATTTTTCATGATTTTATGGAAATATCATGAAATCAAGGAGTTTGTTGAAACTAAGGAGTTTTGTTGAAATCAAGGAGTTTCCTTAAAGTGAAGGAGTTTCCATGAGATGAGGGAAACAAATAATAATAAAATAAGGGTGTGGGACCGGCTTGGGCATGGTCGGCATTAGGGCCCTATCCGTGAGTTTTCGTTAATTTTATGTATTATTTCCATGATTTGAAGGAATTTTCATAATTTGAAAGAAATACCATGAAATCAAGGAATTCCATGGGATCAAGGAAACATAAAAAATAATAATAACAAATGAAGGGCGTGTGGGGCCGTCTAGGGCATGACCGGACGGCTAGGGCCCGGTCCCACGAGTTTTCCTAATTTTATATTATTTTTCATGATTTAAAGAAAATATCATGAAATCAAGGAGTTTTCATGAGATTAGGGAAATAATAATAAAATAATGAGAAATCATGAGGTGTGGGACCGGCCACAACTAGAGCATAGTCGGCCGGCTAGTAGACACGGTCCCACGATATCTTTCCCAATTTTATATTATTTCCTTGATGCGAAGGAAACACCATGAAACTGAGGAGTTTCCTTAAAACGAAGGATATTTGTTCAACTGAAGAGATTTTCATGAGATCAAGGAAAATAATAAAAATATGATAAAATATAGAATTTGGACGTGGGACTGGTCATGACGTGGTCGGTCGGCCAGTGAGCCAGTCCCTTAGCGCCTTGACTAATATTTTATTATTTATTATTTTCTTCCTATTTTGCATAGGTTCATCGTTCTTTCGTATTTTGGAATGCTCGTTCGTGCATTCAGGTGCTCGTTGGTGTATTATTGATGGGTATACTTGTACCATTTTAGTCGGGGCTTATTCGATAGTGCTCAGATGCCCGTGTGTTGAATATTTATTACTAACCCATGGAATTCTGGTGGGAAGAACCATAAATTGAAGTAACGAAATATTATGAAAAACATTGAATATTTTCCAGGGATTCAGTTAACGAATATTATGATTTAAGAATAATTAATTGATGGCTCTATACTAGTACGATCGTCTAGGAGCATTAATTATTTTGGAATCGAGTGATATGAGCTTGTTGAAGTGTCATATTTCTTTTATATAGTCAGGGAAAACATTGTTACATCCTAAAGACGTTATTGCTCTATACTAGCAGGCAAGCTGTCTAGGAGCCGTCTAATCTTGCAATTCTATATAAAAGTGATCACTGAAATTGCTCAATATTCATGAGATATGCCGTTGCCTCAGCTGAGAGACTACACATCTGCTCATACTATGAGAGACAGTATTCTTGGTCAGAGGTTCTCGTGGCACGAGCTTTCACGCTTTCGATAAAAGACATGAGCCTCGATACTCATCTGATTGCTGGATCAGGAGCATATATAATTATGGGTTTACGATTTTAGCCCTTGTCGAAAATCCACCATCTACAAAGGTAAACTATATCCGACGTTTTATACCTGGTTTGGCCCAACTTATCACTGCATTCACTCCCCTGCTTAAGAAGGGATCAAGTTTCATTTAGAGTACAAAGCAACAAGAAGCATTTCGAAAGATCCAGCAAATACTGTCATCACTCGCTGTTATGAAATCTCCCATGCAAGGAAGACCGCTATGCCTCTACATTGCTTCTAGTGACGCTGCTGTCGGATCCCTCCTTGCTCAGGAAGATGGCGAGGGGATTGAACATCCTATATACAACTTCAGCCGTACTTTGAGAGATGCTGAACTCAGATACCCAAAAGTGGAGAAAGCATGCTTAGCCCTAGTTCACGCTGTGCAGAAATCCAGACATTATCTACTGTCGAACAAGGTGGTGTTAATATCCAGAGCTGACCCTATCAAGTTCTTTCTCTCAAAACCAGCCTTGATAGGCAGACCGGCCAAATGGGTGCTCCAGATGTCAGAGTTTGATATAACGTGTGCTCCTCCAAAAGCTATCAAAGGGCAAGCGGTGGCAGATCTGCTAGCATCATTCCTAGGAGAAGGAACTACCGCACTGCATGAAGACCTTCCTGGAGAATTTCCAAAAATCTCTTTCATCAAAGAGGAAGCATGGATATTATATTTCGACAGTTCTGCTACTCCTAGCAATAATACCGGAGGAGCGGGTATAGTTCTAGTGTCTCCAACGGGCGAAGTCTTTTTACATTCTTTCAAGTTGGATTTTCAGTGCACCAACAATTCGGCAGAATACGAAGCTTTCCTCATAGGATTGTAACTAGCCAAACAAGCAGGAGCCACACATCTAGAAGTAAGGGGTGACTCTAAGTTGCTAGTTAATCAGATGAACGGGGTTTACTTACTCAAGGAGGTGGCGTTGCCCCCCTATAGATCCTAGGCGCAAAAGCTGTTGAACTACTTTGCTGACGCGACCATAACTCATATTGGCCGCAATAACAACAAACACGCCGATCGCCTAGCCATATTGGCCTCAAAGCTGCAATTCGAAGGTTTGAAAGAAACTTTGATCGTAAGGAGGCGGACTGTGGCATCGACATGGCTCTCACAATCTAAAGATGCTGAAACCGACGAATGGAGAACTCCAATTGTTGTAGAGCTAAACAGTTCGCTCTCCCAAGGAAAGGTCAGTCTCAAAACCCCGCAAAGCTTTTTCATGCTTCATGGAGTGTTATACCACCGGAATCCAGATGGGTCCTTGTCAAGGTGTCTTGGAGATGAAGAAGCGCAACTACAGCTTAACCGAATTCATAGTGAGATCCGCAGACAAAAGTTGGTAGTAACGCTTTACAGGCGTCTTCAACGCCTTGGCTACTACTGGCCAGACATGGAGATCCAATCCCGATTGCTCCAAAGTTCTTGCGTTAATTGTCAGTCGCCACCACATCAATTGGAAGTTTTTAATGTCGGCTATGCCGGGGACTGGCGAGAACCATATATCAACTATTTTCGCGATGGTATACTACCTGCCAACAAAAGGGATGCAACCAAGTTGAAACAGAAATCCAAAAGATTCGTATTTCATGAAGAAATCCTATACCGTAAAAGTTTTGGAGGCAATCTACTACGATGTTTGGCAAGGTCTGAAATCCCAATTGTATTAAAGGAAACACACGAAGGCGAAGATCAAGGAAAGAAGAATTTGTTCCTCCAAGTACATGAAAGGTATTACTGGCCAACTATGGAAGATGATGCAGTGGCGTTTGTCCAGAGGTGCCGCGAATGCCAGACTCACGAAAATCTCATACACGTGCCTTGCACCCCGCTTCACTCAGTAAGTAGTCCATGGCCTTTCTACAGCTGGGGACTTGATATTATTGGGAAAATCAATCCAGCATCTTCAAAGCAACACGAGTATATCATAACTGCAATGGAATACTTTACCAAATGGGTTGAAGCCATTCCTCTTCGAGGAACTACTGGAGCGACAATTGCAGCATTTATTAAGGAATACATCATTTGCCGGTTTGGCGTACCTAAGCACATCATTACTGATAATGGTACCCCCTTCGCCAACAGACAAGTACAAGAGGTGCTTAAAGAATATGGAGTTAAACAAATCTTCTCTACTCCTTACTACCCTCAAGGGAATGGACAGACCGAAAGCACTAACAGGACTCTGATCCGAATTCTCAGTCGAACAGTGCACGATAATCCTAGGACATGGAACGAAAAACTTCCAATAGCGCTGTGGGCATATCGAGCTACGCCTAGGAGCTCTACATGAGTCTCTCCTTATTCACTAGTCTATGGCGCAGACACCATTCTCCCCGCAGAGATCAAAATCCCGTCATCTATAATTGCATAAGCAAGTGGAGTTCAATGGAATGAGGTTGAAGCATCAAGATACAGAATTGCAAAACTAGATACTTTGGACTCCAGGAGAGTTAAAGCAGCAGAACATGCTCAAGCATACAGGAGCAGGATCTCGAGAGCCTACGATAAATCTGTAAAGCCGCGAGCTTTTAAGGTAGGAGATTTTGTGTTGAAGACTGCTAAACACATTCAGCAAGATATGTCCGCACCAAAGTTTTCTCCAAAATAGGAAGGTCCCTACGTGATCACCAAGGCTTATATCAGTGGTTACTACAAAATTGTCAAAGAGGATGGAGGTAAATTGGAAGCAGTCATCAACGGAAAATGACTCAAGGCATACTACGCCTGATCATCGTTCTATCTTGTGCCTCCTCGCAACACAACAATCAGGCATTGTCACTCTTCTCACGTCTCAATTATTAAATTCTCCATTATTGAAAACATGTCGATGTAAACTCCATTCACTTAACAAAATCCAATACAATTTATTTTCCAAAGCAAGGTTCAAAACCCAAAAAAAAAGGAGGGGAAAGACGATAAAAACATCATTGTGCCTACTTATTCAAAAAAAAAAAAAGTATGACTCAGAAAAGACCGTCCAACAAGTTGTAGTTCCTTGAAAGCATCATTTTCATCCTCTCTTGATACCTTTCAGTCCTACTCTTCAAGTCTCGGATCGCCTGCTCCACCTTCTCAGATTCCACAGCCAAGGCCTTCTCCTCTTCCAAGATGGCTTTCGTATCAGGAACAACATTGGCGATGATACCGGCTCGATCAACTTTGATAACATCGAGGCGCTGCCGCAACCATCCTACATTGAACTCCATGGATTCACAGGTAGATATCATGTCTTCCCACTTCTCAATAGTTGATTCAGCAACATCACGTATGGATATACCTTCCATCTCGGCGATCATGGGAAGGAGAGAGTTCACCGTGGTAACTAAAGAAGACGAGCAGTGCCGCACCACGTTCCTAGTCTCAATATGTCCGTACATTCTCCATATTTTTGTATACAAGGGAATGAACTCCTTTCTCACTAGAAAACCGCCAACATCCCGGTAACTAGAAGATAAACATTTCATGTGGACATAGAAACACAAGCCTGCGTTGGGGTACTCCCAAGAGGAAATACCCAAATCAGCGTCTTCCAGATCAGCAGCGGGTGTGTTCGAGCTTGAAGGAAGAAGAGTGTTTAAATCATCATCGTCCACCACTGTTACACATGTCCCAGAAGGATACCTCTATAAAAAAATATCATCAGAAGGTTGTGTCACCTGCTGGTCGTGGAAGACCAATGTATATTCACCAGTAAAAATATACCGGTATAAACTTCTTGACTCGAAGGATTCAGATAGGAGAATCGCCACAAGGCTCATGAATCTGGCCGCTCTGAAAGGAAAAGATGATCATACGTCAAAGAAAAAAGAAGAATTGACGTTTCAAAATAAAAAAAAAATATTTCATACTGGATACAAGCCGCTTGCGTTTGGAAGAAGAATCTGGCTGAGTCGAAGAAGATGATCCACTTCTAGTTGACATGATAAAAGCAGAGAGTTTCAGTAAGAAAATCTTTATCCCGTCACGATAAGGGTGTTTTAGCTTCCATGTATATATACATATATATACATGGCGGAAAAACTAAAATGATATCGAATGGCTGTAACAAGATTCATTCGATAAACGAGGATTCAACACCAACCAAGTCATGTTTCTTATTGAAACCCTAATTAAGGATCGGGAAAGGACCATAGGATGGTCAAAGGAAGAATACGTTCAGCTCAACTCCAGATCCTTGTCAGTATATCTGAAGGATGCGAGGCAGTCATTCCCTCAAATCCAAAGCAATGGCCACTTCCCTGTCGCAGCAATGAGGGGAGATCAACACAACAAGGAGCACCAGCTGCTGCAAGCGACAGGTAGACGAACAAATAATAAAGAGGGAAGACGACCCTTTTCGAATTCGGATAAAAGGTCTCCCTTTTGTACCATGCTCAAGGAAGGGCACATGGGCCCACCGATACTTCACAGCTGCATCAAGGCAGCCGGACCCTCCAAGACTCAATGACCATGTTGATGCCGCCGCACGGATCAATTGATGGCGGTCGAGTAAACTCCTTCGGGTAAGCCTCTTTTATTTCGTCTCTTTTATATCATGTACGTCACCATCTAATGCTCACCCCGCAATGGCACTGTCATTACGAGCTAAGCATGGGACTTAATGTTGATGGTGGTTTTTAGTTCAGGGTCAAAATCGTAAAACCTTACATTTAGCACTGTGATCCTGTAAAGGAATAAAAGTCACTTGAAAGTAACGAGTGCTCAAAACTCTTTATATACACATGTATTGAACAAACTCAGTACATATATATGAAATTCATTCAGAATGGTGCACATAGTAGCAATCCCAAATATTCTGTGAATTCTATTTTATGTCAGCATTATTAACTAATGCATGACCTGCCTGATATTTTCCTATGCTATGTTCTCAGCCGAAATCCCATTATTGACATGACATGACGATGAAGTGTTCACTCTCAGCAGAGTGGAATGAATCTCCCGAAGTGCTAGTATTGAGATCTGCATGAAAATACCCACACGGGCTACATCACTCTCTGACAAAGAAAATCTCGCATCGACGCGCTTTTAAGTTAGATCGATCGCGCTTGAATTCCTTAAGGAAAATCTAGACTATTAATATCAGTCTCAGAGACGATCACGGCCACACAATTTGGCCGCGCCAATTGAACAAACCTAGACCACTCTTGACGGAACTAGGTAATTACTGCACTGACCGCTGGTGGGCCCACCAACATCCCAACCAATTGGACTTTGCTTAAACGCATCCTAGCGTTGTCAAACGCCAACCCTAAACAGGGTGGTCACGTTATTAAAAGGATTTCAAATGAGCTAATACCGGCAAAAACGGACTCAAATTAATCACATCCGTCCAACTTCGCCAGCTTAGTTGGACGGCTTGGATCTTCCCTCGAGTGATCGAAAGGATGCTGATGTGATCACCAAAAACCCAACTACATTCTTGATCGATCGACCTGCCCACTGCAAACCAGAAACGTGTTGAATCACATGCCCAAGGAAGGATGATCGCGCAACCTTGAAAACCCTAAATTGAATAAGCGGCGTTATACAATTGCCGCTAATCGATCGTATCCGTCCAACTTCGCCAGCCTAGTTGGAAGGCTTAGATCGTGTTTCAAACGATCAAGCAGATGCCAACGCGTTCACCATCCAACCAACTCCACACGTGGCCGATCGACTTGCTCATAGCAAGACCAAAGCGCGTCAAATCGCCGACCTAAAGTAGCGTGAACACGCTGTTTTCAAAAACCTAAAATTACTTTGCGGCAACACATTACTGCCGCAAATCGATCTCAACCACTCATCTTCGCCAGCTGATTTGAGTGGCTTAGATTTTGCAGGGACCAGATTCCTCTTCACATCGCCTAGTCGCAGTTGGGTTGACGATCGGATCAAGTCCCCATTTCTTGATGAGATGAGGATTAACAGACTGTAAAAGAGGTTGTTCGAGAAGACTTACTCGTCCCTGTGTTAATCAACGCTTTTTCCAACTCGACATTTCTAAGATAAGCAGTGGTTAAGAGTCCCCAGCCGCTTATGCCAATCATGTCTTCCATAAGAGATTTAGGCATGGGGGAAGCTTCATCGATCGAAGGTAGTCGCTATCCCGATACAACACAATTTAGAGCGGCAAATATATCTTGCCATTGTGCCTTGGAGAAATAGATAATTTCACTCACATGTTCTATGGTTGACTGCAGTTTTGTAGACGGAGTCCCCAGAAAGCATGCAACAACTTCTAATAGGAGAAGGATGGTATTTGTATACTCCTTCAGTGCCTAGTTGAAGTTTCCCTGAGTCGATCTTCTCTTGGAAGATGTGCTTCAATTTGTTGCAGTCACTTATTGGATGGTTGACAAACCTATGGAAGCGGCAGTACTTGGGATCTTCCATTTCTTGTTTAGTTGGAGGATGTTTGACACAAGGTAGCTTTATGACGTCATCTTGTATCCATACCTCCAAGAGTTCAATCACCTCTTCCATTGGAAAGGGAAAATCTGGGAATGGTGGATTCTCATTTGACCTAGGTGAAATAGGAGTCAGACATTTAGATTGTTGATAGTTGTTCCCCGGATGCTTTCTCTTTCCACCCTCACTAGTGATTAATTGGAGGTTGGGTCTTTTATTGGAAGGATGCCTGCTTTCCTGATCATCTTTACGAGTTTCTTCATTCTTGGAAGGTTCGGATTGACTGAGTAAATTAGCAGCGGATCTCTTAGCAGCTTCTGATGCAATATGGGAATTGATACTTTCCAGGAAGGACACACATAATGAAATCACCTTTTCATAGCGAGGAATCTGATGAGAATGTGATAAATCCCACGAGTCTTCTTTCTGAGTTTGAGGAAGCATCTCTCGATCTTCATGAGCAGGCAAGTTAGGTTGGTGGATACTTTTCCATTCAACGCGATCATAGGCTTCATCTTCCTCACCAGGAATGGGAATATGAATTGGAAGAAGGACTACTACCATCAGTATTGATCCAAAATGGATTGTTGGTGGCGTTTCCTTCAGAATGAATGCGTGTTGGTTCCTTTGATAGTTGATCCGTGAGGACTTTCAAGAGCGCAAATACTCCATCATGCGTCTTGACAATAGTAGCTTGATTCCTGACAATATCATTCAGGATTTTCATCAAATCAAGAATAGTTGTTAAATATTGAGACTCCATATCCTCGATAAGGGTTTTGAATGAAAGAACGGATTCATGAATAACATGTGAAGTATTGTCAGTGCTGGGAGAAGTAAAATTGTGATTGAGGGTTTCTGAACCATTCATAAGATCAACCATATTGATAAATTTATGAAATTGAAAACGGGTTAGGGAAAATGATTTTTTGCAACCGAGAGATCAATCTACCACTGTGGTCGCCAATTGTTTGAGGGTAAAAACTGATTCTGCGGTTTTTGGTAATTTGGGGTGTGTTGATGAGAAACGAATTCGAACCCTAAACAAATGCACTGCACGGGAGTACTTTTAGATTCGAGAGATCAATCTGTAAGACTCTGGCCTTAACCAAGAAATGACCGTTCCAGATTCAATTCGGTCACAAGGTGAAGGAGAAGGGTTGATCTTAGGGATGGAAGCGGAGAAGGTGTTTGAGATTATGAAGGTGTGGTTGTTTTATGACCTGTATGAGAAAATGGTTTCTGGTTACTTGTGTTGATAACACTTTTCTTCTCTTGAAATAGGTTGAAAACCTATTTATATAAGTCATTGAGCGCACCCTGATCTCATAGGAAGTGAAGGAAGTTAAGTAGTGGAGAAGTGGAGTCGTGCGGAAGGTGGTGATCATCGTGTGTTTCCGTTATGAGGGAAGACTAGTCACACTTTCACCCACTACTCTCATTATCGTAACTATCCGTCCTTTCCCGACACTTTCGTAATGGGCGCGTTGCACGCCGCACGCCGTAAAACCGCCGGACCTATACCCCAATGAGCATCCCCCAGGTTTGTGACTCATTGATGTCTCGAATGAGTGGGTCAAGTCGTGGGACTTGCCGCGGAGAATAGCACATGATGCTATTAGGTGAATCAACTAAGTTGTTTATGAGGCCGACATAAAATATCGTATGAATTTGATGTATGTGAAGCATCGCATTTAAGCAGCTCAATTTAATCGATGTGTATGAAGCATCATTGTTTTAGAGCCTGATTGAATAAGTCGCGGATAAGCGTATTGAAAGGATAGCAGGGTCGACCACTTTGGGTGATCGTTAGAGTGTCTTATGGACAAACTATCATCTGGTCGATCACTCCCTGTGGAGGAGTGATGTTCGGTGTTCACAACGCCACTTTGTTAACTTTCTGAGAATAAATCTACACCGTCCGACTAAGATGGCGAAGTTGGATGGTCGTGATTGATTTGCGGCAGTTGTTCAATGCCGTTGACGCGATTTTTAGGGTTTGGAGGCCGATCGACCAACTCCCTTTTGAGCGAGCGATTCGAGGTGTTGTGTTTGGGTTTGAGTAGGTCGATCGACCATGTACATAGGTGGGTTTCCATCGAGCATGCTGACATCCCCTGGGTCACCTAAAATTAAATCTAAGCCACTCAATTTGGCTAGCGAACACTACACCAAATTCCCGGATTCGTAACAGGAATTCGTAACGGCTTTGTGGCCGTTACAAAATTCCCGTTACAAATGGCCGTTTACAAAAAATTCGTAATAGTCGAAGTCGTTATTAAATTTTTAAAATTTCGTAACAGAGCTAAGCCGTTACTTAAATTTTTTTATAGGCGTCTTGAGTCACACGCTTGGTAACACTTGGGTGTAACACCTAGGGTTTGTGCGCATGCCATTCACATGCGTGGTATTATGTTTCCACCCACGATTAGTAAAGCTGAGGATTTTTCCTCCCATGCGTGTGCCAGTCGCATGCTTGATTTTGATGATATCCCTCGTGAATTGACCAGATTGAATTTCTTTTTCATTCTTCTTTTTTCTCTCTCTCTCCCGCGTTGCCTTCTTTCTTTCCTCTCAAATGCGATGAAACTAGGGTTTCATCACAAAATTCAGATATTAGCCTAGAAACCATCTCGGTAAATCTCTTCAATCTTTTCAATAACCTTCAATCATAGATATGTGTAAGTGTTAATCATCTTAAGTTTTTAGATTTTTAGGGTTTCATCCGTTTACAATAGATTTATTTTTAGGGTTTCATTTCATCTATTTTTAGTTTTTCGATTTGTTAATCCGTGAAACTAATTCGATTTGCTTCATCTTAGATTCGTTTTGTTAATCTTAAATCTAATTCGATTTGTTTTTTTTTTCCCGATTTCATTTCATGTTTTGAAGTACCGGAGAAGTTAGAAGAATTTTGAAGAATTTTGAAGAATTTGAAGGTAAAAGTTTCAATAAATTGAACTAATTATAGGGTTTTATGTTATTTTCTATTTTATGTTATTTTCTATTTTGGACTTCATATCTCTTGTTGTGGAAAGACTTCTTCATTCACTTGGAAAGGTAGCTGCTTTTCTCTCAACAACCTAAAATTCCTCCGTTTTTCTTCAATTGATTGTCATTCAATTTTAGCTTAATTTTGTTAATTAATCAAAACCCAGCCTCAGATTATTGATGGATTAATCATGGGTTATGTTTGATTTTTGTTGATTTACAGTATTTGAAGAGGAAAATCAAAAGCCTCTTTTGAAGCTTTCGAGAGAAAATCAAAGAAGGTAAAATCACCTCTTATCATCTCTTTACTTCATTCAACCCAATGGGTTTTGATTAATGGAGGTAACTGGGGTCTTCAAGATTGTGACTTTTTGATTTGATTTTGTTTTTTATTTTCTTTATTTTGCGAGAATTGATGCTTTTAGGTTCATTTCATTGTCGGGATGACCGTGTTTCAAAACACAATCTCTAAAATCTGTATACATCGAGTTGGACTAATCATCTACTTCCATGTAGTAAGCATGAGCTCAAAGAGGTTGCTCATCTTGGTTTCATTTCTCGGTATTGGTAGAAGGCTTCTTGCATCGTGAGGCAATAATGAATACCAAACACTAAAAAGGTAAATATGATTGTGTTTTGAGTATTTCTACTTGGTTAGGTTTGGTTTGATTCTCCGAAAGGTAACACTTCATGTGGACTAGTGAAATTGTTGAAATTTTGGTTGGTAATT
This sequence comes from Papaver armeniacum, assembly GCA_023531295.1. NCBI lineage: Eukaryota > Viridiplantae > Streptophyta > Magnoliopsida > Ranunculales > Papaveraceae > Papaver > Papaver armeniacum. The sequence continues at coordinate 3,904 of JAJJWW010010631.1, read as the reverse complement.
GGATAGTGAATTGGGTTGTTCTTTTTGGTTGTGCAGGAAAGGTCCCTTTGTTTTCTGCGAGGCATTGCATCATTTGCATATCTTTATCTTTGTATTGGCTATTTTCCATGTCACATTTTGTGTACTCACCATTCTTTCCCGATTTAAGTGTCATTTTAAATGAGGTGAAGTCTTTTCTTCCTGTCGAGCTCGGATGGGAAAGTTGTTTGGCATATACGAATGGTAGGGAGATGGTCGCTCGGTATTAGCTTAGTTTGGTGCATTATTGGTCATGTTCGTAGTCGATCATGAAGGCAAGATATTTTTGTCATTTCTGGAGGCGAGGATGATATCATGGATCTCGTGAATGCTCTTTTTCGAGGAGGTGACTTTTTTTCTCCCTTCGGCACATACTTAATTGTACCACGCCCGATTCGATTATATACTTAAATCGCTATAATAATTGTTTTTTTTTTTGTCTCATTTATCTAGTTTGATAAAGGTAAACTGATCAGACTATGTTAAAAACACAATTCAAGATCGCGGCAAATTTTCTTCATGAGCGGATAAAGGAGATGGATGGTCCCAAAGATGACAGCCAACAAAACCGATAGGTGGATATGACACCTATAAGGTAACCACCAGTTCTACTGCTTTCTTGTCAACCAAAGGACTTTATGTGTGCATTTTTTCTTGCATTTATTCTCCTTATAGTCATAATTTCATGTTGTGAAATGTGGGGAAAGAATCTATGTCCTATCATCACATTTACAAAGCCTAATTATTTCAAGGTAGTAGTGGAGAATACAGCCAAATTGTTTGTATGTGATTTCCCAGAAGATCAAGTCTAACGAGTATCCAATTAGCTAATATGGACTAATATGTGAACTGGAATTTTGGCGCCTAGTATGGAATGGGTTTTGTTACTAATGTTTTTGACAAAATATGGAGCGTGATTCGTAGTTGCCCCATTGGTACCGTAGTAATTCTTTGTAATTTTTTTCTCTCGCGAAATGGTAGTGTAGCTAGTTCTGCAACATATTTTACACATACAAAGATTACTGAATGGGCTTTGTTTTATGTCAATGTCATAATAACTTCGTAGTAGTGGTAAAATGGTGGTAAAGATGTGACGACGTAGAATGATTTGGACTGGTAGGAAATGGTTATATCTCGTGTGATTTGGACTCGGTAGGAAATGGTTATATCTCGTGTGATGTGACCGACGTAGAATGAAGGCCTTATACCTTGGTATTTTGTTAACCTTTTAGAGGATAATTTTGCTTTAGTCACATAGGGTGGTATAAAGGTAACTGATCTCATATCTTTTGATTTCTCGCATTATTAGTCTATCATTTTTAATGTTCTCTTTATATTATTTGATTAATCGTGGATGTTGAGATGAATTTTATGTTATAGATTCGTATGTGGAAGCACTGGGAGGATTCTATTGTGAATCTCACTACAAATGTCAAAAGGGGACTTCTTTAATGCTTGTCATCAAAAAGAAGGAGGAAGTAGCCATGTTTCTACTACCTCAAGAGTAAAATCTTATAATAATGGTAGAAAAGTAGAATTCTTTTTAAGTTTAACTTTTCATTTTTTTTTTTTAATCATATGAAGTTGACTGTCATTTGACACATGTATGTACTCCCACGCCGACCGTCTGATTTCCATCCCCCCGTTCTTGTTGTTGTCTTATGCATCTGGGTTCCTTATTTCTTCTACTTTTGACTTTACTTTTCGATTATGTTCGAAGGAAGTAAAGGCACACCGTTTCTTATGTGTATATTAAAATGATTCGTCTTGTCCAATAAGAAGATACAATATTACATTTCAATTTTGAACTCTACTTTCAAGGATCCTTGTCAGTCACTAGCTCATCCGATCTGGATGACTCGAGCTTTACCCGCATCCGTTGTTCCCGACTTTTCCTTTTATTCATCAAAATAAGGTGGATTCTACCACTGAAGATTAAGTTTCCTCCTGAGTACCCATTCAAACCACCAGGCATCGCATTATGGTTATCCACTATTCACTGCTCCACCTCGTCTTGCTTATTATGTTAGGACACCGTCTGTGTCGAAAACGGCCAATCGAGGCAAAGGATCGAAATAAATTGTCAAAGATTGGCTTGATTATGTGATGTTTGGGTTAGTGTCACCGAAATGTTTTGATTTTACTTTGGAATATTATGTGTTCGTTTAGACTTTATTCATATTCTTTTTTCCTTTTTATTTGTGCTAGCTCACAAATGCTAAAGTGATTTTTATTTTCTTGGCAGGTTTTCGCCTTGATTTTGCAATTGATCGGATGAATTTGGAGTATCAAAGAATGCCCAACGATTTCTCCTCCTCACGCACTCTTGTAAGTAACCTCGTATTGCAATGGTCTCCTCTTGATATTGTGCCATTTTAGGTTTGAATGTAGCATATCTTTGCGTCGTTGATTGATGTTCTTGGTTAGTCTCCTCCACATGTATCTCCACATTCAGTTAATGCTGCCTTCGTTTATGATTATGTCATTCAAGATGATTGGAGCAAATTGAGGCGAAGTGTTCAAATTTGATATAAAAACAAAGAACAAGAGAAGGCAAAGATTGTTATGTGAGTCTTTTTGTTATATCTTAGATTTCATATGCTATATCTTTTTTTTTTCCTCCATAATTGCTCAAACCAATCGAACCTCGGTTTTGCATGAGTCGTTTTATTTTTATTTGAGTTTCAACACAGAATTTGTATTCCATTAAAACATTGGAACTCTCTCAAGTATTAAAAAACCTGAATGTAGAAAGAATTGAAGAAGTTATTGTTACTGAATGAGTGACATTATACAGTAGAATGAAAGATTTATGCAGGTAAAAAGAATCCTATATATTTCCTAGAAAATGAATCGCATGTCAATGTTGACTGTCAAAATTGGTCAAGATTGACTAATTTTGACCCAGTCAATATTGACCGGCAGATAATTTTTTGCCATTACAAAAAAATTCGTATGTGCTTTAAATCATTAACAATTTTCGTTGAAAAAAATCGTAACGACCCTAAGTCATTTGCCACGTGGCAAATTCGTGAGAATCTGCTCATGCCCGTTACGAGGGCCGTTACAAAAAAAAAAAATCTGCTACAAAGCCGTTACATAAAAAAATGTAACACCCACTTTTGAAACAAAGTAGGGTCCGTAACCCGCTTTAGTAACTACTGGTTCTCGTTGCATAATCCCCAGAATTTGGTGTAGTGGAAGTTGGATGGTTGTGATCGATTTGCGACAGTAGTGTGTTGCCGCAAATGTAATTTATGGTTTCTAAAGCAGCGCATTCACCCTACTTTGGGTAAACGATTATATACGTTCTCGGCTTGCCGTGAGCAAGTAGATTGACCATGGGTGTAGGGCCGGTCACGGTGGACATGCCAAGACTTTTTTGATCGCTTAAGATGCGATCTAAGCTGTCCAACTAGGCTGGCTAAGTTGGACGGACGTGATGTATTTTGAGACCATCTTTGCTGGTTTCAATTCGTTTGAGAAGCGTGAACGCCCATGTTTGGGTAAGCGATTGAGAGCTCTATAGGTTTGCCGCATGCAAGTTGGTCGACTAGGGCACTAGTGGGCCCGCTGATGATCATGCTTGCACTTACTTAACTGTTCGTAGGAGGATCCAAGCCGTCCAATCAGCCGGCAAAGTCGACGTTCGGATGCTTCTAAGACCGTTTTGAACAAATCTAGCTCGTTTGAGCTTTCTTTCGACAGCGTGATCATTTACGCTCGGGTTTGGCGTTTGACAACGCTGGGATGCGTTTAGGCATGGTCCGATCGGTTGGAGAGTTGGTGGGCCCGCCGACAATCGTCATGATGGTTGCCTATTTCCGCCAGGGTTTGGCTAGGCTTGTTACATTGTGCGGCCAAATTGTGTGGCCGTGATCGTTTC
>JAJJWW010010630.1:0-32556 GCA_023531295.1 Papaver armeniacum | reverse complement strand
GTAGTTCCTAAATCTCAAATATCCAACTAACCCATGGAAGACTGAATGCTAAAAATCCACTATGGAGGAAAAGAAACGGCGTAGAAGCTGTAATCCAACAATGTAAAATCAGCACTTGAAGAACAATGACTGATTAGCAAGACAACCGATAAATAATACTATGTTTAACCATCAATATGTTTGATGTAAAGTTGAGTGAATTTAAATCAACAATACATACATTTCGTGGAAAGTCTAGCTCGATCCAACATCGAATCCTGGGTAGCTTTCGGTGTACTATTGACACACAAACACATAAACAAAAACCTATGTAAGTGAACCAATGTGAAAAGCAGATATATGATTCTGGCTATGACATTTAAGAATCATTGTTTAGTTGAACATTGTTAACTGAACTATAAAATTACCCACAATCCTGATGGTTCAAAATGTTGACGGACGTAGGCATCACTATCCGTACATTTCCACTAAACACAAACATAAACAATGATTCTTAAATGTCATAGGAAGAATCATATATAACCAAATTCACAAATTTTCCAGCCAAATTATTATGAGAGAGCTGAGTTACGAAAACTTGTGCAGACAGATGACTCCTTTTTATTAAAGCCATCCCTGACTTTAATTACCTAAAGTAGTACCCGTTATTGATTCACCATTAACCCTTTGTGTCTGCAAGAAGTACGATTTATTTGGAATGGAGCAGGTAAAGTTAGTTTTCATCATCTGGAAACCCCGATGCCTCTGGACCTCTCACTTCTGACCGACTATATTCCCTTCCTATCCTACGCAGCTATCATCCCTACCACCTTGCTGCTCTCATACTGAGGTCACATTCAATAGAGACAACCCTTCCGTACATCTTACTACAAACCACAAAGGAACAAATCATATATGGAGAATATTTAGGAAACTAAATCAACTATTCAGCATCAAGATATAGAGAACCAACTTACCTCGTGGGAGTGCACTCAAGATCTTTAGTAGCTTCTTCATGTGTCTCAGACTGAACAAATGCAACGTTCCTTAGGTTATGACATGCAATACCTTACCATATGGCTCAAAATACTTTTCAATGTCACAGGTTCAATAGAAACAAAATTGTAACATATTTTCATACGCCACCTGTCAAATAATTGTAACCAATTTCTCTTCATTTTCCAAGATAAACAAAAGGAGTAAAGATCTTTGTCAACCAAACACCACTTTGATTTGACTAAGAGCAATGAGACCCATAAAAGAAATTACTAAGACAATGCTGGCAGTGAGTATTATTGCATTCTATCTGAGTGCATAATAGAAGAGCTTTAGTGATAATCTAGGGAGTAGTAATAGTAGTATCTGACAAAGTAGTAGTGTGACCCACTAATCCGAGAGGTAATAGTGTTCTATGCAGTATGCACTCTTTTATTTTTAGCGACAAAATAGCATGAACTCATTACGTACGACCTTTTAACATGTTTAAAGTAGAGTACCTAGAAGAGCAATTCCTTGACTTTTCGAGGTTTTTGATATAACCAAGTACACACACTTCAAACCATGGGTTTATTATATTTTTTAAAACAAATTGTTATATGGTAGATATCATGTATGGTGCACGATAGAGGTGACCGCGGTAGGAGGCTCTATGGTGAAGTATCATGCGAAGTGACGTAACAAATAAACATATAAGATGTAACACACCGCAGGATGGCTATAATTCATCTCTCCGCATTCATCGAGCTCAATCTCAACTCTGCATCTTCCACTTGTAATGAAAGCTTTCTCTGTGATGCGTATCCATACCCTAGCTTTATACATTTCTCATCTCCATAGATAAAACATATGACTTTTATATCTGATCAACTAGAAAAAATAATCTCATGGAAAAACACCATGTTGCGTAATCAAAAAATAATCTCACTTCAATATAAGTTGTGATACGTAATAAGATTTGGTACTGCAGAATGCACCATGTTAGAGTAGCTGCACCAAAGCATGGTACAATCATAGAGTTCCTTCAACTATGAAAAAACATTATGTTGAAATCCAAAATGAATCTCCACTTCAATATAAGTGTGATAACGTAATAAGATTTGATGCTACCGCAGAATGAACCATGTTAGAGTAGTTGTACCAAAGCATGGTACAACCATAGGGTTCCTTACGCCATACTCGGGAGAATCGAGACCCACGACCACATGGTCCAAAACCCATGCGCTCTTCCGGATGAGCTAAGATGGCAAGTGGGAATACATGGGAACTGAATTAGCTCTGGTAGGCCGATGAGAGAATGAACTTCTTAAGGCCAACAATCAGTACAAAAAAAGTAATAATTAAAATCAAATTCGATGATGGCCTCGCTTTCGCAGGTAGAGATAAACGGATGGGAAAATGACCATCGAAATGACCACAAAATAATGTTCTTATTGAGACAATAAGATGATTCTTTTGAATTCCTACGTCCTCGGCTAGAACATCCCATCACCCTAGAATTCACCATATTCAAGATTCAGCTCTCACCTGATCACCATAACCAAAGAATCATCAAGACAAAACCCTAATTTGGATTAAATAAACTATCAAATCGGTTATTTCCAACAAACTTAGATTGCATGTGAAAGTAATAAATGACCCAGTGGTTCTAGTGAATGTTGATAGTAAAATTACTCGAGCATGTTGAACCCGTCTCATTTGTCTCACCTGCTCCAAATGATCCAATCTTATGATGATTTCGACCATTTAGTCTAACAACATTAGTGCCGTGCCAAAGTGAATGCAAACATGAAATTATATGCCCCGAGGATGTGTCTAAAAATGGGAGTCTATCTCTAAGTATGACAGTCTTGTTGTTCCTTTTGCACAACCTAAGCCAAATTCATGATTTGATTCTTGCCACAATATTGCTCTGTATTTGGAGCAAATAGCAGTTTGAGGTCCAAAATCATATTTATCAAGTTCATTCCTGGTCACAAATACAAAGAATGTTGCAATGATTGATAATAGGAGTTTCATTACGTGTATCGGGTATTCTTCATTAAAATCAGAACTACTTTGCATCTGGTACTTGTATAGGGGTTTCAAAAATAGAATTTAATCTTTTGGATTACCTGGGTTTATATGTTCAGCAATATGACATTCTTCTAAAGTCTTCTCTTGCTGTTACTAAACCACATAAGTACCTGTCTCAACTATACCTTGGAACTCCATGATTATATCTGGTAGCAACTTCGACACTTGAAGTACCTTTTGTCACATAAGACAGGCCTGTCACCACGGTTGTATATGGTCATCTTCAAGTTCTTAATTAGAATCATACTATGATCTGTTGGCCTCTCTTTGCGCATGGGTGGTGTATTCAGCCTAGACAACCGCAAGGATCGATTTCCATGCTTTTTAATCAGTTGGAACCATCTACGGAAGTTCAAAGAATAATAATATAGCAATCTAAATAATTTTATATGTATGTAGTAATGCATGAAATAGCAATCAGAATAACAGTATAAGTATGTAGCAAGTTGTAACTAATATGTTTGCATCACCTGATCCGTAAGAATCCATTCAAAAAATAAGTTGAAAAAGATGATAGTCAACGGAAACCAAAGATGTAGTTCATACATATGTCCACAATCTGGAAAATTGATGCTTACATTTTTTTTTCACAACTTACTATAATCCTAGATAGTACAATGAGCATCGAATATGCACCATTTCAAGAAACTAAAACCTGAATTTGGCGAGCCCTGCAAATTCAGCTGGAGACTAAAACAAATTTATCATTACTGAAGTTGGCTTCGTTTATGGCAATTATCAATTCAGAGCAAGCACACACCCCAAAAATAGCACTCTAAGCAGCATCCTCTCAACTCTAGGACACAATAATCAAATAACAAAATCACATCACAAACACATAAGGTAAAATCTTGGGGTCTAATATTTATTCCACTGATACGAAACCAAGTCTAGTAAAGTGAACATCAATCTTATGATATACCCAAAAGGTATATGTAATTCAAAGGCTGAGCTGGGAGATGAAAGCGTGCAATTCTTTCTGGAAATAAAGAAGAGGAATATTACTTGCTGGTTGGAGTGCCACCAAACTCTAGGATGTAGTGTTTCTCCTTCTCCCATTCTTTGAACGACAATAATAAATACTCCTTAACTAAAACCCTGACAGAATCTGCAATAAACATGAATGTGTCATTGGTACGGACACCAAAAAACAAAAACTTGAAGCATATCAGGATCATTGAAATAGTCTACCTCTCATATTCATTGAAGTTTAGGTACCTCAAGATTAAAGTAGAGCTTGGTAGCATTCGTAGACGATGATGTGTACTTCCCTGCAAAAGTAAGTTTGAGTTCCTTAGATTTTTGTACCAAGTTTTTCCTTTAAAAGATAAATAAAAGGCAAAGTCAAAAGCAGGCGACTACCTCACTAATTCTTCACAAAGGTCGAGTAAACCGCAACTATTATTTACAGAATTGACTGGTTTCCTTATCCACACTTTCGATTTCATTAACTGAACTAAGCAAAATATTTTACTAATCAATATATTCCTAATCGACATGGGAGTATGGGATCCGACATGTGTAGGTTAGGGGCTTCAAATTTCCTAATTGGAATCTTATCCGAGATGATTACCTAACGCAATTTTGATTGAACTTCACATTACCCACTTAATTCACTACTCTTTGTTAATCCACTACTCTGACCCTAACCTCGCCACAACTACGAATTTAGCTAATTTATTAAATCTATTGAATTTGGTCGCATAACTAAAATACGAATTTACCTAATTTAGTTAAGAGCACTGAAAATTGATCTGCAAAACACAATAAATTAGGGTTCATTGATTGGAAGATAAAAAGAAATAACGAATAGGGAGAAAAGAAAAGATTAAGGGTCCATGAATCGAGAATTAGATTTAGTTATTTATACTTTTTCAGCAAAATTCGATAGAATAATAAAAAGAGATAAAATAAAATCTAGGGCACTTACCAATTTGACAGAGAGAGAAAGTTACTTCGACAGGTTTCAAATGGAAGAGGAGTTGATCTTACAGTTGGAATTATAGTTGTAGCTGCAGGTATAGATGATGGAGGTGGAGGGAGTCCATCCATCGATGACCGGAAAGGAGAAGAGAGGACAGGAAAGGATAAGGACCGATAAAAGAAAAATAAGCAAGTAAAAAAGCTTTTGTGTGAGACTATTTTAAGGCCCGAAGTTCCCAGTTGTCCAATGCAAAAACTCAATCTGGAACTTCCGGACCGTCGGATCGGGGTCCTAGTTAAATGATGTCCGTCTGATAGCCCTGTCTATCATGGACATAAACCTCATACCTTTTTATAACTATGAAAAACACCATGTTGTGTAATCAAAAAATAATCTCCACTTCAATATAAGTGTGATAAGTAATAAGATTTGGTACTGCAGAATGAACCATGTTAGAGTAGCTGCACCAAAGCATGGTACAATCATAGAGTTCCTTCGACTATGACAAAACACTATGTTGTGAAATCCAAAAAGAATCTCCACTTCAATATAAGTGTGATACGTAATAAGATTTGGTACTGCAGAATGAACCATGTTAGAGTAGCTATACCAAAGCATGGTACAACCATAGGGTTCCTTCGCCATCTGTGGGAATCGAACCCACGAACACATGGTCCAAACCCATGCGCTCTTCCAGATGAGCTAAGATGGCAAGTGGGAATACATGGGAAACCGAATTAGCTCTGGTAGAGCGATGAGAGAATGAACTTCTTAAGGCCAACAATCAGTACAAAAAAAGTAATAATTAAAATCAAATTCAGGATGGCCTGCTTTCAAAGGTAGAGATAAACATATGGAAAACAGCCATCGAAATGACCATAAACAGTGAGAATATCAGCTCCTTCATCGACAGTCCCAGACAGCCCCGAGCATCACCTCTGGTTGAACTTTATTTGCTGAAATTTGAGAAAGACAAAGTGTTACTTTTCTTAGGAACACCTCTGGTCACTTATTTTATTGATTGATCATCAATGCAGAGAATGGAAAAATTATCAACTCTACGGACAAAACTATCTGAAAAAAATTGAAAATTTGATTCTAAATACCAGCAACTTATTGCTGGATACAGAAAGACTTTCCCAGCAGCAAATAATGTTCTTATTGAGACAATAAGATGATTTTTTTGAATTCCCACGTCCTCGGCTAGAACATCCCATCACCCTAGAATTTACTGTATTCAAGATTCAGCTCTCACCTGATCACCATAACCAAAGAATCATCAAGACAAAACCCTAATTTGGATTAAATAAACTATCAAATCGGTTATTTCCAACAAACTTAGATTGCATGTGAAAGTAATAAACAGATCCCAGTGGTTCTAGTGAATGTTGATAGTAAAATTACTCGAGCATGTTGAACCCGACTCCTTTGTCTCACCTGCTCCAAATGATCCAATCTTATGATGATTTTGACCATTTAGTCTAACAACATTAGTGTCGTGCCAACGTGAATGCAAACATGAAATTATATGCCCCGAGGATGTGTCTAAAAATGGGAGTCTATCTCTAAGTATGACAGTCTTGTTGTTCCTTTTGCACAACCTAAGCCAAATTCATGATTTGATTCTTGCCACAATATTGCTTAGTATTTGGAGCAAATATCAGTTTGAGGTCCAAAATCATATTTATCAAGTTCATTCCTGGTCACAAATACAAAGACTGTTGCAATGATTGAATAGGAGTTTCATTACGTGTATCGGGTATTCTTCATTAAAATCAGAACTACTTTGCATCTGGTACTTGTATAGGGGTTTCAAAAATAGAATTTAATCTTTTGGATTACCTGGGTTTATATGTTCAGCAATATGACATTCTTCTAAAGTCTTCTCTTGCTATTACTAAACCACATAAGTACCTGTCTCAACTATACCTTGGAACTCCATGATTATATCTGGTAGCAACTTCGACACTTGAAGTACCTTTTGTCACAAGACAGGCCTGTCACCACGGTTGTATATGGTCATCTTCAAGTTCTTAATTAGAATCATACTATGATCTGTTGGCCTCTCTTTGCGCATGGGTGGTGTATTCAGCCTAGACAACCGCAAGGATCGATTTCCATGCTTTTTAATCATTTGGAACCATCTACGGAAGTTCAAAGAATAATAATATAGCAATCTAAATAATTGTATATGTATGTAGTAATGCATGAAATAGCAATCAGAATAACAATATAAGTATGTAGCAAGTTATAACTAATATGTTTGCATCACCTGATCCGTAAGAATCCATTCAAAAAAATAAGTTGAAAAAGATGATAGTCAACGGAAACCAAAGATGTAGTTCATACATATGTCCACAATCTGGAAAATTGATGCTTACATTTTTTTTTCACAACTTACGATAATCCTAGCTAGTACAATGAGCATCGAATATGCACCATTTCAAGAAACTAAAACCTGAATTTGGCGAGCCCTGCAAATTCAGCTGGAGACTAAAACTAATTCATCATTACTGAAGTTGGCTTCATTTATGGCAATTCTCAATTAAGAGCAAGCACACACCCCAAAAATAGCACTCTAAGCAGCATCCTCTCAACTCTAGGACCCAATAATCAAATAACAAAATCACATCACAAACACATAAGGTAAAATCTTGGGGTCTAATATTTATTCCACTGATACGAAACCAAGTCTAGTAAAGTAAACATCAATCTTATGATATACCCAAAAGGTATATGTAATTCAAAGGTGGTGGGAGATGAAAGCGTGCAATTCTTTCTGGAAATAAAGAAGAGGAATATTACTTGCTGGTTGGAGTGCCACCAAACTCTAGGATGTAGTGTTTCTCATTCTCCCATTCTTTGAACGACAATAATAAATACTCCTTAACTAAAACCCTGACAAAATCTGCAATAAACATGAATGTGTCATTGGTACGGACACCAAAAAACAAAAACTTGAAGCATATCAGGATCATTGAAATAGTCTACCTCTCATATTCATTGAAGTTTAGGTACCTCAAGATTAAAGTAGAGCTTGGTAGCATTCGTAGACGATGATGTGTACTTCCCTGCAAAAGTAAGTTTGAGTTCCTTAGATTTTTGTACCAAGTTTTTCCTTTAAAAGATAAATAAAAGGCAAAGTCAAAAGCAGGCGACTACCTCACTAATTCTTCACAAAGGTCGAGTGAACCGCAATTATTATTTACAGGGATTGGACTGGTTTCCTTATCCACACTTTCGATTTCATTAACTGAACTAAGCAAAATATTTTACTAATCAATATATTCCTAACTGACATGGGAGTATGGGATCCGACATGTGTCGGTTAGGGCTTCGAAATTTCCTAATTGGAATCTTATCCGAGATGATTACCTAATAGAATTTTGATTGAACTTCACATTACCCACTTAATTCACTACTCTTTGTTAATCCACTACTCTGACCCTAACCTCGCCACAACTACGAATTTAGCTAATTTATTAAATCCATTGAATTTGGTTGCATAACTAAAATACGAATTTACCTAATTTAGTTAAGAGCACTGAAAATTGATCTGCAAAGCACAATAAATTAGGGTTCATTGATTGGAAGATAAAAAGAGACAACGAATAGGGAGAAAAGAAAAGATTACGGGTCTATGAATCGAGAATTAAATTTAGTTATTTATACTTTTTCACTAAAATTCGATAGAATAATAAAAAGAGATAAAATAAAATCTAGGGCACTTACCAATTTGACAGAGAGAGAAAGTTACTTCGACAGGTTTCAAATGGAAGAGGAGTTGATCTTACAGTTAGAATTACAGTTGCAGCTGCAGGTACAGATGATGGAGGTGGAGGGAGTCCATCCATCGATGACCGGAAAGGAGAAGAGAGGACATGAAAGGAGAAGGACCGATAAAAGAAAAATAGGCAAGTAAAAAAGCTTTTGTGTGAGACTATTTTAAGGCCCGAAGTTCCCAGTTGTCCAATGCAAAAACTCAATCTGGAACTTCCGGACCGTCGGATCGGGGTCCCCGTTAAATAATGTCCGTCTGATAGCCCTGGCTATCATGGACATAAACCTCGTACCTTTTTATAACTATGATTTGTTTTATTTCTTATATTTTATTATTTAAATATTGTTATATTTTATTTTCAAACTATTTTATGATACCATTTCATTTAATTTGTCAAAAAAATAATAAATAATTACTTAATTTTAGTTCGATTTTTTGTTTGAAAATTATATATATATATTAAAAAGTGGTTAAGTAAAATAATTTTTTTAACAATTATAATAATAATAGCAATTAGTAAATTTAATATCTAATATAGTTATACTCCCTCCGTCCCACTATTAGATGACCTAGTTGAATTTTGCACAATTCTTAAGGCAATGAATGAAATGAGTGTTTTTAAGTATTTTTACAACTATACCCTTATGGATAATAATTTGTAAAATTTAGAAATCATTTATCTCTCAAACTATACCATAGATTTTCGTAAATTTTGTACCGTTGAAAATCATTTTAAAACACCTACGTAACAGTATAAACATGAATATCAAATTATACATATTTCTTATGATACCTAGATAATCAATCAAAAGGGTAGTTTTAAGGATATCCCTTGATTAGTGAAATAGGTCAACTAATGATGGGACAAGATCTTAGACCAAGTAGGTCATCTAATGGTGGGACGGAGGGAGTATTTAATAGTAAAAAAAATTTAATTATTTTTAAACTTAATAGAATTGAATAAATCTATTTTCAGAAATATGTTTGTTTTTGTCATTTGCCACAACAACAATGGTTTAATCTGATATTTTACCAAACACACTTTGATTGCTTTTTTAATCAGCTTTAACTTTAATTAATCTTTTACCAAACGTTTAACTGCTTTTTTCTCACAGCACAACACAACACAACAACGCATATCAGAAAAGTGCTTTTATAAAAGCAGCAACAATACCAAACTAAGCCTAAGGATCTTTAGAAACAGATTTACAGCAGAGTGGTCCTTTGTTAAGATTCACTGTATTTAATTTCAGCATAATTTGTCTTTCCAAAGTAGGTGTTAACTATGATAACCACTGGAATCTTGTATGGATGTATAGTGCAGTGTCTGCACCAGAAAAATATGACCAGCAGACTAGATTAATTCTTTTGGTCTGAACAACAATATCCCATGGATTGTTCGTTGGAGACCTAAACTTCATTCTGCATTTAGATGATAAAACAGGGAGGAAATTTCCCGAAATTCAGTGGAGAAGCAGCAGCAGCACAATGTAACTTAGACGTTGATTATGTTCAAAATGAAATTTATGAAGTTCATAGAGGCTGGAGCAATTGTGGACGCTCGGGACCACATAGAATTAGGTACTCTACATCCTTTTGATGCTGTCATGATTCGGGCGAATTTTTTTTTTGGTGCCTTAATGGATAAAGTATCCATTCTACGAAAAACCTGGGGTTTATCCGCATCACCTGCAGAGATTTACTGAACAAATTGAATCCTTAGAAGAATGCGTCCATGAAACCATGGCTTTTGGGGAGGTACTAATTTCTGAAATTTTTATTTATTTTGGCATTACAACATTCCAGTAAGATTACTTGATCATGAGAGTCCCTTTCTATGTAGTATGTTGCAGCTGGAAAAGCACCTTATTGGGATGAGTTCGTGGATTGGTATAATTCTGCTGGAAAAGCACATGAGAGTCCCTTTCTATGCCTGTGGGTGATGTTTCTGCAGTTGTTGCTGAAAACCTGGCAGACAATACCAATAAGGTTAGTTCTTCTGCTATATTGACCACTATATATTGTTTCTTTCGCTTCCTGTGCATCTTCTGTTTCATTTATATGCCATATAAGCTTAATCAAGTTATTTGCAGTGTGAAATATTCTTCACATTATATTTTGTGTGATACCATTTTTACTATTTTGTGTGTAATTTCTCAGATGAGTCATACAGCTAAGTCTCTTTTTTCTTCTTATTGCATTCTCTGCTTAAAACTAAGTTTGGCTATGCGTTGCTTGATCGGTTTTAGCCTCTACTTAACTCTAAATCCCTGTTACAAATTTACTGAAATTTATCTTATTTTTACCACTGTGTGCTTACTTGCCATATCTATTTTTCTGGTTAACCTCAGAATCACCTAAAACATCTAATAGAGCAATTCAATCCATATCTGAGCTTTCTTGCTGAGACTAAAGCATCTTAGAAACCATGTGAAAAATTACTAGGCGATTAAGATTTGCAGAATGGCCTTTTGCACCTAGGATTGATCTCTCTGGTGGAGATTTCTTTTCAGCATAACTTGTGTCTTTTAAAAGTAGTAGATATCTATGATAACCAGTGGAATCTTGTATGGATATATGGTGCATTGTCTGCACCAGAAAAATATGACCAGTGAGCGGACCATGATTAATTCTTTCGATCTGAACACAGTATCCCATGGATTATTATTGGACACCAAACCTCATTCTGCATTTAGATGATAAATAGGGAGGAAATCAATGTACTTATAGATCTTAGGTACCAAGGTATTCCCTTCACTTGGTCCAATAATAAAGATGGACAAGAAAATATGAAGGAAAGAATTGGTAGTGTCCACAGAATGGTCAAGAAAATTTTCCTAAGGAAAATCTGATGAGAGTGGGATTGGATCATACCTCTATTCTGCTCATTTCTAAACCATTAAATCAAAAAGGGAAAATTGGGAAAATGCCCCAATACGGGGTGTAATATTGGAAATCTGCCCCAACATTTAAAAATTTGGAAAAATGCCCCATTCCGTCAAAAACTCAGTTAAGTCACATGTGTGAGCTCTCACACGCGAAAAAAAAATCCTTCAGAATTCAAGTTTCAGGGTTTAAATTTCAGGTTTCAGGTTGATGGTTCAGGATTTAAGGTTCAGGTGGTGGAGACGGTGGTTTTTGTAGTGGTTCTGGTGGTGATCGTGGCCTTACACATGTAACTTAACTGGGTTGGATGTCAAAGTTAACGGAATGGGGCATTTTTCTAACTTTTTTTAACATTAGGGCAGATTTCCAACATTGCACCTCATATTGGGGCATTTTCCCAATTTTCCCAATCAAAAAAAGCTCTAGATCCTTTAAGAAAGGTCATGGTTAGAACACGAAAGTCTAAGAGAACTAATCCAGGAAATTGGATTTTGCAGAACTCGATTTCGACATACAGTCTTGAGCCGAGCTGACCTCAAGAGTGGAAATGGTTCATTGATTCCCAGAATCTGTGACAATACTTGGCATCCTTTCAGCGATGTTTTCGTGCAATGATCAAGGCTAAGCATCATTTTTACATTTATATTCAGTTCAATTTGCAATTCATGTAATGACGGCAACTCAAACCACCTGATAGACCTACAGCAACTAGAGCCCAATCAAAGTGAGTGGTGCACATTGTCATGGAAGCAGCATGTACCACACTCAGCACCATATGTCCACTTACAAATGAAGCGTGTGCTTCCCATTAGTTTCCTTATAATCTTCCTTGGACATATGCACTTGTAATTAGAGTTTCCATTTCCATTTCTGAATGTGTTGGAGTAAAAAAGACATAAACTGGCAATGGAGAACTTTGATAGAAAACAAGTACAGACTGAAACGCGCTTGAAATTTCTTTTGCAGCAGACTAAAATTCGGGTTTTTATATTTCTCCTGATTCTTAAAGCGGAACATATTTCTTACAACTTGACTTTGAAGCAAGAAAATGTTGGTGTCCTTTAAAGAACACAATCTCTGTTTTGGGTCTATTATTTTTTGAATAAACTCCTAGGACTATGTTTTTTTAAATTGTTTATATTTAATCTACTCTAAAGGTAACCACTGAAGAAAATGAAATTTGTGTCAAGTGAGTTGGGTCCGGTGCTCAAGTGCTCCATTACTCAGATATAGAATGTTTACCCATCATTTTCCTTTTATTAGAAGGTTCCCCTTGGATATGTTGGTTCTTCACTATTCATCTTTCCAAAATCTCAGCCTGTAAAAGTCTAGAAACCAGGAAAAGGTAACCCATTCTTAAAAGATAATGTTTTTTCATTTCTTTATGCATGATTTGATCTTAACTGCTCTTTTTTTTTCAATTTTGAATTTGTATGGAGAAAAAAGTGGTACCTGCATAAAGGATTCTATTGATTTACACATACACACATGAGCCAGAATGTATCAATTTTTTTACTCATAAATGCAAGTCAAATTCATCTCAGGGTTATATTCTTAATTTTGCAGATATCTTCCTAATAGAGCAGTAATCTTTTTGGCTGACCAGTGGCCCGAGTTTAAAAGCCGTCAGCACCATAATCCTACTTACTGATATAAAAATAAAAATAAAACTTAAATGTCTATTTAGTCACAGCAAAGCAAGACAACATCATCAACAGACAACAATGAAGGAAAAAGAGTGAATTTGATGAAAAGAATTGGTATGAAATTGTTACACCTAGTCAAGTACAAACCCCCAACATTACATATAACTGACAATTTCTGATATGGCAAACATGTCAACTGAGTCAGCATCTTACTGACCTACTACTACTATTCTCTTCATCTTCTTCTTTATTTGACCTTACAAGGTGGCAATGGTTTACCACATAAGCATTGGTTATGAGCATAAGCAACAGCTGGAAAAATATTAAATGGTCTACCTTGTGGGATCTGTCCACACAATCTGTTAGCTCTAAAATTTGCATGTTTCAGGTTCTCTATCCTTAACAGACTGTCTGGAATTTTCCCAGTGAGTCTATTAATAGATAAATCCAGCCATTTCAAACTCACTAATTCCCCTAAACTTGGAGGAATAATTCCCATAATCTGATTCCTTGAAACATCCAACTTCTCAAGTTCAATAAGAGCTGAAATTGAACTTGGTATTCTGCCTGAAATTTTGTTTCTTGATACACTCAATGATTTCAATCTCAAACCTGACCTGAATTCAAGAAACTGCCCTGATATCTGATTACCAGAAACATCCAACACTTCAAGATATCTGTTTGTGTTCTTTAAAATCTCTGAGACATTGAATTTCAACAAGTTGTTTGAGAGGTTTAGCTTCTGCAAACCAGACATTTTTATCAAGAAACTTGACACTCCACCACTGAACTGATTATGTGAGAAATCTATAGAATTTAAGGAACTTGGAGTTAAAAACTTTGGAAGAGCTCCTTTGAGATTACAACCAGCCAGATGAATGTCAGTAAATTTTCTTTTGAGAATCCAATCAGGAATTTTTCCTAAATGAAGATTGTTATAAGAAAGGTCTAAAGATAGCAAAGAAGGAATTCCTTTGGTTTTAAGACTAACTGGTAAAGGATCAGAGAAGTTATTGCTGGAAACATTGAAATACCAAAGATTTTGTAATTTTGATATTGCTTCAGGAATTTCACCATGGAAATGATTATAACTCAATGAAAGACTGCTCAGTGATTTCAAATTACCAATCTGAATTGGTAGATTTCCTGTCAATTTGTTATGACTCAGAGACATATCCAAAAGATTAGGTAAAGAGCACAGTGAACTTGGAAATTCTCCTGACAATTGATTATTTGAAAAATCAAGAAAAGTTATATTTTTAAATCCTCCTATAAATCCTGGAACTAACCCAGACAAAAGATTGTGACTGACATCAAAAGACTGGAGATTTTTCAGTGTTTTGAAAGTAGGTGGAATTGAACCAGTTAGAGAATTCTTAGCTAAATTCAATTGAATCAAATTTTGTAGAGTTCCTATACTTGGAGGGATATCACCTTTAAGATGATTACCACTTAATGAGAGTGTATTAAGTAAAGATAACTGACCAAGACTTGATGGAATTGCACCTCCAAGTATATTATCATCAAGAACAAGCTGATTAAGATGTTTCAACTTTGAAAAGCTTTCAGGAATGGTTCCACTTATCTCTTTCATTCCAGTAATAACCATGATTTCCAAGAACTGAAGATTACTCAAAGAAGAAGATAAAGTTCCTTTCATATACATTGCAATGTCTTCATTTCTTGTACCTTGTAATACTAATCCCATAACTCTCCCTGTTGTTGGATTACACTGAATTCCATCCCATTCTCCATTACAACAATCTTTACCAACCCATGTTGAAAGACTACCTGTTGTATCTACTATGATTTTTGATTTGAAACTAAGTAATGCTGCTCTGTCTATATCTGAACAAACCAGAGTGCTTGAAGAAGCAACAGTGAAGAAGAAGAGAAGAGTACTACTGTAGAATGTGAAAATCAATAAAACAATGAAAACCCATCTCTGGTTCTGCATTTTGAGAAGTGTGGTTTGATTTGTTTTCGAAGTCAAGGAATTTTATAAAGAGAAAAAAATGTATTTCACCATTAAAAGTAGGAACAGGAAAACATTAGATATGGAGGTTTGGTGTTGTGTGCAATGTAAAGTGGAGAAAAAAACATATGATGAAAGAATAATTGTGGTTTGTATAATTCACTTGGTATTTATAGGAGAAAAATAAATTATTTACTTTGGATTTATTTTTTATTATGCCCGTTAGATGGATTCACGAGGGATCTAATTACTTTCGAACGTTGGAGCGCCTCAGGTTCAAAAATTATTATCCTATGCCTTAGAAGTTAAAAACTCAACAGCTCTCGAGTAATAAAATCTAGTGCAAACTTTTTTACTTTTGCAATTATTTTACTTGAAGCATGTGATGACAAAGACAAGTTGTTACTGTTGAATGTCGATCAGAAAAATGTTTCCTGAATACGTACACGGCAATCTATATTTTGGAGTTATGCTTTAGTGCGGCTGCGGCCAAGGCCTTTATGTAAAGAGAATTGCCTACATAATACACTCTCATTAAGTGGGTACAAATGCGCATGTAACATTTGTGTGCCTTTTGGTGTATTGTTTGCATCCAAAATATTATTCTCTCTGCTTTTATGCTGCCTAGAATAGTATGGGCGTGTCATTCATTCCTTCCCATATGCGTATGCCGAACACTAGTGTAATCTAAGATCCACCAAACCTCGGATTTTCTTTGGAGTACAGACTGAAATGGATTACGGCCAATACTTTTGGACTTGTGTGTGCAATGTTTTTCCTTTTCTTTTGTTCTTTCAATAATTTTAGATCGACTGCTGGAAATTTTGTGAAAAATTTTATAGGCGAATTTAAGAATTAAAAGTTAAAAGTCGGGGACCACGGTCTCACAATTTTCATGTGAGATTAATCTACTTGTTTCGGTAGGATCCCCGGGATCTTTCGGAGTTTTCCGTAGGCGTAAAATAATTTTTATAATAATTTTTATTTTCTTAATCCTTTCTTTCTGAAGTTATTTATGATATTAGATTCGACAATACTCAATGTCCCTGCTTCAATAATGCCTAACTTAGGTGTCAATTTTTCACTTGGCCAAATATTTTATAACTTAGGATTTATATGTAATACTGAATATATTAGTTTGAAAATGATCCATGTGCAAATGAAGATGAAAAATGTAAAATATAGAAATCGTACCAACGGGAATGCAGTAATATTATGTGTTTGTTGGTAATTACTATCGGCTTTCAAAAGATTATTGGGAGGTTATCAAGGAGAGTAAGGATTTTCTACCTGGGAGATAAATATGTACAATGAAAGATAGTATTATTGTGAAAAATGGTGGCTAAAGGCCGCAAAAAGAAATTAAGCGTTTATTTATGTTGTTTTTGCTTCGAAAGGGGTCACCAATATACTAGATAAGTTGTAAGACGTTTTCATTAATGACCGGGCTTAGTAGTTTTTGATACTTTTCACTTCGTCCGACATAATTTCGATATTTAAGTAGAGTTTTATGCTATACAAGCCTATTACCAGTAGTTTTCAAAGCAAATCATGAAATTTATGTAAATACTCATATAATTCAAGTCTATTTAAATAATATTTAATACTTGGGGATAATTATGTGAAATTTTGAATCTTTCAAGCCTAATAATCCTATTGGAAATTCTTAGATCCATTATTAGGTCTGGAATGAGCAAATAAGCATGTCTATGGATTAGTTAAGTATAAGCAAACATGATTGGAAAAATAGTCAAAATTGAAGGTTCGCCGTTTTTGCTGGACAATAGCCATTCGACCATGATATGACTGCTGAGTGGTCTTAGATTTGGTCGTTTAGCTGTAATATGGTCATTATCCTATCTAATCCAACAATATATCTGGCTCAACCCAACAACCAGGGCCGTTTTACAGTATTGAGATGTGTTAGAGCACTGCTCGGTCGAACTAAGTATGTGAAGACTAAATCATTCTATTTACTCACGACATTATCATTTTATCTATACGAGACTATGTCATATGACTTCTAGTAGATTTAATATTGCAAAGAAGAAGTTTTAAGTCAAGCTTGTCTTGTTAAACATCTCGAAATATGATTCAAGCAATGGATGTTCATAGATCCTTAGCGATCTTAGTTCAAAGCAATTTATTGTTCAATAATTATCTTTGTTTCAAATGGATCATTTGAAAATTTCCCAAGCAATGATATTTTATATCTATGACAATTAGGAATGTTTCAAAGCATGATATTTTGGTTCAAGGTTTATATATTCAGGAATTTAACTAAATTTTTATTATTTAATTTATCACACAACATCTAGTTAAACTAGAAATTAGAGATTAAACTTATATTAATTATACTATGTTTACACAACATAATATAAGCTATTGTCGAGGATACCACCCATAGTTATGATGCAGATGAGTAAGCTATAGTCTATTTGGAGGTTAAAAAGCCCGAGTGTCGTAATTTAGCTAAAGACGGGTCTATTTTGATGGAAATGGGCCAACGAGGTTTTCGGAATTTAGCCAAATTCCATCGTTTAGGGCTTGAAAAGTCCGATTTTGTAGGAAAGTTTCGTTTTGCTAATAACTTTTTCGTCAGGAGTCCGTTTGAGTTGTGTCCGTAGTTTCTTTTCATAAATACTTTCATTATATAGGAAAATCTCTAGTTTGCCAAAAATAGTAAATTTCGAGTTTGAGTCGGTTTTGGGTTGTGTTCATCCTCTCTTGTCGCTCAAGTTAAGGTTTTTTCCCAAATTTATTTAAGAATCTTTTAGTTATTATTGTGGGACAATTGATTGATTAATAAAATTTATTGAAATTGAAATTGTTCAAGTTCAAGTTTAATTCTAATTTTTATTTACAGTTGGGAAACCAAGATCTACATAATTATCTTTTTCTCATAGTCGTTATTCCTAGGAGTAATTTGAGGTCTAAACAAACTACCCCTTTTTTTTTCTATTTATCCGTTGAACTAGTTATATATAATTGTCCTGTAATAAATTTCCAATTAAAACCTTTATTATTTTCAAAACCTTGAGTAGCAGGTTGTGAGTATTATCCCGCTTGTCACCTTGATGGAGCTCAATTTGGATGATCATACATAAATATGATCAGATGAGAATTCCTCTGGCGCTCCAAAATATTTGATGTGCCAACACGAAAATAGGTATATCACAAATACTGAAAGTAAAGCCATGTGCGTTAATATATGACTATTATATTTGAAATTAGGATGCAAAAAAGTTGAATTGTAATATTTGCCTAAATTAAACAACGCCCCATATATTACTGAAGGTTGGACCACATGGTGCATAATCAAGTCCTCGGTACAAATTAGCTAAATAAACGTATTTGAATCATAATTGAAGACCTTTCCATATCTTCCAACACTTTGAGCCAACCAACCTGTGTAGAACTGCTTCAGTTGGGGAAAAAACAAGAGTTTTGTAGTTATAGGATGAACACGTAAGCAAATTCATCATGCGCTTCTTCATTTGCGACGTAATTTTGCTTAATAAATGCAATGAAATTTTAAAGTATAAGAAAATTTCACTTAAAGATCGGATCTGTTTAATAAACTATGTAGGCTTCTTTCAAGTAGTGTGCAAGAGCCTTCTTTTATCTGAAACTTTTCAACCACCTTGTTGGTTAAATGAAACCTGATCTCCCACACCACGTGTTACCCCAGTAAAGAACAACAAATCTAATGATATGTTATTGTTGTGAGAAAAAAAATATTATGAATTTGTTTGACATCTTGAGATTAAATACATATGAAAATAAAATCAATATACTGACAAACATATCTATTTCGAAGTTTTATAACTGTTTTGTGTGTAGTAAATCACTAATGTTCTACTAATATTAGCAATTATTGGTTCTTGTACGTGTTTCTTATGATTCAGAAAGTGAATACTCACCATGGAAATCCGTAGGCATGTTCCTGATTGGCATAGGTACAATGTCGTATTCCCATTTAATTTATATCTAACCACTTCTTAACTTTGATAATGATTTCTCTTCTGAATCCGAGATATGTGATCCTCAGTTGTATCTGGACTTGACAGAATCACCATCCTCACTAACATTTTGGATTGGTGGAGACAGGTTTTGATTAGATGTTTGCCTATTTCTTTTTCTCCGAGTATTGGGTTGAAACATCATAATGATTTTTGGTGAAGTAAAAAAAGATTTTAGTAGAAGGTGTGGGTCAATGATGAGTGGTAAATGAAGTATATATATATATGATTAAAAAAAAATAGTTGTTTTCTTCAAGCCACTGTAATTACCGTTAGCGATAGCCACGCGTCATCCTATTAACTGTTTACTTGTTCTCCCATGACATAATATCGCATTTTCCTATCCACAGTGCCATTCATATTTAGATTTTTACCTACTAATTGGAGTTTCCCTTAGATGAATTTGAACACTGGTCCGCAATAATAAAAATGAAAAAAAAAATAAACAATTGATTTTTTTCTCAACAAATAATCGAAATAAATTAGCAAGTAAGGTAGTCTTATAATACAAGTTTCTTAGATCAAATTTTTTTTTACTTATTATGTTTATTTTCTTCGATTTTTGGCACTCCCAATCGAAAATGATAGTGCTTGTAACACCAATTTACTTGAGATGGGTGCTTAAATATAGTCTAGGCAAGTTTTGTTTTTTCATTTTTTATTTTTTTGGTTGGAAAATGTAAGAATTTTATAAAAGATTACCGAAGGTAAGCAAACAGAGACCCGAAAAAGCTTATAAACCCTAAGAAAACATGTAGAAAGAGAGCAGAAAAAATAAATAAACCTAATGAACCCATTAACTAAGCAGGCTGAAAAACTAAGTTAGGGAAATAAAGACCGTGTTTTTTAGGATATAGTCTAAACATGACCCCGAGTTTCTGCACCAAAAATACTCTTGAATCTTTACTTTTTTTAATGACTGAATCTAAAGAGATCCTTGATTTATCAAATATTATGACATTCCTAGACCTCCCAATCCAGATTAAAGGCCAGAGTTTACCAAGTTGAATTTCCAAATTTTTATGATAATATCAATCAATGCAATTAGGCATTGGCTAATGGGCATCAGTTGCGCCCCTGGTCAAAATATCTCCAGACTTGCGATGTAAGATTGCAACGGATTAAGGGATGAGTATCAGACTCCCCAAATTGGAAGCAAACAGGACAACCATAAAGAATGAGTTGTTATTTTATTTTATTTTTGTAGAGAATGTCCATTGTGGTTAGCTTCTTATGATAAACAAGAAAAAATAAAAATTCAACATCATGAGGCCAAGACCTAAAACATACACTAAGGTTTAGATTAAGAAGATCTTGCTCCTTAGCTAACTTAGCACAGCAGGACTTGACCGATAACTTTCCAGACTTATCGATACACCATTTAAATTGACGTCGGTACATATAAAGACACACAAGCTCCAATATGGTTGTCATGATGCATACTTCATATATTTTAGCTTGTGTAAGTATTCTTTCAATACCCAAGTTCCATGTGCCACCACCATTATAGTTTCAACAGCCTTTCAAACAGTCCCACTGTTTGGAGGAAGTAATTTCATCAAGACAAGGAAAAGTTAAAGAAACGGGAGATTCACTTAACTAATGATACTTTAAATAAAATAATGATGATTCAACCCTTACTTGCATCAAATAATTGGTTTTAATAAGTTCACCTGCTTTTAAATGCTCTTCCAAAAACTAAATACTTGAGTCTTATTTCTTTATTCAGACCTAAAGAACCATATTTAGATATCATGGTGTTCTTCCATAATGGTTTCTTTTTGGTATTAAGTATCCATAAATACTGCATCCCCCGCATGTATCAAAAAACAGACTTTGAAGAAGTTCGGTTGTTCGTAAATGCTTTTCCAAATATTAAATCCTGGAGTCTTGTTAGGGTTTTAGTTGTTTTGTCCAGACCTGAAGAACAATATTTAGATATTATGGCTTTCCTCTATAATGCTTCGTTTTCTGTATTAAATGTCCACCACTACTTGGAAAGCATAGCTTTGTTCATACATCTCATGAATCTAATTCCCAGACCTCCATATTTAATTAGAGTGCAGATTTTTCCCAAGCTACTGCGTAATGACTTTTTTGGACCTCAATAGCATCCCATAAGAAATATCTAATCATTATCTCAATAGAGTGTATGATCTTTATAAGGAAAATGAACAAAGATTACATGTAAAATCAGCAATAACAGAAACACTCTTGACTAGAACCAACTGCTTTGCCTTATAGAGAATAGTTCTTTTCCAATAGAAAATTCTAGCTATATTGGGATCTCTATGATAGAATGCTACTACTTGGAATTCATATTGTTATCATCGAAATGTAGTCCAAGACAAGAAGAAACAAAACTACCAGATTTGCATTCCATCATTGCCGCAAAGCTTCCAATATCTTTAACATCACCAACTCCAAACATACTCCTTTTTGAGAAATTGACTCTCAAACCATTAGGTTAGCTAAGAAAGTAGTAATAAGATTCTGTGATTATTGACCTTCTCTTTAGAATCATCAAAGAAAACCAATGTGTCATCTGCAAATTGTAGATGACCCACCTTAAACCATTAGGTTTCAACTGAAAACCACATGTCCACCAAAGAGTTAGAGAAGTTTGAAACATGTTGTTCAAAAGAATTAAAACTTCAAAAATAATAAGGAAAATAAAAGGAAAGATGTGATCTCCATGTCTTAAATCTTTCCAGTTGAACATGTGGTATGAGCGGAACCGTTGATAAGAACTTAGATCGGAACGTTTGTTACATATTGAATCTATTTCCTCTATATTTTGAACCTTTTACCTAAAACTTCATCCACAAACTTCTAGGAAACATGGCCAAAAGCTTTCTTGAGTGAAGTTTGCATATAATACTTGGAATCCTACTCTTTATTTTGAATCTATACATTCATTTGCAATAAGAGCACAATCCATAACTTTTCTGCCCTTGATGAAAGCAGATTGAGGACCTGATATAAGTTTTGTAAGGTAGAGTTTAAGACTCAACCAACACCTTAAAGATCATTTCGTAGATGCTACCCATAAAGTCAATGGATTCAAATTCTTTAGTTTCCTCGACAATGTTTTTTTTTTTATAGATAAGAACCAAGAAAATGGTTTTGAGCTAGCCTCCAATTTGATGGTGTGCCGACGAATCTTAAACTCGGATCGTTCATCCAAAGCTTTTACTATCGTACTACAACGATGTTAATGATATTAGCTCTTTCATTTTTGATACTATATTATCTTTTTGCTTGTTCGGAATAGTTTGGTATTTACGCGCCATTTCTTAACCTTTTACCAATTAATAGCTTGTATACTAAAAAAAAAAATCCAGCCATGTTCCCCTTTATAAAAATTTTAATTGTATCTAGCAGCCATTTCTTAACTTTTCTTGAAACATGCAATTTTCAACTAAGGAAAAGTTAAAGAAACAAAGGATTCACTCAACTAATGATCCTTTAGATAAAAAATTGATGATTTAACCGTTACTTGCATCAAAGAATTGGCTTTAAATAATTTCATATGTTTTTAAATGCTCTTCCAAAAACTAAATACTTGAGTCTTATTAGGGATTTTACTTTCTTTATCCAGACCTGAAGAACCATATTTAGATATCATGGTGTACCTCCATAATGGTTCCTTTTTGACATTAAATATCCACAAATACTACATTCCCTGCTTGTATCAAAAAATTGACTTTGAAGAAGTCTAGATCTTTAAAAGACTAAATCCTTGAGTCTTGTTATCAGGGTTTTAATTGTTTTGTCCAGACCTGAAGAAGAATATTAGATATTATGTCTTTCCTATATAATGCTATGTTTTCTGTATTAAATGTCCACCACTACTTAAGAAAGAGAGCTTTGTTCATACATCTCACGAATCTAATTCCCAGACCTCCATATTTAATTAGGGTGCAGATTTTTCCCAAGCAACTGTATAGTGACTTTTTTGGAGCTCACTAGCATCCCATAATAAATATCTGATCATTATCTCGATAGAGTGTATGACCTTTATAAGGGAAATGAACAAATAAAACATGTAAAATCAGCACTAACAGAGACACTCTTGACAAGAACCAACTTCCTTGCCTTATATAGAGTATTTCTTTTCCAATAGAAAAGTCTAGCTAGCTGGGGATCTCTGTGATAGAGTCCTACTTCTTGGAACTTATATTCTTATCATCGAAAGGGAGTCCAAGACAAGAATAAATAGATCTACCACATTTGCATTCCATCATTGCCGTAAAGCTTCCAATATCTTCAACATCACCAACTCCAAACATACTCCTTTTTGAGAAATCGACTCTCAGACCGTAGACTAGCTCAGAAGTAGTAATAAGATTATTATGTGATTGTTGACCTTCTCTTTAGAATCAACTAAGAAAACCAATGTGCCATCTGCAAATTGTAGATGACCCACCTTAAACCATTATGTTTCAACTGAAAACCACCTATCCACCAAAGAGTTAGAGAAGTTTGAAACAAAAGAATCAAAAATTCAGAAATAATAAGAAAAATAAATTGAGAGATGTAATCTCCCTGTCTTAAACCTTTTCCAGTTAAAAATGTGGTATGAGCAGAATCTAAATTGGAACGTTTGTTACATAGCTTTGTATCTAGTTCCTCTATTTTGAACCTTTTACCTAAAACTTCATCCACAAACTTCAAGGAAACATGGTCAAAAGCTTTCTCGAGTCAGTTTTGCTCCTAATACTTGAAATCCTACTCTTTATTTTGGAATCTATACATTCATTTGCAATAAGAGCGCAATCCATAACTTTTATGCCCTTGATAAAAGCTGATTGATGACCAGATATTAGTTTTGGAAGGTAGACTTTAAGACTCAACCAACATCTTAAAGATCATTTTGTAGATGCAACCTATAAAGTCAATGGATTCAAATTCTTTAGTTTCTTTGACAATGTTTTTTCTATAGATAAGAGCCAAAAAAATGGTTTTGAGCTAGCCTCAATCTGATGTTGTGCTGATAAATTTCGAACTCGGATCGTTCATCCAAAACTTTAAGTTTTGTACTAAGAACGATGTTACTTTTTGGTTTTTGTTACTATATATATGCTGCTTGTTTGGATAGTTTGGTATTTCTGGATATTACCAATTAATAAAAAAAGCTCCAACGGAGCCTATTTTTTCCACTTTATAAATTGTATCTAGCATCCAACTTTTCGTAAAACATGCAATTTTCAACTAGCCATCCATTAGCATTAAAATCAACTTACGACGCATTTATATCCTTGCCAAATAACGGCATAGCATTTTCTTATATAAACATATATACTAATATATTCACTTAAAGAGAACATTAGCTAGCTGCAAGCCTAGTTAGCTATTCGGAATTCGGAAAACGTACGGAACGGCAAACGTACGAGTATTATACGGTTTTGTAAAATTCAGATTCGGTCCAAGATTCGGTCAACGGGACGTGATTCGTCGGTAATTCGGAACGGCATACGTACGTGTATAATTCGATTTATAAATGTGAGTTCGGCTCTGAAAATTCGGTATCTATATATACTAAATAATTTATATTTATAAGGTCATAGACCAATTTTTATGCATGTGTGAGTTATTTAAAGAAAAAATAAAATTAATACGATGATATTAATAATATATACAACATTAGTTATCCAAAAGGACGTGGTATAGTGGTTTAGATGCTTGGTCAGTGAGTTTGAGATCTCTCTCACCTTCACCTTCAAAATTTTTCACCATTTTTATTTCATAAAAATTACAACAACGTCTAATATTGGGTCGTGTATGCCGGAGGCGAAACCCCAAAAGTGGGGCCTTTAAAAACGTAAAAGCTAAAGAATTTATGACGAATTAAGCGGGCATATCATTCGGGATTCGGGATACGTAAAATTCGTGAACGATTCGCGAATAATCCGGGAATGCCACATAATACGCGACTTGGGTTCGGAGTTGCAAACGTACGCGAATAATACGGTAAAATTCGTGAATGATTCGCGAATCATTCGCGAACTTACTAACTAGGGCTGCAAGTATTTAACTAACAAAATTAACTGGAAATATTAGTAGGTAGTTGTAAAGAAAGATTCTTGTAGCAGGCTAGGAAAACAAACAACAAGAACGGAAAAGAAAAGAAAAATAAAACAAAAACGGAAAAGAAAAAAGGATACAGATTCTCAGTAGCTTTGCCATTAATTCTCATATCACTTTAAATCATTTCAAGTAATTTAGACTGTTTTTTTTTTTTTTTTTTTTTTTTTAATTATCATTTGTAGTCTAGGTTGCATGCAATAACGCGTAATGCAAATGATATTTATGTGTGAATACGTCCGAAAGATGATCTTTTTTCTTTTGGAACCATTAGTTAAGTTAAGACTACTATTAAAGCTAAAGGGACTTTTAAGGGATAATAATCAGAGTATAATGAACTGTACTGTAGCATCATACCATTCATTATGTCTTCATATGCGGATAACATGCAATTATACATAGCTCTAAGTAATCGCCATAAAGAGGAACAGTATACGCGTTAACTACATGTGAGGAAAGTTCCATTTTACGCTTTAGAATGCCTGGATCAACATACTAATCTAGTCTAGATTTTGATGATGACAATTGACAAAACTGACCTGTGTGAAGAATTTTTGTAGTGTTTTTTTAAGTCATCTATGGCGCTTATGGCGGAATTAAACTTTGATGAGCCAAAAGGAAGGCACACACTCTGTTTGACTAAAAGATCACTAGTTGACTTCACATGACTAGTGTTTTTTTTTGATCAGAACATGACTAATGTTTTCACTAATGTTTTCCTCACTTTTGTCCCCACCTATTTATTAAGGTTTTGACCAAAATTAATAATTAAGTGGTATAAACTGTTTTTGCGAGCAAATGTATTTTTTCTTCTGTGCTTCTGGACAGACCGAGTTGGGAACTACGTAAAAACCGAGTTCACTTTTTATCTCATAAATTTTTTTGATGGGTTCCGATAGGCATTGCGGAGGACAGCAGAGTCCCGTTTTGGGTTTCAGTTTGTGTCTGGTGGTTTTTTCTTGCAGTTTTTTTCACGATTGGCCAAGGATTTTTGTTTTTTCTTTCGTTATGTAGAAAGATAAGTACGAAATAGACTTTTCGGTTTCCCAAAAATTTTCAAAACAAAAAGGAGGCGAAGGAGTGAATGGATTATTTGGCAGCCTTTTATCAAGAATTGGAGGAATTACGTCTTTAGTCTTCCGCATCTGTTTGTACCTGGATCACACACTCGTTCGGCCTTTCTATCCCCTCCTTGGACTCGAGCTCCTAACCGTGGCCACGTTTCTTGCAATCGACAACACAGAACAACGGAACAGTAGAAAGAGAAAAAGTTGGCCAAAAGATTATTGCACAGTCCAAACATAACGTTCAAACAGTACTATTTAAGCGAAACTATCTGGGGACAATCGTACACAACGGTTTTTTATTTTTCCACAGGGGAAACAGTTGGTAGAATACAAACAAAATAACATGAAAAGATTTTTGTCGGACAAAACCCGTGAGCATATTGTGGTTTGTGCATAGGGATGGCAATGGGGCGGGGACCTTGGATCCCATCCTTACCCGTTCAAAAAATCAAAACTCATCCCCTACCCGTTCTCCGAAAGAATGGGGCGGGGACAGATATGGGGAATCCCCGTAGGGGATGGGTTACCATAACATTACAATAAATATTTAAAATTTTGTAAATAATAATAATTTAAAAACAATTATAATGGTTCAAATAATAATAATAACTTAAGCAGTGCATTTTAAAATTTTAAGTTTATAATAACCAACTAAAACTGAAAAATAAAGGAAACAATTAATCCACAATTAAGTATTATGATTCTTTTTACTTCTTAGTTCCACAATTAAATAATAAACAAAAGCGATAACAATATATTTTTATTAAAAAGCCTAACCCTAGATATAATAGGTTATGGTATGGGGCGGGTATGGGATGGGGACCTTAAATCCCATCCCCACCCCATCCCTGCATCACTGCTTTCGGGGATTCCCCGTTCCCCGTTTAATCGGGTAAAATCCTAACCAACACGGGCGGGTCCCCACGGGGATGGGTTTGGGTGGGACAAATTGCCATCCCTATTTGTGCGAGGGCTGATTTGCACCCGAATAAGCCAAATCTCGTGAATTAGGATCGTCGGAGTCCAATTTAAAGCGCATTGTTTCAAGGTTTTCTTAGAACGCGTAATTGGGGGATATGGAAACTAATTGGGGGATATAGCTAAATGACAAAATAGGGATCCAAATATCCTAGCTGGGTTACCCTTTATATAATTAAATTATTAATTCCTAATCTAACCCTCCCTAATCATAATTAGTTATTAATCCTGATTAGTAAAATATTAATGATTTGGGGGATATAATTTGTGTATTTATGTTTATTTGAATTTGTGTGGGTTAGTTGAGAGTAGAATGAGGGAAAAAAATTTGAGTAGAATTTTTTTTTTTTTTGAAAATGGAAGATGATTGTGATGAGAGACTTGCAATTTCTTGAATCTTTAGCTCAATTACAACAACAATCATATCTTCAATCTTCGATGAATGATAACAACTCACGCTTGTTGTATGATGAACCAACACCTTTGAATCATTATTTTCGTGACCATGAAATGTTTTGTGAAGAACCAACTCAAGAAAGTAAACATGTTCAGATACAAGCAACCCCAACACACGGGTAATGCTTCAAAGAGGTCGAAAATTTGATTTTTTTTGAAACCGCCATTTAATCCGAAAAAGCTTAGTACCGGCATGCTCGTTGTATGAATTCTACGCCGGTATCATTTAACCGCATTGTATTCATAGATATCCGTATGCCGGACAAAATATCCCCCACTGTTCAAGAACATATCCACGTGGTATTCAAACCAAGATTATATGCCGGTACACATTTATACTTTTTACCTACTAGCGAATATTCTATGGAATATTCAAACCTATAGCAGTGTGAGTATATGACATAGAATGCCGGTTTATACCTAAGATAGCAACTTAAATGTCGAGGATGCCGGTTTTACATGAAAAACATACGAAGCTAATGATATTTTGAACTTAAATACCTAGGCATTTGTTTCTTTTAACTTCCGTATGCTCTAACCTAATACCTAGTATAGAGAATCAATTACCATTTATGACGGTTCTTAATCCCGGCAGTGTACTTTACTTATCGACAATGCCGGTTTTGAACTAATCCAATTTTCTTTTCATTCATTCCTTAGATTGTTACCTACAACGATCAACCAAACTCCAAACCGCTCCATCGGGATACGTCGAAGTACTATAAAATGCCGCGGGTATGTTACCAAACAATACTTTCACCTAGTTTTTACAATTTTATTTTGGGATTTGCTTGTAATCTCCATAATGTTATCCTTATGTAGGGAATAAAATATGAAAAGGAAGCAATTGATTAGGCAAAAGCGACGGCTCTTAATAACATGTGTGTCTTAGTGAGGAATTCCCAACGTTCAGATGTTCGTTTTGAGATGGTTTGCGAGAGAAGTGGAAAATACAATGAGAAAAATAGCCATAAGAGAAAGGGTTATGTATATGAAAAGAAGACTAAGAGGGTATACAAGACGATTCTACGAGGAAGGATGACTGCCCCTTTAAGCTTGTATTCTATCTAAGAGGTTCAAAAGTAGAAGAAAAGAATGGGAATGTAAGGTGTGGTTTGGCCGTCACAACCACCCCGATCCGAAAGATTTTGAAGGTCACTCCCTAGTTGCGAAGCTAAAACCCGATCAATTCGAGGATGTAAAGATGATGACCAAAGCATGTATCAAACCAAGAGTGATTCTCAGAACCTTCAAGGAAAAGGATAAGACCAACGTTTCTTCACTCAGTACAATTTATAGCGCACAA
Organism: Papaver armeniacum; assembly: GCA_023531295.1. Taxonomy (NCBI): domain Eukaryota; kingdom Viridiplantae; phylum Streptophyta; class Magnoliopsida; order Ranunculales; family Papaveraceae; genus Papaver; species Papaver armeniacum. The sequence goes on along the minus strand of JAJJWW010010630.1, from coordinate 3,377 downwards.
GCAACCATTAAAAGGTTGGAATGGGAAGGTATGAGTGTTATGCAAGAATTTGAGAAGATAGTTTGGGATCACAATTACACGTGTATCATTAAAAGAGGTCCGGACAACAAGCCGCTTCAAATATTCATTTCACATCCTTTGCTTTCACAATTGGCTCATACGTGTTATGATGTTCTTATGATGGACTGCACCTACAAGACAAACAAATACAACATGCCGTTGTTCAACATCGTGGGGCAAACATCGGACAAGGTAACATTTACATTGGCTTGGTGTTTAATGGAAAACGAGAGGGATTACAATTATCATTGGGCATTGCGGCAATTGAAATTATTGTTCCCGGAAAATCGTTTTCCGAAGGTCATCATAACCGATCAATTTGACGCACTAATGAATGCCATATCCGACGTATATCCGGATGCACAAAATTTCCTATGTACATATCATATAGGTGAAAATGTGAAAAAACATTGTCATGCTTTGTTTGAAACCTCTAACGCTGATATTAAGAAGAGAATGGTTGCTCAACTAGAGGAAGATGTTCGCAAAGAGAAACTATCACCCGAAGAAGAAGAAAATGAAAGAGGAAAGATTAAAGAGCGAGTCGACAAAGAACACGATGAAAATCATAAAAGGTGGTTAGAATTTCTAAAGGATTGGGAGAAATTTTATTGGTCTCTTACCGAGGACATGTATGAAAAGAGATTGAACAAGTTTATTGCCAAATATAACGAAGTGTATCCAAGTGCCGTCTCATATTGTCGGGATAATTGGTTGGATAAGTTCAAGGAAAATTTGTGTGTGCGTGGACAAATCATTATAGACATTACGGCAATGAAGCAACTAGTATAGAGGAGTCCTCTCATGGAGATTTAAAGATCTCATCCAGTCCGGCCAGGGAAACGTGGTTACAGTCACTGAGGCAATGGAGCAACACTTTAAGGCCGATATCGATAGGATCAAGAAGGCTTTTGAGAAAAGCTCAATGGAAAGGATGACTCAATTTCTTGAACATACTAAGTTGATCCAAGGAATAGAGTTTAACGTCTCCCGTTGGGCAATAAAACATATGATGAGACAAATGCAATATGAGAAAATTTACGAAAATCCGGGTGATGTGTGTATTTGTCCCGACATGTCTTCATTGGGGCTTCCGTGTCGTCATATGCTTGTGAAGTATGAAGAAGTGATACCTATTGATGTTATTGATCCTTTTTGGAAGCAATTATCTTTCGACCTTCCCCCTACCGAATCTCCCGGACAATCACCATGTGATTCAAAGGAGGCTCTATAATTTTATGAAGCTTACTCACGTGGCAACTCGGCTAGCCGACAAGTATTGTTGAGCCAACTAAGACTAATTACACGGCCATGGATAGCACAAAGTGAAGAGCCAACAAAGGGAGATCCGGCGGGTAGACCACAAACTAAAATCGCAAGGAAGAAACAAAGAAAAGAATTAAAACAAATGACTCGACGTGAAGAGGAACTCTCACAACTAAAAAACGATATCTATGTGCAAGTGAGATTTCGGAAGCAAGATTCACCAAACGCCTGCTCCAAACAAAAGGGTAGGCCGAGGAAGGAACCGATATCAAGTCAACAACAATCGACGAGTTCCGAACCTACACCCATAGTCGATGTATCGGAGGTTAAAAGGAAAAGGGAAGTCCGCCAAATGTACCAACATTAAGCAACCAAGGACAACAAGGTGAGCATTCCGAACCTACACCAATAGTTGATGTATCCGAGGTTCAAAAGAAAAGGGAAGGCCGCCGAAGGTACCAACATTAAGCTACAAAGGACAAAAAGTGAGCATTCCGAACCTACACCAATCGTTGATGTATCCGCGGTTCAAAGGAAAAGGGGAAGGCCCTACTCGATTTTGCTAATTAATCCATTAGAAGATGTAAGATCAAGAACATTTATTGATTGAATTCATAAAGTGTTTACACAGGAAAATAGAATTACACTTAGAAGTTAAAGCGCTCTTAAACTTTCTCTCTCCTAATGACTTGCCTAACAATTCTCAAAAGATCCCCCCTACAACAGACTCACTTGACCCTTTATATAGGGTAATACATAGTGGATGACAGCTAAGCTATCCTTTATTTTCGGAATGTCTCGCGAAGTGTCGTCAATGTACAACTATTCAATCTCGCGACACTTCTTATCCCTCGCTCGGTTCCGTGTCTTTCGACTATTTTGTGTGTCGTTATTTCCCATCGCGTCATTTATTTTAGTTTCCTGCGACTCCCTCGCGGTACCGTCGTTTATTGATCCCGCGAGCCCTACGTATTGCGATATTATGATCCTACATCTTGCCTCTTTTTCCTTGAATATTGCTTGAAGAGCGATCTTGAAGGAAAAATTTGTTGTTATAGTGATCCTTGGTTTTTTTTGATGAGGGAATGAGCGGAAGAATACCTGTACTTGAAAAGTACGTACTTGCCCTCTATTCTTTTGCGTAATTCCGAAGCTCCTATATTCGAAGTGTCGTTTCTTGCCTCATGTGTTACGTGAGAATAATTGAGTTCGCAATCTCTTCTCGCCTATTAGGAGATATGCTTCGTATATTTGAATTCTCGCTAAAGTTCTTTTCGTCAAGCTTCCTTGGATTTAGGTAGTGACCGCTTACACGTGTCTATATTTACCTCTTTTACCGGTGCATTTAATGTTATCCGGTCATAGTATTTTCTCATCTATTTATAGGAGCATCCCCTGTGAAGAATTCTTCATCGATCGTGCAAGTGCTCTTCTTCTTCATCGTTACGCAAGTGTTTGTTTATTCTTTGTCTCTTACCAGTCTTCTTCACCACTTTAGCTATTCTCTACCGGTTATTACTCTCATGACGTCCGGGTTTGTTAATTTTGCCATATCTAGTTTGATCTTGTGGTTGATTGCTTTGAAATTAGTTTTTCTTGTTGAAATCACACTTGGTATACTTAACTTCATAGTTCTTTTCCGCCATTGTTGTTTAGCAAGAACCAACCCAAACCAGATTTACCGTGAAGGACCCTCTTCTTTCTTTGGGCTCAGCCATCGAAACCTACTTCGCAACAAGAATCTATTACATGACCAAAGCCTACTTCGCGAGTAAAACCTATGGTTAACAAAGAAAGCTCGCGAGTGACAAGGTATTTAAGAAACATTTCTTTTTTATGAACAATATATTGTTGCCTCTCGTTTCTTATTTAACTTGTTACTCGCGGGATGATGGAAATACTTGTGAAGCTCCTAAAAAGGCTTCGCCAACCCAAGCCCTGTTACTCTCCGGTGTTCCATTTCCTTCATTCACACCTTCATCTCCCGTCGCGAAGTCGTCGTAAGATAATATTCCTATGCCTCAACTCCTCATAGACCAAGTTCCTTACAA